>CM076575.1:362847813-363206936 GCA_034641835.2 Pinus albicaulis
GTATATAATGGATTATGTTTCTGCCCTTTATTAGCCTGTTGTTCTCAAGTTTAATGTCCATCTCATGATCCTTCACAACCTTAAAGATCCACCAACCATGTTAAATTTCCCTGCAAATGCTCTTGAAACCATTGATGAACTCATTCATGACCTTATTTGACTCCATTGCCCAATGACTTAACAATCTTCCTTTTTTTCTATCTAAACCCATCTGAGCATCATACCCAACCAAAAACAATAAAAATACCTTGCACTTAACATCTAGCCTAAAATAAACCATAATCAGTAAGCAAGTTCACATCTTGGCACCTACTAGAGAGATCACTCTCCGAATCCAGGAAGGCTAGGTCCTAGGATTCCAAAGCTTGGTTGGTGTTCACTGTGCTGCCTTGTGTCAAAATCAATCTGGTCAGAACTAACATAATGGCGATCACGGTGGTGCGGGTTCATAGTGGCTTGACAAACTCTTGCAAACTCATGCCATCCTAGTTTAGCACAAAAACCAACTTCCTGCTTGATCTCAACTACGTTTCACTTCATCCCTAGCAAGATAATGACTTAGTTAGGAGATACTCATTTACATTAAGGCTGCATAAAGAAACTAAAAAACGAAAAAGTACTCCCTAGATTGATTTTTTATCAAGAATTTTTTGGTGGGCCATTGTATGCATATCCTCAAAATTTCAAAAAAAATCCACCTGGCGACTCCATTAGCCTCCAGTAGACCTTGCTCATCCCAGTAGTCCCATAGGTTGTTCTAGGATTGTGTCAAATCAGTCCTAAATAGTTTTTAAGGCCTAGTTGTACCATGTGTGAATAGAGAGATCTGGCTTCACGAAGGATCTATACCAGAGCACACCCGGACCCAAATCCTCCTACCATAGTTGATAACCTAGAAAATATTTTGTGGCAAAATCCTAAAGCTGGAAACTCATCCACTGTTAGGACCACCCATAGAGAAAGTTCTGCACCAGAACACCTTACAGTTTCACAAGATCCTCAGTTTTATTTGCGCCATACCAAGAACCTATTCAGGACCAAATCACAAAGTAGGGTTGACCAAGCTGACTTTGAGCCCATAGATTTGCAGCAAAGCTCTAGTAGAGAAGCTTATCCTTCCACTCCACCTAATTTTCAGCTTCTCCATCACCTCAACCCTTTTCATCTCAAATATACTCAGAATCAGTCTTTCGGTCCAAGTACCTCAGCTACACCCATCCATACCACCAGTGTGCAAACCACCTCACTCCATCCTCCTCCACCTCTCACAAATCCTCCCCTTGTAAATCAGCCCTTATTTCCTTTCCCTCCCATCATGGCAGCCTGGTATGCTCCACTAGCTCTACAACAACCACTATTACCTCTGCCAAATGACTATTAGTCCAAAATCCCTCACTTCTTAGGGACTGAATCCATCATTGCTCAAAAACATGTAGATAGAATTAATGATGCTTTTGACTATATGGAGATAGAAGAAGAAACCACAAAAATGAGGATTTTTGCTCAGAACCTAGGGGGGGGAACCCAAGAAATGGTTTAAAGACTTGCCTCCTGACATCATTCATGATCTCCCTACTCTATACCAAAATTTTGTGAACAAATGGGAAATCAAGAAAAACCCCCTCCAAATTCTGTCCAAATATAACAATATTAAGAGAAATCTTGGAGAAAGTGTTCATGAATACTCCACTAGGTTCAACAATGTTTACAATGCTCTCCAACCTCACATAAAACCTCCACAAGGCTTGGCCTTGGTGAAATATCCCGAAGGCTTTGATGCTGATATGGCCTATCAACTAAGGGAGAGAGATTACCTAACTATAGAAGACATGCAAAAGGGCGCTGTGAGTGTAGAGGCCAATTTGATTGAGAAGAGGGCAAGGGTAAGATCAGAAAAAAGGGTGACTTATAGAGATGACACAACACCTGCACCCTCCTCTTCCGACACCAAACTTGACTCCATAGTTAGGACAATGGAGAGGATGATGGAAAAATTTAGTTTGAATGAGAGAACATCTCCTAGGGAAAATCAATCCAATATTCAAAACAGGAATAGAAATTAAAATTTTAGAAGAGACCCTCCTCCATTTAGACAAAGAGAGAGTTACCAACAAATTAGACCCCCTTTCCCAGACAACTATGTAGATGAATAAGAAAGAGAGCCTGAGCAGTTGGAAGAAGACCATGTAAATGTCATAGGTTCGGATGATGAGGATAACACATTCCTTACCGAAGAAGAACAAAGCATGTTTTCCTCAAAACCACATGGGAAATCATATGAAGATTCTAAAGACTATAGATTAGGATTTGAGAATGCCATAATGGAAGTCCATAGGAAATATGACCTTAGGAGTAGAAAGAGTCAAGATATTCCTAAAACCAATCAGCCAAACACTGCTTTTAGAAAAACCTCTGAACCTATCCCTAAAAAGACAGCAGAAAATACAAATACTGTGGCTAAGAAAACCGAACTAAACATACTAAAGACTAGTCAACCTAACAAAGATTCAAGCTACCCTAGTACTTCAACTAGTGGCCCTGAAAAAATCCTGCTTTCCAAACCATTAAATCAGAATCAGCAAATTAAAAATGTAGAAAATTTCATGGCTGATAAAACGGATGTAAATGCAATAAAGACACCTACACCTTTCAGTTTTGAGGGGGAGACTGCCAAGATCAAGATAATCATACCCCTCACTAAACTGGTAACCCAAGAGATATATAGATCCCATATTTTCAAAGTTTTAAATATAGGGAGTGATACCAATACTTTAAACTTAATTGATGATAAACCAGAATTGTTGTTTGGTCCTGAAGTAGAGGGGAAATATCAAGAAGGAGATGTCCCTCCTTTCTATGTATGTCTGAACATACATGATAAAATTATGCATAATGCTATGTTAGACTCTGGTGCCTCACACAACCTCATGCCAAAGGTTGTGATGGAGAGATTGGGCTTAGAGATCACAAAACCTTACAAAGATTTGTACTATTTTGATTCCAGTAGGGTCAAGTGTCTAGGCCTAATCAAGGATCTTTGTGTCAATATGGCACAAATCCCCACTAAAAGTCTAGTCATGGATATAGTTGTGGCTGACATCCCCCCAAAATATGGCATGCTTTTATCTAGATCATGGGGGGGAAAACTCTAGGGAAGCCTTCAAATGGACATGACTTATGCCACCATCCCAATGTTCAATCAAACAACGAGATTATACTAGGAATCCCACATGAAATACATGGTGAGTAACATAGATAGGCCAAATAACACACCGGTTTATTCCATTCACTTAGACCTTGACTCCTTCATCCTGTACAATGAAAATGACATAGATGAACAAATAGATGACAAGGAGAAAGGACTAAGCCCCTCAGAACAACCAAGCCCGTCCTCTGACCAAGAAAATGACACCCCAAATCCTAGCAGCCCCAAAGTGTAGAATATTGACAAAACTAAAATTGACACCCTTTGGCATATAAGCTTTGATGGCTCCTGTGGTAAGGCTAGTTCAGGAGTAGGGGTTTGGTTTCATAACCCAAATAAAGGCCATTCCTATAGGCTAGATTTCCAATGCACCAACAACGTTGTGGAATATGAGGCTCTCCTTATTGGTTTACACCTACTCAAAGACCTCAAAGCTAAGAAAATATTAGTTCAAGGAGATTCAGAACTGATCATAAATCAAATTAAGGGAGAATATTCAGCGAAGAAACCTACGTTAAGGGAATATAGAAATGCTGCCCTAGACCTTCTCAAAACCTTTGAGAAATATGAGCTCACTTTCATCCCTAGGGCCCAAAACTGCCTTGCCAATGAGCTTGCCTTTGCTGCCAGCAATTTCTCTTTAACTTATGAAGAGAATCAATGCCTCATCAAAATAAATAACATGCCTACTGTACCGGACAACCTAAACCATTGGAAAGTGTTTGACAATGATGACCAAATAGATGATTTTCTGCAATCCAGAAATGACTTTGCAAGTACAAAACAGAGTTTGAGATTTGAAAGAAATACTTCTACTAAAAAAGAAACTCCCAAAATAGAGCTGCCCTTTGATGATGATATAAACCACCTTCAAAACTCTTGTGTTGCAGAATTATTTGATAAATCTTATCACAGAGAATTTGAAATTTTGCAGTACAAAAATGACACCTTGCCAAGAGGCCTTACACCACTAGAAGAGTTGTTTGATTTTAATGATGTAGCAAAAAAATCCAAGATGGAATCCACTGAAACAAATGTAGAAGAGTGTACCATTGGAGGGATGAAAGAGCCCAAAATGATCAAGCTGTCCAAAATTCTCCCATCTCACACAAAACATAAATACATTGAGCTTTTTAGAGAATTTAAAGATGTGTTTGCTTGGGGGTATGAAGACTTGAAATCCTATGACACCAAAATCATTCAACATAAAATTCCTCTCGAAGAAAATCAGAAACCATTTAAATAAAAGTTGAGAAGAATAAACCCCCTCTTGTTACCCTCAGTTGAGAAAGAAATAAAAAATATGTACGATGTCGGGATCATAGTCCCAGTTCTATACTTGGAATGGGTGTCCAACGTTGTGTCAGTTAGGAAGAAGACCGGTGAAATTAGGCTTTTTATTGACTTCAGAAATTTGAACAAAGCCTCATTGAAAGACAATTACCCCTTGCCTAAAATGGATCACATACTCCAAAAGGTAGTTAGCTCACAAAGAATCTCATTACTAGATGTCTTCTCAGGTTATAACCAAGTTCTAGTCTTTCCAAGTGACCAACTTAAAACTGCTTTCACTACACCTTGGGGTATATTCATGTATGTTAAAATTCCATTTGGTTTAATGAATGCAGGGGCTACTTTCCAAAGGGCAATGGACATAGCTTTTTCAGAAGATATAGGTTACTTCATAGTCATATACCTTGATGACATCACTGTCTACTCTAAGACTGATGAGAAGCACTTAGTCCACTTGAGAAAAGTATTCAAAAAATGTAGAAAGTATGGCCTCTCCCTCAATCCTAAGAAAACTTTGTTTGGCCTTCAGGAAGGAAAACTCTTAGGTCACATCATCTTTGAGGAGGGAATCAAGATAGATCCCAAAAGAATAGAAGGCATCTTACAAATCAGCCATCCTAGAAACATTAAAGAGCTACAATCTTTCATTGGAAAGATTAACTTCCTAAGAAGATTCATCCCTAACCTTGCTGAGCTCCTAAGAAATATCACAAATATGTTGAAAAAGGAAGTAGGAGTGAAGTGGAATATGGAAGCAAAATGATCTTTTGAGCTGGTAAAACAAGCACTCATGCAAACACCAGTCTTAATCAGCCCTGATTTCACCAAGGACTTTTACATTTTGTCCTTTTCCTCTGAACATCCTGTGGCAGCAGTATTGTTGCAAAAAAACATCATGGGGCAAGAGTAGCCCATAGCTTTCTTTAGCAAAGCCTTAAGGGATGCTCCTCTGAAGTATAACATTATGGAGAAACAAGCCTTTGCCTTAATCAAAGCTTTGAAGGATTTTAGAGTTTATATTTTGCATTCACATATCATAGCCTTTGTCCCAAACATGGTTGTCAAAGATATACTTAATCAAGACCCTGATGGTAAAAGGGGAAAGTGGATTGCTACCATTTTAGAATATGATTTGGAAATCAGACCCACTAAATTGATTAAAGGACAAGGACTTGCAAAACTTATGGCTAACTCAAATTTCCAAGCTCTAGACATGAATATGGTTGGCATGTTAAAAGAAACTGAAGAAAATACAACACCATACATGAAGAAATGTTTCTAAATTCACCTTGGTATGCTGATATTATTTATGTGCTCCTTTATTTGAATGCTCCCCCTTCTTTGTCAAAAACTAAAGCAAGATTCTTAAAACAGAAAACATTAAATTTTTGCATTTTAGATGGAGTATTATACTAGAAGATTTTTGCTGGTTTGTTGCTTAAATGTTTGCTTGAAGATTATGTAGAGAAAATCATGCATGAATTACATGAAGGAGAATGTGGGGGTCACCTCTATTGGAAAACCACAGCCAACAAGATCCTTAGAGCTGGCTACTATTGGCCCACCTTATTTTTCGACACTCACAAACTGGTCATAACTTGCCATAAATGACAAATATTTGATGGCAAAAGAAAGCTCCTATCTTTACCCTTGCACCCCATCAGTGTTGAAGCCCCTTTTCAGCAGTGGGGTTTGGACTTCATAGGAGAGATCCATCCTACTTCATCTGCCCAACATAAGTGGATCCTCACTGCCACTGACTATTTCACCAAGTGGATAGAAGCCATCCCTTCTAGAAATTCTACTGACACAGTTATCATAAAATTCCTTGAAATCAACATCCTATCCAGGTTTGGTTGTCCTAAGAAGATCATCACCAATAACGATGTTGCTTTTACATATAAGAAAATGGTGGAATTTTGCTATAAATATCACATCACCCTCGGTCACTCCACTGCTTATTACCCACAAGGGAATGGACTAGCTGAGTCCTAAACAAGAGCTTGGTAAACATCATTAAGAATATTTTAGAACAAATAAAAAAGCATGGCATAGCAAACTAGTGCATGCACTATGGGCTGATAGACTAACCACTAAGAAATCCATTGGTATGTCTCCCTATCAACTAGTGTATGGCATGGATGCAGTTTTCCCCACCTATTTAGGAGTCCTAGTCATGAAGCTTCTTCAAGAGGTTCAATCAGAAGAAAATGACATGCAGAGGAGGCTGAACCAAACCATTCATTTGCAGCAATCAACAGAAGAGGTTTACAAAAGGACCCAAGCTATCCAGGACAATATCAAGAAAATATTTGATAGAAGAACCAAAGAAAATGATTTCCAGATTGGAGACAAGGTTCTGAAGTGGGATTCAAGAAGGGAGGACAAAGGCAAACGTGGTAAGTTTGAAAATCTATGGAAAGGTCCCTATATCATTGATTCAGTGAGAGGCAACAATGCTTTCTTTCTGAAGGAACTTGATGGAACTGAAATGCTTGGAGGTCCTGTAAATGGGAGGATGCTTAAACATTACTTTTGTCAAGAACCTTAGTTTAAACATTCTCATTCCTTGTACATACCATTTTTTGATGAAAGGATATAAAGACAAAAAACCCTAAAAAATAGAAAAAGGGAAAATAGGGCAGGAATTAAAAGATAGGTACAGCCCCATACCAGAAAATGATGTTGCTGAAAGTGTGCAAGTCTAAATTCCACTACTAGTCTTTGAAAAACGAGTCTTGTTCACTCATCTAGCCTAATCATGGCTGAATATTTTTTCAATTTATTTTCTGATAAGTTAGTGAAAGAGAGCTTGTTAAATTATTCAAACTTGACTTGTAAAAAGGGATAGATTAGGGAATGAAAGGATACTGGTTTCACATGCTCAAAACAGAACCAAAGAGGAATATGAGGATGCATAACAAATGATAGATCACAACCCTTATCTTCCTATTTTTCTTTTATGCAAAATAATGTTTGTGTGCAGCTTGTTCTTATGTCACAACTCATGGTAAGTCAGATTGCCTAATCCTAATTTAAAACCATGCTTTCAATTTCATGTTTATATCTTAGAGAATGAAGTTTTTCAAACAACTTAATCTTGACAAATTATTAGACTAGGTAGAGAATAAGAGAGTTCATTAGCCTAATTTGACCTCTTGGAAGAAATAAGGGTACAATTAGATAGTTTGATTTGTGTTTAAAAAAAAAAAAAATGTCAAGGGTTCGCCAGTTCAAATGAACCCAAGGAAGGAAAAAAGTTAGGCAAGTAGGTTGGGTAGGTAGAGACAATGTTGATGTTAATCATGTTTTTTAGATTACTATATACCAGAGCTTCAAGTAAGCATCAGCAAGTGAAAGAGGTAAAAATCTGCCCAATGGATGAGGCGCTAGTCTTCATAAACCAAGAGATCTGAAAGTTCTCGACACCTCCTGAAAAGGAGCTGCCCTCCCCAAGTGGAGCCACTGTTAGTCATCCATAATTTTCATATCTAAATATGACAAAGTATCAGTTCTAGATTTCTAGAAACAAAGTTCATGAACATTGTGAGTTCTAGAAATATCACGGCCTTCATTATCCTTAGGGTAATATTTTCCTATTTTCATCTTCCTATCTAGTCATCACTAGCCCACCACTCCTAGAAGACCTATCCTGGGTTCAAGCCATTTAATTTAACCCCAACTGTCACCCATTTTTCACCATGTCTTGCCTTTTGGCCCAAATCCTCTGTTTTGCTTATCTACAAGATTCCCTACTACTATTCAAACCTATCGATCAAATAATCTTGCTGACTCTTCCATAATATTCTCAGACACTGATTGTCTCTACAGAACCTCTAGATAATCAAGTATGCTAGATCCTAGGTCTTCAAAAACACACTAACCTTGTCACAAGTCTTATCTTATACTCGGTGATCACTAAGTCTAAAATCCCTATCCAAAATCCAAGTACAAAGGTCCCCATTAGGTCACCAAAGGTTTCACCGAGTCATAGGATGGATTTGGTGCCCAACAAGTTATGCCTTCCTACATAAAGAGGTTGCATTCAAAGGGGAATAAAATCAAGTATTTTGACCCAAGGTCATTCAAGGAAAGCCTCCTAGGCTTAGAGTACAAACACTGCAAGGGACAACTGCCGTTGTTCACATTTTTTTAAAGAGTAGCCAAGGTGACCACCAGCAATAAGAGGAGGTAAGGTAATAGGGTATAATTATCACCAAGAGGTAGACACAAAAAAGACAAAAAAAACAGGCCTATAGCTAAAAGAGTATCAGGGTTTGTTTTGCTGGATTAAAAAAACATTGATGACAAGCAAAGAAACATCTCAGAGATTTGAAGGATAGAAGCCTCCTCAAGGTTTTTTCCAAAATAGCACTGCTTCACCTACACTAAGAGAAGAAAGAAAAAGGGTATCAGGTTAAAGAAGACCATTTTTCCAAAGGGTAGAAAAACATAGTTTTTGAAGTAAAAGGTTGGGTTATAATTGGCAAAGGCATAAATAAGCATGTTTTCCGAAAAATATTTAAAGGGTGTTCACAGCAAACATTAGCCAAAATTGCACACTGAAATATTAGAGACCCCAAGTTTACAAAAGTGGGTTTGGTATTTTTAATTTACTTTTCAAATCAAGTATAGAAGCCAATTGAACCTTCCCCATGCCTCATTTTCCCATTTCTAAGGAGAATAAGCCGTTGAGAAGAAATTATTTTGGTTTTCGGGAAAACTGTGAAAATTTAGCAGGCGCTACGCGCTGAGCACGACAGTATGCCCCTAGCCTCCGGTGCTATGCACAGATGTGAGGTAGGAAACGTAAGATTACACTGCACTATGCGCTTGTGGGTTGGTGCTATGCACAAGCTCATAAATGACCACCGGGAGACTTCCTGTTCTGCCTGGCGCTACGCTCAGCCGACGGCCCGACCGGCCTGGCGCTGCGCCCCTGGTAGATCTTCAAAAAATTTTCCAAAGACGTTCACAATCAAGTTTTTCAGCCTCTACAAAGCTTCTGCAAGTTAATACAAGGTTGGTTAACCTTTTTTTCCTTCTCTCAAGTATTATTTATTAGAGAGGTCATCCATGGTTAGAATTGACCAAAACCCTAGACTATGCAAAAATCAATTGTTATGTCTTTGAACTAGGGTTTATAAGAAAAATTGGTTTTTTGTGCAAAGAGGGGACTGAGTGACTATAAGCCTGACCTCCACCACCAAGTACAAGCTTTGAAAGCTATCTTCACCTTAGCTTTCCTCTTTGCAAAGATTTGACCTACACCACTTGTTTACTCCAAATACCCTCAAGAAAAATTCAAGGTTCCTTCTGCTGTTTTGGACCAGCCATCATGTTAGAGAGAGATAGTCACACCAGTGGTGATGAGAGTCACACTCCCACCAAGCAGAAACATCATGGAGGAAAAGCTAAAAGGTTTGAGCCCCTAGACACCACTCCAGTCACTTCCTCTCCTATGATCCTTTCATGCTTCAAGGATGTAGGGTGCTACAATTTTTGTGAGAAGGTCAAGCAAGTCAAATATCATCTAGACTTAACTAGGTTGTTTGCTTGTAGCCTACAAAACCACTAAGTTAATCTAGTAGGGGTCCAATTTGAGCTTTCATTTGAAATCATTTCCAAGGCAACCGGTATACTAGACGTTGGTGATCTTTGGTTCAAACAAAAGAAGTTGGATTTGGGTTATTATGGGCCTTATTTGAAACCCACCTATCAGCAAAACTGCAAGGCTATTTTTCATTTTCTTATTTTCTAAAGAGGTATGCAGCATTAATGAGGCAGATTATCAATTTTTTCACATGTGAGGGAAGGTACTCCTAGCTCTATTCATATCATATCAGATTTTTGATGCATTTTACCAAAGTCAAGATGATGAACCTACCTTATTACCTCTTCCGGAGTATTGATAAAATGGGCTCTTATGTCAAGAGGAAAAGATATGACCACCAAATTCCTAGCCTCTTTCATCACTCCCTGATCAAGATGATTGTCCTATACCACCTAGAGAAACAAGGTATATCTTGGGAGACCGTCATCTCACATGATGTGTTTGCAGACCCCTGGGCCTTCATCCAGCAGAGCTTGCCTTCCACTTCACAACCATCTACCTCCACACATCCATCATCTCCCCATGTGCCTTCTCCACAAAGAATTTTACCTATTACTTCCTCCCCTAAATTACCAAGTGAAGGGGCTGACAATAGCCCTAGTGAAGGGAAAATAGGAGGCAACAGTGAGGAAGAAGATGAGACAGATAATGATGAACAAGGAGAGGACAGTGAAGAAGAAGTTGATGAAGAAGAAGAAGAGGATGAAAATGAAGAAAATGATGAAGAAAGCAGCCATGATCATGAAGAAAGTAGTGATGATCATGAGGGAAGCATTGAAAACGAAGATGATGTAGAGGAAGAAGAAAATGGGGAAGAGGAAAGTGGCTAAGAAGAAAGTAGCAATGGCCAAGGGAAGCAAGATGATGAAGAATAAAATAAATATGAAACTAGTGATGGCAGCCACAAAGATGAAAACAGTGACCATGACGATGAAGAGGAAGATAACAATGATGATTAAGAGGAAAACAATGAAGAAGAATACAATGCATAAGGAGAACAACCAGATCAGGAAGGCAGCTATCTAAGTGCCCAAGACATTCCAAGAAAGAGTCATCACTGTCTTGAAAAAAATCAGTCCATAGAAGACATAGAAAAATTAGAGCAGAGTGAAGGACAAAATGATGACAACATTGCCTTTGAGACTCCATTGATCTCCCCTCTCTCATGCACTTATCATAGAGGGAAAAGGAGTGTGTTTGCTGCCTCTAAAAGGAAAAGGGCCACCTCCTCACAAAATACCAAAGCATCGGACAAAGGCAAAGAAAAAATGAAGAGTGTTGAGCCAAAGGCACCAGTCAGGAGGAGCAAAAGGATTAAGAAGGCTTCTTAAGGCCCTCTCTTTGTTGATCTAGACAGTGATAATGAGGACCAAGGGATAAAAACAAAATTTCTCCTCCTAGAAAAAGATGCCCAACTTCAAGAATGGGAAAAGGATTTTGAAAGGGCACAAAGGGTCATCTACTGTTATAAACATGAGCACAAAAATTTCAAATATGTGAAGAGGGGCCCTTCCTTGAAGAAGAAAATGGTCAAACAGTATGTAAGGAAGAGCATGATTGCAATTGCTAAATTGAGGCAAGCCCTCCTAGAGCTAGAAGAGATAAAAAGGCAGAAAATTCATGAAAGCCTTGGGATCTTGGCCAATTCTTCTCAGCAGGTTTCTAAAACCCCTTGAGGGGCCTACCCACCAATTTTGAAGAAAATTCGACAATTTTTTTTTTTCCAAATTTTAGCCCCTAGGAGCACAACACCCTAGGTGCTACGCTCTTTTTTGGGACATCATCAGCTGCTAAAGTTTAGATTTTTTTGGTTTTTCATGTCTCCGGTATTCTTCCCAAAAATTTCCGATCATTTGGAGCTTTTTTTCCCCCTCAAAAGGTCAAAAAACACCTCAAAAATGACCTTTCTGCCTCCTTTTCAGGCCTGGCACTGCACGTTGACCAGTCATGGGAGATTGTATTTTTGAGAAGGTAAATGGAAGCCATTCAGCACAAGTCAAGTATTTCTGGAAATCTGACTCTGTAAGCTTTCCAACGAGCCATAATGGGCCTGAATCCAATGCCGGGAAGGGGTCCCAAACTCAGCTGCACCAGACCTAAATTTTTGCTGATATGGAGCTACGCATAGAGACAACTTTTTGCCAAAAAGTCAACAAAAGACACTAATTAATGGAAAAATGGTTTTTTAATATTTTCTTGGAAAAAACACTCCTGATTTGATTAGGGAGTTATGTTTTGGTGTGTTTCATTTATTTTCTTATCTCTTATGTGTCTTGGGGATTGCATGGTCATTAGGCACATTTATGACATTTATGGCTGAATTAGGGTTTCTAGAAGCCTCTTAGGGTTTCCACCTTCTCATTTTCCCCATAAATAGAGCATGAGGCTCTTGTATATTTTGTTGGATGTTGATGACTTATGCTAAAGTAATACATAGTCCCTTCAATCCTTTGATGAGAAATTGATGTCTTGGAGCTTATGCATGATCTGATTTACTTGTTGATGGAGAAGGACTATTTGCAGGATCCATAGGCTTGGTTGATGGTGAATTTTTTCCTTTTTAATGTTTTCTAAGTTTCTCTTATGTTTTCCATCCATATATGTTGCAGTAGGACAAAAAATTTAGACTAAGATATGGTTGTTGATGACACCTTAGATCTGTTTGTTTCCTTCATTGCCTAAATGTTTTCTTCTGCTTAATATATATTAGGGAATTCATCTCTTTCTCTCTAATAATTTTTTTCTTGTCTATTTTCATGAATGATTTAGATCAGTTAGTATCAATTATGATTTATGGCTAGCCCTGCATATTGTTACCTCTGAAGTACTCTGTTCTTGAAATCATCTTTTGAAGCAACTTTGCCTATAGTTTGTCAAAGAAGTCTGTCTTAACTATGCTCTTTGCCTTTACTTAGCTAAAATTGTCTCAAGGAATTTTCATAACTTTCACTATGGATGCTAGGGTTTTTCTCTTCTTCTATGGTTATAGTTACTTGTGCAACTTAAATGTCTTTCCTGATCTTTATGATAAAACCCATGAAAGATTAAATAATTTTTTTCCTTTTTATGTTTTATCTGAATGTTGTCTTGGTTGATTATCTTCTTTTAGTCTAAAATAAAATGGATTAGGTTTTGCTTAAGCCTTTGACTCTATTTATATGCTTATAAATCTTCTAACTCTCTCATTTTACAAGTATATAAAGGATTCTATTTCTGCCCTTTATTAGCTTGTTGTTCCCAAGTTTAATGTCCATCTCATGATCCTTCACAACCTTAAAGATCCACCAACCAAGTTAAATTGCCCTACAAATTATCTTGAAACCATTGATTAAGTCATTCATGACCTTGTTTGAATCGATTGCCCAATGACTTAACAATCTTCCTTGTTTTCTATCTAAACCCATCTGAGCATCATACCCAACCAAAAATAATCAAAATACCCTGCACTTAACATCTAGCCTAAAATCAACCTTAATCAGCAAACAAGTTCACATCTTTGCACCTACTAGAGAGATCCCTCTCTGAATCTAGGAAGGCTAGGTCCTAGGATTCCAAAGCTTGGTTTGATGTTAACCTATACCTTTGTATCTCAATTAATCTAGCAGAGAATGAACTATCAGATCAATACATATTGTGACTATCGAATTATAAGTTACAAAAGTACATACTAAAGAAACACACTTTACCTAACTTTACGCTAGATCAAGTTATACTTAACTATTTCCTATGTGTCAGAATATCCTAACATACCCTCTTAAGAAAAAAATGGGATGGGAAAGGATTTATAAAGGTGACAGAATAGGAGAAGGAAGGAGGCATTAGAGCCTACCCCCCCTTAATGATAACTTTCTTGAACTCCAAGCATATATCGAAGTATGGTAAACTTCTCTTCTGTGATAGCCTTTGTAAAGATATCAACAACTTGATCATTGGTTAACATTAGTGAACTTCAAGAACAAGATCATGAATGAGCTTTCTAATGAAGTGTATGTGTATCTCAATGTGTTTGTTGCGCTAATGTTGAACTCGATCTTTGCATCGTTGGATGGAACTCTGATTATCACACCAAAGTGTAGTTGGATGTTGCTAATGAAGACAAAATTTGGACAAGATCTGACAAAGCTACAGGGACTCCTTGGTGGCTTCAACAACACCACGATACTTTGATTCTGCCAAATAAATAGAGATGACACTTTGTTTCTTACAAGACCATGTAATAAGTCCCGAACAAAGCGTGAATACATAACCTGTAGTAGACCTTCAATCATCAGGGTCACCAACCTAATTAGAATCAGTGAAAACAACCAACAATGGAGATGCTCCTGCACTGTAATTAATCCCAAACTTAAATATACCTTGAACATATCGAAGTATTATTTTAGCTGATTTTTGGTGACTTTCATGAGGTTTGTGCATAAACTGCGCAACAAGAGAAATGGGAAAGGAAAGGTTAGGATAGGTATGGGTTAGATACAAAAGTTTACCAAGAATTTGACAGTATAAGGTGGCATCAACCTCAGGAGAAATACAAGTGACTGAAAGCTTGAATCCAAATTGAAAGGGAGAAGGGATTTTATTATAGTATTCCGGGTGTAAGTGGGGTACAAGACAAGAATACTTGGGTTGAGAAAGGGTAATACCTTCCTTGGATTTAAATAATTGAAGACCAAGGGAAAGTGTCCTAACTCTGTCATTTCAAACTTATTTTTGAGGCTAGAATTCACATGGTTTATATAGTTGGGATCACTTCTAGTAAGGATAATATCATCAACATAAAGAACAAGGATGATTAAGGACTTACCCGCTTTCTTGGTGTAGACAGTGTTGTTGGAATGCCATCTAGAAAAGCCATTATCTAAGAGAAAGTTATCCCTTATGGCATACCAAGCTCGAGGGGCTTGTTTGAGACCATAGAGAGACTTCTTAAGGAAATAAATAGGGCTAGAGTATTTTTGGATAAATCTAGGGGGTTGTTCCATGTATATTTCTTCATGCAATTCCCCATGTAAGAAGACAGATTTAACATCCATATGATGGACTTCCCATTTAAATGAGGCAACAAGCGAAATAACAAGGTAGATGGAATTCATTTTGGAAACATGGGAGAAGGTTTTAGTATAGTCAATGCCTTCAAATTGTGAAAATCCTTTAGCAACAAGATGAGCTTCATGTTTGTCCACTTTTCCACCTGGTCCAAATTTTTTTCTGTAAACCCATTTACATCTAACAAGTTTTCTTCCCTCTGGGAGAGGAACAAGATCCCAAGTATCGTTTGACAATAAGGAACGATGTTATTCATTCGTAGTTGCTTCCCAATCTAGATGACTTGAAGCTTGATCAAAGGTATCTGGATCATAAATTTATGTAACTTGAGATAATAAAGAAGAGGTTTTGTTGAACTGAGAACATGTACGACGTTGATCTATAGGGTCACCTGCAAGAGAACCTGCTGTGCCTCGAGTAGAGAAGGCCCATTTTGGAAGTTGTGGAGATGAAATAATATCCTAAGGAGGTGGAGGAGGATTGGCATCCTCACATTATTCATCTGAAGTGGAAGGAACATTATCAAAATTAGAAGATATAGAGAGAGGTGGCACATATGCTAAATCAGGGTCGCAGGCCAAAGGTGGCACACCCACTGAGCTAGGCTTGCAGGCCGATATATTTTCATAAAATTTTACATCTCTTCGAATGATTAAATTTTTGGATTTGGGTTGTGTTGGGGTTCCTGTGTTTTGGCCAGATTGGCAAGACCAAAAGATAAGAAAACATCAAAACCGCTTTGGGATCCTAGGATCTAGCCCTCCTGGATCCAAAGAGGGATCTCTCTATAAATGCAAAGAATGATATATCTTTAAAGGTCATTTTAAGGTATTAGGCTAGGTATGAAGCACAGGGGGCTTGGTTTATTTGTTTGGTTGGAGATCATTAACTGAGAAGGTTATGCGAAGTGAAGAAGGAAATAAGTAGAAGGATGTTT
Source organism: Pinus albicaulis (assembly GCA_034641835.2). Classification (NCBI taxonomy): domain Eukaryota; kingdom Viridiplantae; phylum Streptophyta; class Pinopsida; order Pinales; family Pinaceae; genus Pinus; species Pinus albicaulis. Next base: position 362,863,906 of record CM076575.1, read on the forward strand.
CAGCATGGGAAGATGAGTCAGGAAAGTGAACACTGTTACCGATGAAATAGGTAACCGCACTGTTACCTACTTTTTTTTGGTAGCATAAAAAGCACCCAATTTTGAAAAGTGGTGATGCAGAATCACCCCCTTTTTTTTGTGCACATTTTTGACACTAATATTTTCATTTATGAAGTATGAATATTTGTTTTAAAATGTTAGTGATTTTCTTGCTAATTTTGAAACGTATTGATGCACCATCAATTTTTTTTTTTTTAGAGTGGTGATTTTCATGCTAATTTTGAAACGTATTGATGCAGCATCAATCCTTTTTTTTTTAGAGTGGTGATTTTCATGTTGGTAATAAAACACAAAACTTAGATAAAAACAATAAAAAAAACCAATAAAAATGTAAAAAAAAAAAAATTAACTCGTAAAAATAAAAAATTTAAACAAAAATAAATTAAAAAAAAAAAAAAATTCGAAAATTATATCAAAAGAAATGACAAAATTTGAAAAAAAAAACACATAACTTAAAGAAAAAAACACAAAAATTAACCAAAAAATTAAAAATAAAATACATCAAAAACATTTTTTTCTAAGTTTCTAAAAAAAACCATATAATTAAAAAAATAATTAAAATAGAAAATTTAAAAATAATTAAAATTACAAGATTAAAATTTAGATAAAAAAAATAAAATACAAAAAAAGAACAGAAAAATGAAAAATTTAAATTAAAAAAATAATAATAATAAGAAAAAAATACAAAAAAAAAAAATTTAAAATTGAAAAGGAAAATTAAAATAAAAGAATTAAAAAAAAAAAACTATCATTAAAAAACAAAAAAATGCAAAAAAACCACTTGCAAATAATTAAAAAACAAATATCCATAAATTTACTGTTTTTTTTTAAATGAAACAATTTGTAAATTTTAAAAATGAAAAATCAAATAAACTAAAAGATTAAAAAAAAAAAAAATCAATTGAAATTTAATAAATTTAATAAGTAAATTTTAAATTTTTAACAACAATTAATCTTAAAGATAAATTTAAAAACAAAATTTCAAAAAAAAAGCAAAAAAAACTAAGAAACAAATTAAATTTAATATAAGAAATTTTGAATTTAAAAATAATAATTTTTAATTTTGAAATTAAAAAATATTAAAAATTAATAATAAAAAGGAAAATCAAATTAAAAAAAAAAAGTTACTAATTAAAATATTAAAAAAAAAAATGAAAAAAAAAAAATCAACTAAAAAAAAAAATTATTAAAAAAAAAAAAAGGGATTTTTTGATCGTGGTGGCGTCGCCAATCGGCCTCCCGCCCAGGTGGCAGCGGAGGGCGATTCCGGGAATCGACCTCCCACGGCGAGAGGGTGATTCCGGCAATCGGCCTTCCACGGCGGGGGGCCTGTCCGGGAATCGGCCTCCCGCAGCGGGAGGCCCATTAGCGGCACCACCACGATCAAAAAATTCTTTTTATTTTTTAATTTTTTTTAATTTTTAATATATATATTTTTTTAATTTGTTTTTTATTTTTATTTTTATTTTTTAAATTCAAAAAATTTAAAATTATTATTTTTTAATTTAATTTTTATATTTGAAATTTAATTTGTTTTAATTTTTTTTTTTGTTAATTTTTTTTTTTTTTTAATTTTATTTTTTTTGTTATAAATTTTTTTTTTTTTCTAAATTTCCTTAATAATTTTTATTAAATTTTGTATTTTTTTTAATTTAATTGATTTAAAAAAAAATTCATATATATATATATATATATATATTTTTTTCATATTTTTTTTTTTATTACTAAATTTTATGTTTAGTTTTTTCATTTAATTTTTTAAAATTTAGTAAATTTTGTATTTTTTTTAATTTGTTTGAATTTAATATTTTTTTAAATTTTTTACTTTTCTATTATTATTTTTTTAATTACATAAAAAATTTATATTTTTTTTATTCCAATGAAAATTGTGCATTTAAAATTAGATTTTTTTTTTAATTAAACTTAATATTTTCAAATTAATTTGTTTTTTATTTTATTTTTTATTTCATATATGTTTTTTAATTTATTTTTTTCAATTTTTCAATTTTAATTGATTTTTAAAGCTTTTTAGCTTTTTATTTTAAATAAATTTTTTTTCTTTATATTTAAAATTTATTTTCTTATTCATTTATTTATTAAAATTTAATATTTTTTTTATTTAATTTGTTATTTTAATATTAACATTTTTTTAAAATTCTAATAAAAAATCTAATATATATATATATATTTTAATTTAAGTTTATATATATATATATAGATATATATAAATTAAATTTATTTTTTTAAATTTATTTGTATTTTTAATATATATTTTTTTAAATTTAATATTTTTATTGTATTTTATTTTTAATTAATTTTTCGTTTTTTCACTTTTAAGTTAAATAATTGCTTTTATTTATTTATTTATTTATTTTTATTTTAAAGTTTAAAATTTATTAAAATTTAATGTATTTCTTTAAATTTAATTTTTTATTTTAAAATTTATTTATTTATTTAATTTAATAAAAAATTTCTTTTTCTTTTTTAAATTTAATTTCTATATTTTATTTTTTATAATTTCTTTCTTTTTTTAACTTGTTTTTTTTGTATTTTTTTATATTTTTTATTTCTATATATTTTGAAATTTTAATCTTTAAATTTTTTTTTTATTTTCCTTAAATTTTAGGTTTTTTTTTTAATGTTTGAATTAAAATTTTTATTTTTTTATTCCCATATATTTTTAAATTTTAAGTTTTAAAATGTTTTTATTTTTAAAATTTATTTTTTTCTTAAATTTTAGGTTTCTTTTAATGTTTGAATTTTGAAAATTAAAAAAATGTTATTTCTATTTTTAAAAATGTCAAAAATATGGCACAATTCTTATTTTTTTTGCTATTCGAGCATCAACTAGTTTTGTTTTGAGGGTGTTTTTTCAATCCTTTTTTCAAGAAACAATTTTGTTTTTAGCATAATTTTATAAAATGTTGAAATTTTACCTTAAAAAAAAACCAAGTGCGTTCTGGAATACACTTTTTTTGTTTTTGGGGTGTTTTTTCATGTTTTTTGAGTCTTTTTGGGCTAGAGTTCCCGTTTTGAGGTTTGGTTGCCTATTTCATCAGTAACAGTGTTAGTGTCAATTCATTGGGCTATGGAGTCATAAAAGGGTTTACTCGCATAACAACTATCCAAGGGTTTCCATGGGGCAAGTCATCTATACCAGAGGATCTCTTTAGATAGATGGTGATTTGGAACATTAAGAAGTGGGGTGAAAGAAAGAAACCAAAGTGCAGCCTAAGATCAGGTAAGGACTTTTAACCTATCTTGCTTTTGACATACTTTCAAAGGAAACTCTCAATAAAGACACAAAGGGTAGCTTAAGATCAAGTAAGGACTTTTAACCTAACCTGCTTTCAGCATACTCTCAAGGAAAATAATCCAACAGTCCTCATAACCACTTTCAGAAAGTAGAAGAAATTTAAGATTAAACACAGAGTAAGGCCTAAGATCAGAGAAAGACTTTTAACCTTCTCTACTTTTGACACTAACTCACAGGGAAAATTTCAAGACAAACTGTTGGAGAAGAAACTAGAGGATAGGGCTAGCCATAGACTTCCCTAGTTCAATCTTTTACTTAGCATGAAATGAAAATATCTTTCAAGAACAATGTTTCAAGTTGTACTCAGCAAGACATGGGCTCACCAATATTTCTTGACTGGTTATACTCTATAGAATTATCGTTGAAATACACAATCAGTGGAAAACATAAAGATAAAGCTTATCAATGAGATTTAGGGTACTTCCAACAGTATGTCCTAATCTATACCTGCTCTTCTTTATCAGAGAATAATGGACAGTATGAAAAAAACATGAAAGGAGACAATTACAATAAGGAAAACATCACCAATAATATAAACCAGGATCCTGTGAATCTGCTTGTTCAATTGATGTAAAAGACCAGTCACATACTTTGAGTCCAGTGGATTTTTATAGTCCAAAATTCTCTTCCCAGCCTACTATATTACAAACTACTCAACTACTTCCCCTCAATAACAGTTCAAACAGTCGATAAAATCCCAACCAACCAACATTTTCATTGTAATTTACCGGGGTTCTTATAGGTGAATGAGGAGGTGGAGTAACTGAAGAGATTGTTGGCCCAATTTAATGAAGAATTTAGTGCTTCTCAGCCTCTAGGAGGCTTGATGGATAATAAGTGACATGCCCCATACTTCATTAAATGGGCTTTTTCTTGTATTTGCGCTCTGGTTGTTTTTGTTTGACTTTCAGAAGCTCTGGCAGACAGGGCATTTACTTCTAAGTTGTAGATATCCAAAATATTTCTGACTGCCTTAACTGTGCCTTGTGTTGATGAAAATAGGATTGCAGGTGACAGTATGGGTCGATGGAAAGTAACTAGCCTCTCTGATTTGGCATGTCGATGCATCTCTGCTGATCTGTCTGTGATGTGGGCTTTAGGCTTCATTAAGCCTCTTTGACCATCTTTGTCTTCAGCTTGTGTTTTTATCCTCTTAAACATTGGACATAAGCATTAAGTCTTCAATACTATGCATTAATCCTTTAATCTCTTTCTGATACACTTTGTTGCTTCTTCTGTACAGGTATCCTGCGTTTCTACTGAGCTGGAGGTTTTACAGGTATAATTGATGTTCATGACGCATCAATCCACCTTAGAATTCACCCTGCATGGCTTCCCATTTGTATTGATAGGTTACAGAGTCGTCATTCTGAACCGAAGTATCACCTTCATAACTGTGGGAAAGCATTATAGATCTAATGCCATTAAACCTGCAAACATAAGATAAACCAATTAAATAAAACCTGCGTGCGGGGTATAACTGCAACAGAGGCTTGCAAGGGTGGAGGAGTAGTGAGGAAAAGAGTGGATGCAGCAGAAAAATGGGAGGGAAATCCTGGCAGAGCAGCTAACCAGGTGAAAATGGAGGTTTGGGTGCGACAGCGAAAAAGAGCCGTTGGATTAGGAAAATCAACGCTCGATATTACTCGGTGAAATATTTCGAGAGCATGTTAGGTGGAAAATGAATGGGGGAAAGATTAAATCAGGACCGTTCGATCTCAGAGATCGATGTCTGGGATTAAAAGCGAAAGTGACATTGTGGAGGGTAGCGGTATGGCAAGAAACCAGGGATGGTTTTCGGAAAATGAAATGGGGGGAGGCGGTTTTGAGCGAATGGAATGTGATTTGATACAAAATCTGACACGTGTCCCTCCCAATACCGCCCATTTCACAAAATTTTTAAACGTTAAACTCTAGGTGAAAACGTTTTGCAATATTGGATAGCGACCGTCAGATCTGGAGTGTCAAATCGGATGGCACGGGTTGCACGTGATAAGCAGAAATGTGTGCGGGCGAAATGGGTTGGAGGCCCAGGAGGTGACGTGCTTTTCTTTGTCGCGGGGTGAATGGCAGGTTGAGGTCCTGACCGTTGGATCTTTTGATTGGGTGGTAGAGATTGAAAGGAGGATGTGGATGGTAGAAGGATGGGTGGATGGGAGAAAAAACCCGACAGCCGTTGATCTTTTCAGATCAACGGTCACAATCTGTCCTGAGATGAAAGGTTGGGAAACAGAAAATGCAAAGAAAAATAGGTTTAGCTAGGGCGGGTTCAGGTTCTCAGCGCCTGGTTATGGCTCCGAGTCATTTTGTAGAAGGGGGCTAAGAGATTTTAAGCCCTTGGGGCTAATATCCTCATGGTGTGAAGACTTCTTTAGGCCTAAATAAATGGATTTTAAAGGCCAAATAGAGGTTTTGATAGGGTGAAGAAAGGATTTTTAAACCAAATAAAGGGACATTTAAGGTTTAAAATGGGTTTAGTATGATTTAGAGGTTAAAATGAAGGTTTATAGAGGAATTTTGTGAAGGGAAAATAACGATGAAAAATGGAATTCTTTGTGAGTGAAAAGAGAAGTGAGATGATGGAAAATGGAGCTTTATGAACAATTTTTTCCTTTGGTAAACAACAGGGTTCATTAATGGAAACAACAGTGAAGATTCTATAAAGGATAGAAAACACATGGAGGCTTCAAGAATGATATATTTATAAAGGAAATGCTTCTCTTGAAGGCTCAGAAACATATTTAGCCACCTGTTTACTATGCCAAAAATCTAACAGCGACTCCAACTTGGGATGACAGCTCCTTGGAGGTGTCAAGAACCTCAGAGATAATCTCTGGAATGTAGATCAGTATCTCGCATATTGACACCCTTTTTCCCGTTCTCTGATCAGCTGCTTGAAAAATATGATCAACATTACATATTAGCAGCATAATTTTCCCAAATAACTACCTACCCATCCCACTGTCCTAACATTTTTTCTTCAAGGTGCATTTAGACTTGCAGACCTTTGACATCATCATTTTTTATTGAAAGAAAAAATAATCTAATTCTACCCTTATTCCTCCATGAGACCAGATTAAACAGTTGGACTCATAGCTTCTCTACCTAAACTAATGTCTGCCAGGGTTAAACTATCTGGCAAATTTTCATTCTCTACATTCTAAAACAAAAATTTAAATACAGACAAACCAAGATTAGCCTTTCTGATTTGCTGTGGGTCCATGGCATAAAGCAAGCTGCACATGGACTGAAATTTGCAGAAATTAAAAACAAAATTGGGAAGGCTTGAAGTTCTGAAAATTGAAAACACCTTCCTTCCTATCATGACTCAGATTTTGAGCTTTTTAGAGTCACTTTTATTTCTTCATTCCATCTCTTATTCTGACCCTACTAGAGCTGCTTTCTTCTTCTTTGCTGGTTCAAGTTTCGAGCATGTTAGAACTAGCCTTTCCCTTTTCTCCGGCTCAGGTTTTGATCTGATTAGAGCCATTATCTTTTTATGCTTCATAGGTTCAGGATTTGAGCATGTTTGAACCTTTCTTTTCTAATGTTTTTATATTTTTTGAATTTTTCTTCAAAGTAAAATCAACAACTAACTAAATGCTCATAGGCTAAGCTTATTGAGATTCCTACCTACCCTATTCTAACTTGAGATATTTACATGTCTAGTTGACAAACTCTCTTTTCCAATACATCCAGTCAATTAGATGATCCCATGACTGGTCTCTTCTCATCTCTTTGATCATGCTGGACAGGTAGGGCCATTCCCATTCTCTTTGTTTTTTAATAGCAGCTTATAAAATGTTTCTTGTTGTCTGCAACAAGCTGCTCGTGATGGCCTTTGATCCTTCTCTAAATTTCTGCAGGAAATTAGCATAAGGATCTTTAAATAATACCTGGTTGTGAGTATTTGAAAATTAGGTTTCAACCAGGATCAACTCCTCTTCCATTGGATGAAGGAAAAGATTCTTTTGAGAAAGAAACTCTTCCTCATCTTCATTCTTTTCTGAACTAGAGGACTCATCGTATACTATAGTATTGTCCTCTTGTAACCCTAAGATATTCTGATTTGGTGGGCTAAGCTTTGTGAAAAGATCAATGTATTCTTGAGCAGAGGTTTGTTCCATTGCTTCCTTTTTTCCAAGAGAAGGCTCCTTGTTTTCAACCTGCCCAAAAAATTCTTCATTTTTTTCCTCTTCGCCCTTTGAGATGAAAGGCTGCTGATTTCCAAATGCCATGGAAACTAATACTGATGATCTGAGATAAAGCAGAGCGAACATTTAATGAATCTTCACCTGCTGCTAGACTTTCATAACTTTCCTCATCAGTATCATAAATAGCCTCCATGGGCTCATTACTTTCTTGAAGTTGATGGAACTGATCTTCCTTCAAAAAATCTACTAATGATGGCCCTGCAATATCAACTTCTGTTTGGAGAACATCATCATTAGATAGATCAAAATTAGGAAAATCATTAAAGTAAGTAATGCTACCAATCAAACATACTGGATTATCAATATATATTTCTTCATTTTGATTTACAAGGGAGATTTCTAAATCTGTACAACAAAGTTCAGTAGATGAATGGGCAAAAGTGTTTGTTTTATGAAAGATTTCAGAGGCTGGCTAACTATTGATGATCTGATCTATTTCTTCTTCTGTCAAAGGGAAAGGTATTCTTGTGTTTCTTTGACCAGAAGTGCAGTAGCTCTCTGTTTTTTGTGAAGACTGAATTTGAGGCTGGATGTCTTCTTGGGCCTCAGCTATAAGGGATGACAAATCATTATTTGGGTTTTTAGGAATATCTTGAGGAATGTCCTTTATTTCTTGATTGATTTCTTCCTCAACTGATTCATCTAGGTTTTTGTAATTTTTTAGTTGAATATTAAACTCATGAATGGCTGTCACAGATCCTCAGTGTGTATATTTTCCAAATCCTCTTCATAGTCTATGATGTGCTGGGTGATGTTTTTGTGATGGATCATAACATCTTTCACCCCAAGATAAGGATGCATTGTTTCTTTTATAGTTCTCAAAAAACATATTTTCAAGGTCTTTTAAAGAAAACAAAAAACCAGGTTTCAACCATTCATACCAATCCTTGGCTTTTCCTTCTAATGTTAACACGAACATTTTCATTAGGCAGTCTTCATGCCATTCGAATTTCAACCTCCATACATGTATATGAAATTTGACAAGGTGTAACAATGGGTTATCAAATATTTCACCTTGAAAAATAGGAAGGTTGTCATCCCAATTCACCTGGGGAATCTTATGTGAGAACCCAGGGATATTTTCTCTACTAATTGGGGCATATCTTCGTTGTATCCTTGGAATCATGTTGTAAATAAGAAAAGAGGTCATTGTATCTTATTCGACTAGTTCAGGGTCTTTTACCAGTGGAGTCATTTGGTCTTTGGGAGTTGCAGAGTCGCCAGGTGGAGGGTTTAAAAAATTTGAGGTGAGTTGCTGTCCACCATCAGAAGTTGAATACCAATCTAAGGAAGTGGTGGGTCTTTTGAGCTCTTTAAGGATGTATAATATGAAATTCACTCAGATTCCCTAGCAGAGTCGCCATTATGTTGGTGATGAAAATGGGACAAATTTCTAGATAATATCAATTAAGGGTAGTAGGTCTTCTGAGGAATGTTTAAGCATGAATGAAAGTCACTCAGTCCCCAGTGGAGTCTCCATTATGTTGGGGTTCCTATGTTTTGGCCAAATTGGCAAGACCAAAAGACAAGACAACATCAAAACTGTGTTGGGATCCTAGGATCTAGTCCTCTTGGATCCAGAGAGGGATCTCTCTATAAATGCAAAGAATGATATATCTTTAAAGGTTATTTTAAGGTATTAGGCTAGGTATGAAGCACAGGGGGCTTGGTTTGTTTGTTTGGTTGGAGATCATTAACTGAGAAGGTTATGTGAAGTGAAGAAGGAAATAAGTAGAAGGATGTTTCAACATGGGAATAGAAGTCAGGAAAGTGTCAATTCATTGGGTTATGGAGTCATAAAAGGGTTTAATCGCATAACAAATATCCAAGGGTTTCCATAGGGCAAGTCATATATACCAGAGGATCTCTTTAGATAGATGGTGAGATGGAACATTAAGAAGTGGGGTGAAAGAAAGAAACCAAAGTGCAGCCTAAGATCAGGTAAGGACTTTTAACCTATCCTGCTTTTGACATAATTTCAAAGGAAACTCTCAATAAAGACACAAAGGGTAGCTTCATATCAATTAAGGACTTTTAACCTAACCTTATTTCATCACACTCTCAAGGAAAACAATCCAACAGTCCTCATAGTTGCTTTTAGAAAGTAGAAAAAATTTAAGATTAAACACAGAGTAAGGCCTAAGATCAGAGAAATACTTTTAACCTTCTCTGCTTTTGACACTAACTCACACGGAAACTCTCAAGACAAAATGTTGGAGAAGAAAATAGAGGACAGGGCTAGCCATAGACTTACCTAGTTCAATCTTTTACTTAGCATGAAATGAAAATATCTTTCAAGAACAATGTTTCAAGTTGTACTCAGCAAGACATGGGCTCACCAATATTTCTTGACTAGTTATACTCTATAGAATTATCCTTAAAATACACAATCAGTGGAAAACATAAAGATAAAGCTTATCAGTGAGATTTAGGGTACTTCCAACAATATGTCCTAATCTATACCTGATGTTATTTATCAGAGACTAATGGACAGTATGAAAAAAACATGAAAGGAGACAATTACAGTAAGGAAAACATCACTAATAATATAGACCAGGATCCTATGAATCTGCTTGTTCAATTGATGTGCAAAACAAGTCACATAATTTGAGTCTAGTGGCTTTTTATAGTCCAAACTTCTCTTCCCAACCTACCATATTTCAAACTACTGAGCTACTTCCCCTCAATAATAGTTCAAACAATCGATAAAATCCCAACCAACCAAAATTTTTAATGTAATTTATAGGGGTTCTTATAGGTGAATGAGGAGGTGGAGTAACTGAAGAGATTGTTGGTCCAATTTAATGAATAATTTAGTGCTTCTCGGCCTCTGGGATGCTTGATGGAGAAGAAGTGACATGCTCCATACTTCATTAAATGGGCTTTTTCTTGTATTTTCACTCTGGTTGTTTTTTTTTGACTTTCGGAAGCTCTAGCAGACAGGGAATTTACTTCTAAGGTGTAGATATCCAAAATATTTGTGACTGCCTTAACTATGGCTTGTGTTGATGAAAATAGGACTACAGGTGATAGTATGGGTCGATGGAAGGTAACTAGCCTCTCTGATTTGGTGTGTCAAGGCATCTCTGCTGATCTGTCTGTGATGTGGGATTTAGGCTTCATTAAGCCTCTTTGACCATCTTTGTCTTCGACTTGTGTCTTTATCCTCTTAAACATTGGACATAAGCATTAAGTCTTCAATACTATGCATTAATCCTTCCTTCTCTTTCTGATACACTTTTTTGCTTCTTCTGTACATGTATCCGGGGTTTCTGCTGAGCTGGAGGGTTTACAGGTATGATTGGTGTTCATGACGCATCAATCCACCTTAGAATTCACCCTGCATGGCTTCCCATTTGTAATGATAGGTTACAGAGTCATCATTCTGAACCGAAGTGTCACCTTCATAACTATGGGAAAGAATTATAGATCTAACGCCATTAAACCTACAAACATAAGATAAACCAATTAAATAAAACATGCGCGGGGGGTATAACTGCAACAGAGGCTTGCGAGGGTGGAGGAGCAGTGAGGAAAAAAGTGGATGCAATAGAAAAATGGGAGGGAAACCCTGGCAGAGCAGCTAACTAGGTGCAAATGGAGGTTTGGGCGTAATAACAAATAGGAGTCATTGGATTAGGACAATCAACGCTCGAGATTACTCGGTGAAATATTTCGGGAGAAAGTTAGGTGGAAAATGAATGGGGGCGAGATTAAATCAAGACCGTCCAATCTTAGAGATCGACAGCTGGGATTAAAAATGAAAGTGACGTTGCAGAGGGTAGTGGTATGGTAGGAAACCGGGGATGGTTTTCATAAAATGAAATTGGGGGAGGTGGTTTTGAGTGAATGGAATGCAATTCGATACAACATCTGATGTGTGTCCCTCCAAATACCACCCATTTCACAAAATTTTTAAACTTTAAACTCTAGGCGCAAAATTTTTGTGATATTGTATAGCGACCATTGGGTCTGGAGTGTTAGATCAGACGACACGGGTTGCACGTAATAGGCAGAAATGTGTGCTGGTGAAATGGGCGATGGGCCCAGGAGGTGACGTGATTTTCTTTTTCACGAGGTGAACGGCGGGTTGAGGTCCTGACCGTTGGATCTTTTGATTAGGCGGCGGAGATCAAAAGGAGGATGTGGATGGTAGAAGGATGGGTGGATGGGAGAAAAAACCTGATAGCCATTGATCTTTTTAGATCAATGGTCATGATCTATCCTGAGATGAAAGGTCGAGAAACGGAAAATGCAAAGAAAAATAGGTTTAGCTGGGGCGGGTTCAGGTTCTCAGTGCCTGGTTATGGCTTTGGGTCACTGTGTAAAAGGGGGCTAAGGGATTTTAAGTCCTTGGGGCTAATATCCTCATGGTGTGAAGACTTCTTTAGGCCTAAATAAAGGGATTTTAAAGGCCAAATAGAGGTTCTGATAGGGTGAAGAAAGGATTTTTTAATCAAATTAAGGGACATATAAGGTTTAAAAGGGGTTTAGGATGATTTATAGGTTAAAATGAAGGGTTATAGAGGAATTTTGTGAAGGGAAAATAAGAGTGAAAAATGGAATTCTTTGTGAGTGAAAAGAGAAGTGAGATGATGGAAAATGGGGCTTTATGAACAGTTTTTTCCTTTGGTAAACAACAGGGTTCATTAATGGAAACATCAGTGAAGATTCTCTAAAGGATAGAAAACACATGGAGGCTTCAAGAATGATATATTTACAAAGTAAATGTTTCTCTTGAAGGCTCAAAAACATATTTAGCCACCTGTTTGCTATGCCAAAAATTATGGGTGGCTAACAGGTTGAAGAAACCTATATCCTTTGACATCTTCAGAATATCCAACACAAATACATTTTTTCACTCTTAGGCTTTAAGGCTTTATATTTCTCATCTGGAATATGGCCCCAAGATTCACTCCAAAAACACGAATGTGACTTAAATTTGGTTTTATTGAGCTCGAGGCTTCTTCTGGAGTGATATTCCTTAAAACCTTATTAGGAGTGTGATTTACTATGTAATTTTCATAGTTAAATTATTGTGACAAAAAATTAAGACTAAGCCCTTTAGATTGAAGCATATAATTAGCCTTTTATTTTAGAGTGGAGTTCTTCCTTTTAGCTACACCATTTTGTTGTGGAGTATACAGAACAATATGTCTAAATTGAATGCCATACTCAGTGCAAAAGTTCATAAATTTTTTGTTAACATATTCTCCTCCATTGTTAGATCTTAACTTAAGAATTTGAGGTCCAAAATATTTATCAACAAAGGCCTTAAAGGCCAAGAACATGTTAAAATATTCACTTTTGAGTTTTAAGAAGTATACCCAAGCGCATATGGAAAAATCATCAATTAAATTTAAGAAGTACTTGTAGCAAAAGAAATTAACAACTGAAAGAGGACTACATAAATCACTGTGCAGAAGAAGCAAAGGGGCTGAAGCATTCCAAGAGGCACATTTGTCAAAACTATCTTGATGATGTTTTCTAAGTACAAGACCAGAATAAACACCATCTCGGCAAGATACCATACGAAGACTTGTCACCATATTTTATTTACATAGAATTTGAAGAGAGCGATAATTTAAGTGACCAAATTGTTCATGCCAATTTTTTCTCACTTCATCATTATGAGCAAAAAAAATGGAGGGAAGAATTGATGACCCAAATTTGTCAAACTTATACAACCTTGGGAAATGATCAGCAATTCCAATAGCTAAAATATGTCTAGGATCTCTTAGGTCCTATTTACAACATCATCAGGTAAGAATTTTACAGTTTTCCCTTCACCTGAATGAGTTATTGATAAATAGATAGAAGATTGCAGGACAAGGTAGGAACACATAATACATCATTAAAATTACCATTATCTAGATGAATTTTTCTAGACCCTACGACACTAACAGATTAATCATCACCACCATAAATAATTTTGGTGTTAGAATCATTTAAAGAAGAAAACATGGTTTTATTTTTGGCCATGTGGTAGGAGGTGTTATCACCCTAGTAATTTCTTAGGTCATGGGATTTTGATATATAGTTAAATAAAACTAGGGGTAACCAAGAACCTCTTTTGGATTTCAGGATCTAGCCTTTTAAAATTTTGGGGAGGGATCTCTCCTTATGATTAAACTTTGTTTTGGATTAAATTTTAGGCTAGGTATGATTGGACAATTGTTTTGGTTTGAATGTTTGGTGGGAATAAAAGGTACTTCAAGGTAAACCACAGAGAGATATACTAGACCATTGGGCTATGGAGTCAAATTTCTTCACAAGTAGAGCTAGGAAATAAGGTCAAAAGAGCAAATGTACTAAGGGCAGGGTAGATGACCTTCAAAAGGTTTGGAAATAGGATTTTTGATGAAATGGAAAAATATGAACAAAAGGGAAATGAAGGATCCTTAAGCTACAGAAAATAAGATGAAAGAAAGAGGTCAAAAGGGACTAAGAGAAATTAAGGATTCTTAAGTCCAGATATCAACAGAAAACATATCAATGAATAACTAGTAAAAAACAGTGAGCTTTTGACACTAATCCTATATAAACTTTCCTAGTCAATCATTTAAGACAAAAAACATGTAAATGTATGTATGGAACTTTAGAAAGATAAACAATGAAAACAGGAAAATACTTGACTTATCTGATCAGCACAAGAATCCTGAGTTATGATGTCTGTTTGACTTCGTTCCAGTCTGCTGCTTTACAATCCGACTCACACAAACTCCAATGTATTCAACAAAAATGTCTATAGTAGTCTTGACAAATTTTATTCCACCCTTAATACTTCAATGAGTGAAGTATTTATAAAATTGGTTTAGTACAAAATATCTTAGAAAAATATAGGAATAACTCTAGGAAAATAAAATATCTTTACACATTAGGAGGGACAACTGTTTAACAACTTAGAAAGTGTTGAGCTCCAAAGATGTTCTTTCTTCCACCACATTCCACTCCATTTCCTTTTTCCACTATTAATTACAGGCTCAAATGATCAATAGAATTAATTAAAATTTCTTTAAGAATGTATATCATGACTAACTTGCTATGTTTTTATGATTTTGTCATTGTAGTACCTTTTGAACTAGATCTAGCTACAGAATGCAGCCATTCTGTAGCTAGTTTCCGATTCTGTAGCTGTCTTCATGTCTACGTAGGTTCCAGGTGTCATCTCAGAGAAAAAAACATATGGCTGTATTTCACATCACTCCCTCATCATTTTTTGCTCTCCACGAAGTTTGGACGAAATTCTGTAGGTGGTTATGCACGTGGGAACTCAAACTAGGAGATAGACTCCTAGTAGGACAAGGATAGTCCAGATTTCCTTAATCATGTTACGAGACCACCATCAGAGTCCTAGTTTGATTTTTATTTGGAAAGAAAATTATCCCTAGGTTATCTCAGGACATTTATGTAATTTTGTTATAAATATGGCTCGGGAAACTGAGGGACAAGGTTAGATTTTGTGTTTGATTGCTAGATTTCAAAAGTCCGAAAACACTCTGTTTTGAAGTAATTTCTCTTTTATTGAAAGAAGCATCATTTTATTGAAAGCGCCGAGTCAATCTTGAAGTAGATTTTTCATGCTACTCCGGTGGTAGAGGGCCCTTGCTACCTGAGCAGCTTTGTTCATACGGCTTAGATAATTATTTTAGTCTCGTTTTTCATTTCTAGCTTAAGCAGGTTTCTGAAGTTTATGTTTCATACTTGTTTACATTAATCATCACAACTAGACTTACTGTTATAAACTCTTCCAAAATATCATCACGATGAATAAGGCATAGCTATGGTGTTGTAGATTTTAGTTGCATTTCCTTTAGAATTTTATGATTTATGCTTGTTTACACTAAGTGTAATAGCCGGTATTACTCCTACAAACTCTTCCAAAACATCATTAACAATGAATAAGAAACAGCTGTGGTATCTTAGATCCTAGTTGTATTTGCTTTCAAATCTTATGTTTATGTTCAATTGCATTGAATAATACAACCAGACTTGTTTTTACAAACTCTTCCAAAATATCATTCATATTGAACAAGATGGGCTGTAGAGTTCCATAGACTAGTTGCATGTTAATTTAGTTATAACACTCCAAAGGTTGATTGCATTTAGTTCAGCTCTGTCACTACATTTCAAGTTTTATAATGGCATTCTAGTTTAACTCTTTTCACTGTACTTCAAGTAGATTAGTAGCACTCTAGTTCAGTCTCAGTTCATTTTGTTCCAAGAAAATATTAATGGCATTCTAGTGTAGTTGTAGTCACTGTATTTTAAGATTGATAGACCACATTCTAGCCTAGTGTTATCCATTGTATTTCAAGTAGTACTAGTTGTCAAAATTAGTCTCTGGGCCTTCATTATTTACAACTTACTTTTGTTCTAAATTTATATTGATACATCATCACATGAACAGGGGTCAGTAATATCAGTTTAAGGCTTTGATCACTCTGCAAACCTTTTACAAATTCACCTATTGCATTTTTCCCAAACATTATTCTAGAAAATCTCAAAACTTTTGAATAAGGCCTAGAAGTGATAAGTCAAGTTGCAGAATAGGGTAAATTCAGCATCATAGGTTAATCTAGAATAGAAACCTTACTGTGTTACAAATAATCATGTTTTTTGTAATATTGTGAGTTGATTTTTTATTTAGGAGAACTTCATTTACACTTAACTTGTCCATTTCTCAAGCTCTTCCAACACATATTTAATGAATGAATTGGATAAGTTCAAGCTCATGCTGTTATTTATTTCCTTGCAATGAAGTCATTATCAAGCTTTTCATATTTTTTGTTTTCCATCCATAGTTTAGGCTTTGTTCTGTTTTAATATAACCAATAGCTTCTTTTCACCAGCACTTCATTCTTTCCCTTTTCAAACATAAAACCATAAAACCAAAAACACCATAAAACACTAAACACAACGTAGTGAGAAACAAATACCTAGGCACATATAGTGCACCACACTTCAACGGTTTACTAACCTTGGTTGACAATTAATGAACTCAATTTAGGAACACTAAGTTGAGCACAAACATTTTGGCGTCGTTGCCGAGGAAGTGTAACTAGGTAGCCTTGTTTCTTAACTCCAAAAAAACAATGATATGCATAGAGAGAGAGACTCAAGGGGTAGATTCATAAGAAGCAGAAGCAGAAGCTTGATTCCTAGAACACCTCTTGTTTCACCTAGACCAAGAGCCAACACACCTCCAACTTAGACCCACATTCCATCCTTTACTGATCCTAGACTTCTAGAAGACTTAAGATGAGATATTCCATTAGAAATACCTTCCACTTCATCCACTGAACCTGTCTTAGAAGAAGATTCAAGGACCCCTGCTAGAGACACAAACTTTTCCACTTCCACAGAAGAATCAACTATGGCAGAAGAAGGGGGAGGAGGAGTATTTAATGGAGAACACACATTATTTGGAGGGGGTAGAGGTAGAGGTAGAGGAGAAGCAGGTAGAGGTGTAGAAGGAGAAGGAGCTAGAGGAAGAGGTAGAAGAAAAATGGGAAGATCTTTTGGGTTTCCTATAGTAGATGAAGAAACCAATACAACTATGAAATAAATTTCACCCTTTGTCCTTCCAAACTTCTATGGACTTAAAACTGAAGATCCTGAAACCTTCCTATTTGAATTTGAAGTCCTATGTAAAACTTATGACTGCTTACAAGATGCTCAAAAAATTAAACTATTTCCTTCAACAATGAAAGGAGCAACATTGAAGCGGTTTATGAGTTTGATCAACAGTTATATTAGGAAATGGGAAGATATGAAACGAGAATTTATAGAGAGGTATTTGGATTATTGTATGCCAGTGAATCATAAGGAGGAAGTGTTCAAGATGATACAAAAAGAAGATGAAAACCTGGAAGATTTGTTGGAGAGATTTCATTACAATATCAAAAGAGCAAAAATGGAGAACTTAGATCAAGACACCTTAAAAGCTCTCTTGTTGAAGACAATTAGGGATGAATGGTTGGATATCCTTAACATGATGGGAAAAGGGGATATATCTCAGCTCACATTACCTGAAATATCTGAGTTATGTATCAACCTTTCAAGAGGGAAATCCAAAACTGTAGAAGGTCCAAGAGACCCTACTCTTGCAAGGGCAAGTAAGTTTGCTTCTGGGATAGTAAGTAGGGCAGAGATAGGGCATATTATTGATGAATTCAAATCTGAAATCATAGGGAGTCTTAGTGAACAAATCAACACCCTTAAGTTACAAAACAAGAAAAAAGCTGAATCTGATGCCTTAGCCATCTTTTGTCCCAAATGTAGAAAGAAGCATGCCTTGAGAGAATGTCCTTTGGATGCAAAAGTTGTATAGACCTATGTAATTTGTTCAGAAAAACATGAAACCAAGAGATGTCCTTCACTTCCTAGTCTTAAAGCTGTCTTTCAAGAGGAAACTCCTACAAATTCCACATAATCTCTCAATTTTTTCTCTAGAAGGCCTTGGCAAGGACCTCAAACATAGGGATTCCATGATCAATTGTATAATCAACCTCCACTAAATTGGAATTCTTGGCAGCAACCTTGGCCCTAATTTCAAAATAAATCTCAAGCTTGGGCACAAGGAGCACAAAATCCATATGGAATATACTCCCAGTACTATCAATATCCACCATCCTATCCACCATACCCACATTTTTCTCCTCAAAATCCTCAACAGAATCCTCAAAATCCACACCATCAAAATCAACCACTCCCATTACCATTTCCTCAGAAATCAAATCAGTTTCCTGCTCAACCCATACCAAACTCCAACAATAAAAATCCTCAGAATACATACATGATAGAAGGCCAACAGTTTCCAACTTATTTAATTACTCCTCTAGACCTTAGTGATGTTCAACTTAGGTCTGGAAGAATACTTGAAAAGAGGAAACCTTCTGTGATCATACAAGAACAAGACAACTCTGAGGAAGATTTTCTACGGGAAAATAAAAGTCTTGAAGAATACACATCTTTTCAGGACCCAAACATTGAAAAACCAAAACAAAAAGAACCAATAATTTCAACTCCTATATTAGAGCAGCCATTAACATCCACTCCTACACCTCCCTTTCCAGAAAGATTACAAATTGATAGAGGTGTAGAAAAACAAATTATGGTGCCTAATTATGATTTCCTAGATGAGTTGAGAAATGTCTGTATTAAGATTCCATTATTACAAGCTATCAAGGAAATTCCAATTTTAGCAAAGACAATAAAGGAGTTGAGCATTATGAAAACAAGAAAAAGAATAAGAGAGACAAAGAAAATTCAACTGGCAGGAAAAATAGCAGATATCATGATGGGTAAGATTGCTATTCCAAAGTATCTAGACCCAGGAAATCCAGTTGTTAAAATTCACATCAATGGAATTGAGGTCCAAAACACACTCATTGATTTAGGAGCAGCAATAAATATCATGAGTAGACAAATCATGGATAAACTGAAACTTCCCAATCTTCTCTTTACACCCACATTATTACAATTAGTAGACAGATCTGTGATCAAACCTGATGGGGTAATAGAAGACATTCCAGTTTCCCTAGATTCTTAGGAGTACCCTATGGATTTCATGATCCTAACTCATAAGAATAATATAGGAGGGAATCCTAATATATTAGGAAGACCTTGGTTAGCTACAACTGATGCTTTCATTAGTTGTAGATTCAGTGATATGTATATCTCTGATGGTAGTTCAACTAAGAAATTCAGTTTGTATCCTCCAGTAAGGAAAATTACAGATTTAGATGATACTCAATGTATAGAGGGTGAAGAAGACTTACAACCTCTCTTCACAATTTCAGAAATTAGTGAAGATAGTCAAATTCTGAATACTTTAGAAAAATTTGAATCCTCTTCGGAATACAAACATGAACAATTTCAAGAAGAATCCAACATTGAGTTTTTATCATCAAGACAAATGTCTCTTCATTATATGGATAAATTTGGCAGCTCTACAAGTGAAATATTTCCAGGAAAAACTTTAAACATAAACAAAAACCTAGAAGAATCTCAACAAGAAGAGCTAGTCAAGATCTTACAGAGACATTCTTCTACATATGCATGGGAGTACACTGATATGAAAGGGATAAGCCCCAAGACTTGCACTCATCACATCTTCATAGAGGAAAATTGTAAACCAATCAGACAACCTCAAATACGGATGAATCCAAATCTTAGGGAGATTGTTAAAGAAGAATTGCAGAAATTGTTGAATGTCAACTTTATCTATCCTATTTCAGATAGTCAGTGGGTTTCTCCTTTTGTAATTGTGCCAAAGAAAAATGGTAAATGGAGAGTATGTATTGACTACAGAGAATTAAACAAACCTACTCTTAAAGATCATTTTCCCCTACCTTTCATAGATCAGGTGTTAGATACCTTAGCTGGAAAAAAGTACTTCTCATTTCTAGATGGGTTTAGTGGTTATAATCAAATTCAAGTAGCACTTGAGGATCAAGATGAAACCACATTTACCTGTCCTTGGGGTACCTATGCTTATCGAGTATTGCCATTTGGATTATGCAATGCACCTGCAACATTTCAAAGGGAAGTATTAGGAATATTTTTGGATCTAATACATGATTGTGTGGAGGTGTATATGGATGATTTCACAGTTTATGGAAACACATTTGAAGAAGCCTTAGCAAACTTGGAAAAAGTTTTAAAAATATGTAAAGAAGCAAATCCTGCACTTAGTCATGAGAAGTGTTTTATGATGTTTACTCAAGGAATTGTTTTAGGACATCACATTTCAGGGGATGGGATTAGAGTTGATGAGTCAAAAGTTGAAGTCATCTCTAACTTATCTATTCCAAGTTGTCAAAAATATGTTAGGATTTTTCTTGGATTTACAGGGTATTATCGAAGATTTATAGAAAACTTCACCAAGATAACATCTCCACTCTTCAAATTACTTACCAAAGACTGTGAATTCAAATGGAATTTTGATTGCCAGTTAGCCTTTGAGACCCTGAAAACAAAAATTTCTGAAGCACCTATTTTAAGGGGACCTAACTGGAAGTTACCTTTTCATATTTCAACAAATGCCTCAGATACAGCTCTAGGAGCAGTATTGGGACAAAAAGACCTGATTCCTTATGCCATCTACTATACCAGTAAAAATTTGACTCCTGCAGAGTTAAACTATACTGTAACTGAAAAAGAGTTTTTAGCTGTTGTTCATGCCATAAACAAATTCAAACACTATATAACAGGCTATGAAACTTTTGTTCACACAGATCATTCTGCAATTAGATACTTAATGAACAAATCAATTACTAATGGAAGAGTCATAAGATGGTTATTGCTTTTACAAGAATTCAACATTACCATTCTAGATAGGCCTGGAAAACAAAACACAGTAGCTGATTTCCTATCTAGACTCCAAAACATCAAATATGACACTCCAGTTGAAGATCAATTTCCTGATGAATATCTTTTTGCAATTTCTACTCAAACTCCTTGGTTTGCTGACATTGCTAATTATTTAGTTTTAGGGAAATTTCCTTCAATAATGAATGCAAGAGACAAAAGAAAAATCATTTATGACAGTGCAAAATATTCATGGGTTGCTAATGAGTTGTATAAGACAGGTCCAAATTTTATCATTAGGAGATGTGTTCGAGAAGATGAGATGCTTGAGATTCTCAAAGCATGTCATGATGAACCTTGTGGCAGACACTTTGCTGATAAGAGGACAGCTTATAAGGTCCTTAATTTAGGATACTATTGGCCATCTCTTTTTAAAGATGTTAAAGAGTATGTCAAAAGGTGTGACATCTGCCAAAGGGTAGGGAAACCTTCTCCTTCAAGTGAGATGCCATTACAACCTCAGGTACATATTGAACCTTTTGAAAAATGGGCTTTGGATTTTGTAGGACCTATTAGTCCTCCATCAAGACAAAAGAAATATATATTAGTGTTGACACCTAATCCTATGGATGGGTGTGCATATGTATTTTTGTATATTATTTAATATTAGGAAATAAGGAAGGCCAAGAGTCATTGGGAGATGAATCCCAATAGCCTCACCTCCCATCTATAAGAGCATGTACATTCTTCAGCTAATACACATTCTGATTTTGAGGAGTTACCTCCTGGTTTGACATGGTATCAGAGCCAGCTCCACTATTGGCATTTCTGCCCTGTGGTGTAACTCCCTTTCCTTTGCTCAGTCAATTTTATTAATAGTTTTCTGCTGCTCTTAATAGCTAGACTGTTATTCTGCATTTTTTTTCTCTAATATTCCTGACATTTGCAGCTCCAGCTCCTGCAGCTTCTGAAAACTGCAGGCTCTTCCATTCTACAATTCCAGCAGTCCTGCAACTCTGTCTATTCCTGCATAACTCGACTCACATTGAAGAGCATCCTTTCATACATTCCAACGCCTTTCTCACTCTACCCAACACATTCACCGCCTCCATCATTCAATATACAAAGCGTTGTATATACCTCACTGGTCTACGCCCTCCATTTAATACTATATCTCTGCGTTATGACATAAATTCTCTGCGCCCTCCACCAATGAACGCCCTCGACACCACCATCTGAGTTTTATCTCCTCTCAATTGCAATACGCACTATCATTGGTATTAAAGCCCTTCACTCGTTTGTTTACATCGCTGCACACCTCCTTACAGCGTTCCATACAACGCTCTTCACTCCATAACACCGCTCCGTTGGGTTCACCCTAACCTTCAACGTCGAATACATTTTTGTTAAGTCAGTGTGGGAGCGTGGCTCGGGTTTAAACGCTGCCTCTGCATATTTAAACGCTGCCTCTGCATATTTAAACGCTGCCTCTATTTCATATATTGAATGCTGCCTTACATATAACGCTGTCATTATATTTAAACATGGTTGTATTGTGATTGTCATGATATGCGTTGTATTATAATACACCACCCCTCCACTGTTTATATATATGTTCTATTTATATATGTGGTCCGCCCTTCCCATATTGTTCCATACCAGCGCTTTCCCTATCGACTTCTCCTCTCCCCTTTCATAATTCCGTCCCCTCCCATTCATACCATTCTGCCTATTTTTTAATAACACCCCTTCCACCTTTTTTTCATATACATTTTTTCCCAAACAAAAAAAAAACATATATATTTTTTTGTGCAGAATTCAGTTTCTAGAAAAGTGTTTCTATATTTTAAATTCAGTCTTTAGCAATATTTTTTGAGCAGAATTAGTTTCCAGCAAAGAGTTTTTTAAACTCAGAGTATTTTTCCAGCAAGAGTTTTTGCCCCTTTAATAGAGAATATTTCAAGAGTTGAAATTTTGTATAGCAGAAATTTTTCCTCTTCAGAAGATTTTTTCCAGCAATCTAATGCATTCTCTGATCTCAATTTTTGGGGTGGTTCTCTCCGGAAAAGAGAACTATCTTGAATGGTATCGGAAGATTAAACACACACTCATTTTTAATGAGCTGTGGAAAGGAATCTATGAAGGACAAGAAGAAAACCCACCAGCAAAGCCCACTTCAGACAAAGAGCTTGCCATTTGGGAAAATAAGAACTGCAAGGCCTATGCCTTGATTTCAGCCTCCGTCAGTGAAGAGGTGAGTCACCATATTTCATCATTCTCAAATGTCTATGAAGCCTTGAAGAAACTAAAAGAACTCTATGAATCACATTCAGAATTAGAAAATGTTTAATTGATGATTAAGTTGTTCAGTCTTGAAATGAAGAATGATGATCCCCTTGCTTTAGCTTTAGAAGTAAGATCTATAATGCATGACATTGAAAACACTGGTGTAAAAATGGATGTATTTCTCATAGCATATGTTAAGGCATTATATCCGACTTACTCACATTATCTTGAGTCTTTGCAAGCAAGTGGAAACTTTGAACATATCACCTTTGATAAACTTGAGCAAAAGTTTGCAGAAAGAGAGAAAGCTTTTGGGAAGATGACAGTCCCTTCATCTTCCGAAGAGGCGGCATACTTGGCACATAGAGAAAAGAGTCATGTTCCAGATTCATCCAGAGGAAGAGGTGGCAGAAGAGGAAGAGGAAGAAGAAACTTCACAGAAAGGGGGGGAAGACAAGCTGACAAATCTAATCTTCATTGCACACGTTGCAATAGAGATGGACATGATGCATCCAAATGCAGAACACCATGGGAAAAAATTGAACAACACAGAAATCAAGACAAAGGTAAAACTAATGACAAAGACAAAGGTAAAGCACCTGAATCCTCTCACTATGTTCTAGCACATTGTAACAATGGAGTAACTGAAAACCTCTTTGATGTTTCATTTACTTCATGGAGAGATGATTGGTTGCTAGATTCGGGAGCAACATGTCACATGACATTTAGAAAAGATTTTTTTGAAGAATTCACTGACAAAGTTGATGGAGCAGTATATTTCGCAGATAAATCCAAACTCAAGCCATCGGGGCTTGGCACAGTCAGGCTTAAACTGCCTGGTCTTCCTGATCATATCCTACATGAGGTTCTATACCTCCCAGAGTTGAAGAACTTGTTGTCCCTGATCGAAATCTGGCAGCAAGGACACTCAGTTCACTTGTTTGATGGCAAGGCAGAGGTCATATCAGCATCAGATCACTCACTTGTCATGGAGGGAATAGAAGAAGGGAGACTTTTGAAGCTGAAAGGTTCATCTGCTCATGCTCAAAACTTTGCATTCAGTTCACATCATGATGAAGGTACATTTCCATCAAGTATTTTATGGCATGCTAGATTTGGACACTTAAACTATGACAGCCTTCGTTTGTTGAAGAAAAATGGTGTTGATGGACTACCTACAATTCCTAGAAAACCTAAGGAATGTGATGCTTGTATTCTAGGAAAGCATAGCAAACGGCCATTTCATGATTCACACTCAAGAGCACATAGGAAACTTGAACTTGTTCATTCAGATTTATGTGGCCCTATGCCTATTGCTTCTGCAAATGGAAACAAATACATGATGACATTTATTGATGACTACACCAGAATGTGTTGGATTTACTTACTGAAGAATAACTCTGATGCTTTTCAAACTTTCAAGAATTTTAATGCATGGATTGAAAATGATGCACAAACACATATTGGCTCTCTACGTACTAATAATGGAAAAGAATACACTTCAAATGAATTTGAAAATTATCTTCATCAACATGGAATCAAACATCAAACAACTATGCCATATAATCCACAACAGAACGGTGTAGCTGAAAGAATGAACAGAACCATTTTAAATATGGTCCGCTCCATGTTATTTTTCAAGAATGTAAAATTGATGTTTTGGGCTGATGCAGTTCTATGTGCTGTTTACATAAAGAATAGGTGTCCTTTAAGTTCAATTAGAAACAAAACTCCTTTTGAAATGTGGCATGGCCACATTCCTTCGGTAAAGCATTTCATGGTCTTTGGGTCCACCTATTATGCCTTGATACCCAAGGGTCAAAGGAACAAACTTGGTGCTAGAAGTAGAAAATGTATCTTCTTGGGGTACTCCAATACCTCCAAAGGATATCGTCTCTATGATGAAACAAATAAGAAGTTTGTGATAGCAAGAGATGTCATATTTATTGAATCTTCCAAGAGTGACAAGGTTGTTGAGCGGCAACTTGATCACTTGGATAGATTCACACATGCAAAGTCTTTCCAAGAATTTGATAATGTGATTCCACACCTTGAAGGGGGGATTCCGATATTGAATCAAACTGTGGAATCATTTCCTGAACCACACTCTCCCCCACATGAAGAAACAACCACGGATGACACATTGAATGATGTGATTGACGGAATTGGGAGATTGAATCTTGAATCAATCCCAACTCAGTCAAGTGACCAGCCTGGGCCATCTCAGAAAGGTCCTCCCAAATGGTTGACAAAGACACTGGAGGATGTTCATCCTGATGAGGTTGGAAAAACAGGAACAAGAAGTTCCACTCAAGAAATCGAAGGTGATGTAGATAATTCTGATTCCCCTGTTGATATGGATATTGCTTATAACTGTGAATTGATTTTGTCTACAGATCATGAACCAACTTCCTTCAAAGAAGCTGCTTCTCATGATGAATGGAAAGAAGTGATGCAGAAGGAGTATGATGCCTTGATAAAGAATGGCACTTGGAAGCTGGTTTATCCGCCTTTGGGAACGAAATCAATTGGTTGTAAGTGGGTCTACAAGAACAAGTACAAAGCAGATGGCTCACTTGACAAGCACAAGGCCAGGCTTGTGGCAAAAGGATTCGCATAGAAAGAAGGAGCCGATTATGAAGAAACTTTTTCTCCCACAGCAAAATGGACCACCATCCGGACTCTCTTTGCCTTAGTAGCTCAGAATGGATGGAAAGTCCATCAGATGGATGTAAAAACAGCCTTCTTGAATGGAGATCTAAAGGAGAAAGTTTATATGTCCCAGCCATAAGGATTTGTGATAAAGGGTCAAGAACACAAAGTTTGCAAACTTGTAAAATCCTTGTATGGCCTCAAGCAAGCACCACGAGCTTGGTATGAGAAATTGAATGAGCATCTTCTGAAAATTGATTTCAAAAATTTTTATCTTGATGATGCAACTTTGTTTGTTAAGAAAGTTGGAAAAACAGTTGTATATCTTGTGGTATATGTAGATGATCTTTTGATAACAGGAAACAATGAGAGCTATATTGCATCCATGAAGAAAGAGTTGAAGAAAGGTTTTGAAATGGCTGATTTGGGTCATGTTCATTACTATTTGGGTATTGAAGTAATTCAACATCCTAAATTCATATTTCTTTCTCAAAAGAAGTACATTGGAGATCTCTTGAACAAATTTGGCATGGATGATTGTAAGCCCTTAAGCACTCCAATGGAACAAAACTTGAAGCTCACATCTATTGAAGGAAAGGAATTTGAGGATGCAACTAAGTATAGACAGCTTGTAGGAAGTCTTATCTATCTGACCACCACCAGACCTGACATCTCATTTGCTATTGGAATCCTCTCAAGGTTCATGCAAAAACCTTGTGAAGGACATTGGTCTACTGCAAAAAGAGTGCTAAGGTACTTGAAGGGGACTCAAGACTTTGGACTCAAATATACACAGGTAGGCGACTTCAACTTGACCGGATACTCTGATTCAGACTTTGATGGTGACAAAGAAACAGGGGTGTCTACTACATGTTACACCATGAGTCTTGGATCAGGAGCTGTCTCATGGAGATCACGCAAACAGTCAGTTCCAGCAGATTCCACGACCGAGGCAGAATATGTGGCAGCGGCTGAAGCAACAAAGGAAATTGTGTGGCTCCGGAAAATCCTGGAAGATTTGCAGATGAAACAAATGTATTCCACTCCACTCATGATCGACAACACTTCTGCAATAAAGTTGGCCAAGAACCCAAAGTTCCATGATCGAACAAAGCACATCAATAAAAAGTACCATCTAATTCGACATCATGTTCAGGCCAAAACCATCCATCTACATCATTGTTCCACAAATGAGAAAACTACTGACATCTTCACCAAAGCACTTGGAAGAGAAAATTTTTAAAAGTTCAGATCGATGCTTGGACTCACCAACATCCCTTCGGATTAAAGGGGGGAATGTTGACACCTAATC
Organism: Pinus albicaulis; assembly: GCA_034641835.2. Classification (NCBI taxonomy): domain Eukaryota; kingdom Viridiplantae; phylum Streptophyta; class Pinopsida; order Pinales; family Pinaceae; genus Pinus; species Pinus albicaulis. Next base: position 362,891,060 of record CM076575.1, read on the forward strand.
CTATGGATGGGTGTGCATATGTATTTTTGTATATTATTTAATATTAGGAAATAAGGAAGGCCAAGAGTCATTAGGAGATGAATCCCAATAGCCTCACCTCCCATCTATAAAAGCATGTACATTCTTCAGCTAATACACATTCTGATTTTGAAGAGTTACCTCCTGGTTTGACAATTAGTTTGCACTGATTATGTTACCAAATGGGTAGAGGCCAAGCCATTAATTTTTTCTACTGAAGCATCTATAGTTAATTTTATTTTTGAGGATATTTTTACTCATTTTGGTGTCCCAAGGGAAATTGTTACAGATCAAGGAGTTCAATTCACATCAAGGCTAGTGGAACAAATGATGGAGAGGTATAGAATCAGACACAGAAATCTATTCCCTATCATCCACAAGAAAATGGTCAAGTGGAATCTGTATAAATTTGAATAATAGATGAGTTATTCACCGATATTATCCTGATTACACACTATTTGAGCTTCATGCATAATACATAACCTCTTCTACCATTGATCATCAATTTGCGGAATTAAAAACAATCGCATGCACACATTGAAACATTAATCAATCACACATATCAACACAGTATGTAATGGGGAAAGCTTACAGCTGAAAACCCCCAACTATCTGTATATTATAATGATAGAGAACATGTAACAATACATAGCACAAAATCCTCACAAGCTCTCAGCACTATCTCCAATTGTTACACACTACACAAGCTCAGATATGAACAAGTCACAAGTTCAAATCTCCTCCACCTGTTAGCCTACCTCTACTGCGCAATCCAAGATGGTTAATTGTGAGATCCAAGTTTGAATCCCCTTGGCTTGTACTGCGCAATCCTCATTGGAAATCTCAATCAATGTGTGTGCAAATCTCATGCACAGCTATAGTCACAACTGATAGTAGACTCACCTTTTCACCCACCTCTAACACTGGTCTCCACTGAACTGTCCATGCATTGCAGTTAACTGATGTATTCTTTATTTGATTTATGAGTTAATAATTAGTGAATTAATTAATAATTAATTCACACCACTCATCACTAGTGTATTTATCAGTTAGACTAAATACAACTAGTTCAACTAAGTTAAACCGAACACAACTCCATCAACTGTCTCATCAACTCCACCAAACTCTGCCACATGAGTTCTAACTGAATTCAACCATGCAATAGCTCAAATAAACCCTAGGAATAGCATAATTCCTTCTGTCAGATACATGTGCCACATCTGTAGCTCGAACTGAAGTGATCCAAGAGGATAAGATAATGTTTATAGTCCAAATATTATTAAGAGCTAATAATATTCGACTGATCTATTTTTAGACTGGCAGTCTAAAAATAGACTCCGCCCAGTATGTCTAAAAATAGAGGTCCATATATTTTTACCAACTTGACCAACCATCCATAAATATCATCCTGCAACTCATAGACCATGATCCATATGTCTAAAAATAGACATAGTCTAAAAATAGACTTTGCGCCAAAAATAGCCTGCGGGCCCAATTAGTGAAGGCGACTTCTTTTCACTAAGCTCCATCATCTTGTTGCATTCTCAACACTCCCTCTCAACAATATATGGATTATCTGCAACCCCTATCCTGCCTCTGTGGTATTCGAATTTTCTATTGGTGAGTGCCTTCATTAAGATATTAGCATCTTGATCCTCCGTGGGAATAAATGATAGTAACACGATCCTCCGCTGCACACAATCTCTGATATGATGGTATCTGATGTCGATGTGTTTGGATCTATCATGAAATACTGGATTATCTGAGAGTTTATTGCAACTTTGGTTATCACAATAAATCACAGTACGCTCCAAGTGTGACCCGAACAACTCGACCAGGATCTTCCTCATCCATATAGCCTCGCATGCAGCCAAGCTTGCTGCCATATACTCGGCCTCTGCTGAACTGAGTGCCATGGATCTTTGCTTCCTGCTGTACCAAGAAACTGCTGTCGACCTGATACTGAAGATCCCTCCAGATGTGCTCTTTCTTTCCGTTGGGCTCCTTGTCCAATCTGCATCCGTGAAGCCACATAGCTTCACCTCATCCTCCTGTCTGTACCACAATACATATCCCGATGTGCCTCTAAGATAACGTAATACATGATTATCTGCCTTCCAGAAGAGCTTGGTTGGCTTAACCATAGATTGTGAAAGCTGGTTAACATCATATCATATATCGGGTTGTGTGTTGACCAGATACATAAGCGACCCCACCAACTGTCGATAAACAGTGGCATCTACTACCTCCGCTGAAGTAGCATCCTCCTTCCTCCAACCTCTAGGAAGAGGAGTATCAACAGGCTTGTATCCATGCATGTTGAACTTCTCTAGTATCTCCTGGGCATACTTACCCTGAGAAACAAATAGTCCACCACTGCGCTGCCAGATTTCCAATCCCAGGAAATAATGAAGGAGGCCCAAGTCCTTCATCTCAAAATCTCTAGCAAGATCCTCCTTGCATGAAAGTATCAACAGCTCATCACTTGTCAGAATAAAATCATCTACATAAAGTACAATGATTAGCAACTTACCCTCCACCACAATCTGGTATAGGTTAAGATCCGCCTCACTCTTGGAGAATCCAAGTCCGGTAAAATAACTTTCTATCCATGTGTACCAAGCACGAGGTGCTTGTTTCAACCCATACAATGCTCTCTTGAGCCTACACACATGCGACTCGCTGGTGAAGATCTAAAAACCTTTAGGATGCTCTATGTACACCTCCTCCTCATTGACTTTGTTGAGGAACGCAGTCTTCACATCCATCTGATGAATGTGCCACCCCATCTGCACTGAGAGAGAAAGAATCGTCCGTATGGAAGAATACCTTGCGACAGGTGCAAAGGTCTCCTCATAATCGATCCCCTCTATCTCTAAGAAGCCTCGGGCAACAAATATTTCCTTGTACTTCTCCACGCTCCCATCAGCTGCCTGATTCACTTTGTAGATCCATCTCGAACCCACCAGTGATTTCCCTTCCAGCCTTGGGACAATCTCCCATGCACTGTTTCTGACAATCGAATCATACTCTTCCACCATGGAATCTACCCATGCGGGGTCCTCCACAGCTTCCTCGAAAAAGGATGGCTCTGTCACGACACATTTTCTCACAAGAGCCATGTATCCAGTGTACCAGTCCGGTGACTGTCTCTATCTGCGCTGTGCTGTAGGTGGTCCTACAACCTTCTCTGCATCTTGAGCCAGTCGCTCAGCTTCTGTAGTGCGCTTCCGCCCTCTGATGGCTAGTGCTGCATGAGTGGTCTCTTCCACTCCATGAACTTCCTCTTGTGGCTGATCGACATCCTGAAGCTCATCCTTAGGAACTAATAGCTCCTCCTCTGCATGCAAGTGTGGCTCCCTCTCAAGCGAACACTTCATGGCTTTCTCCTCCTGAAATTTGATATCCCATCGCACAACAGTCTTGCGATTGTCTAGAAAATACACACGATAGTTGTGGGGCGTATCAGTGTACCCCAAAAATACCCCAACCTCTGTGGTCGGCTCTAGCTTCTTCCTAGCATCCTTCGTCACATGAATGTAAATAGGTGAACCAAAAATCCTCAAATGGAAAATATTAGGCCTCTTACCAGAAAACGCCTCCTCGGGTGTACTCATGCCAAGTATCTTGTGAGGAAAATGGTTTTGCACATATACTGCAGTATTGCATGCCTCCGCCCACAAGTGAATGGGTAGGCCCTGATCATGCAACATCACTCGTGCAGCACCCACGATCGTTCTTTTCTTTCGCTTAGCAACCCCGTTTTGCTGTGGGTTATGAGGTGCTATGAGCTCTCTTCGAATTCCTTCTGCGCTGCAAAAGTCCTTGAATTCGTCAGAGATGAATTCACCACCATTGTCGCTCCTAAGAGCCTTCACCTGCTTCCCCGATTCCTTCTCAACCAGCACCTTGAACTCACAGAACTTTGAGTATGTCTCACTCTTCTTCTGCATGAAGAAGATCCAACACTTCCGAGAATAATCATCAACAAATATCACATAGTACCTGTGCTTTGCTATCGAAGCTACTGAGAAAGGTCCACACATGTCTGTGTGAATTATCTCAAGGATCGTCGTGGTGCAACTATCCTTCTCGTGAAAAGTTTCTTTCACAAATTTTCCCAAGGTACATCCCTTGCATTGATCTGACTGTGCAAGAGTACCCTTAGGAAGCCCAGTAGAAATCTGCTGCAGTATCTTCAAAGCTCCATGGTGAAGGTGGCCCAATCTCTAGTGCCATAGCTCACCATCATCCCGGCTCAGCACTCCTTCTGCCTTGCATGCCATTGCTCTGCAACCATCTACTTGCAATTGATAATTGTTCTTGACTTGAACCCCTATCTTCCAAGTTTCTCTAGTTGTCTTACTACGCAAGAAGGCCTTTCCCTCGTTGTATACAGCATCATATCCCTTGTCTTCTAACATCGCCACAGAGATAATATTCTTCTTCAATCCTGGAACATGCATCACTTCCTTCAATACGAAGGGTTTACCAGACTCCCTCTCAAAGGAAATGGTACCGATACCGGTTGCACTATATCTAGCATCATCACCCATCTCGATGTGCACTCCAAGATCTTTCTCATCCAGATCAGAAAACAAATCTCGATCTCCTGTCATGTGAAAAGACGCACCACTATCAAGAAACCACACTGAACCCATCACACTTGAGACCAAGCATGCGATCAGCAAAAAATAAAGCTCAAACTGTGAGGCTAAGGCCTCTCCCGCTGCAGATCCAGCAGCCTGCTTATTTTTCTTTTTCTGCGGAAAATTTGTGGCATAATGTCCTGCTTCTTGCCTTTCGCACCGGATTGAGAAGATTTCTTTCTCTTCCATTTCTTTGCTTTGGCAACCAAAGCGCAATTTTCTTCATTAGATGCCTTTGATGAATATCCGTCCCTGGTACTCTGCCTTATCTCATATTGCACAAGATCTGACCAAATTCTCTCCCATCCTAGCAATTTCTCCTGACCATTGACAGAGTCCTGATAGGAATGCCAACTCTTCAGAAGCCCAAGGAAAGCCAAGCTCACCAAGTCCTCATCATCTACAGTCACCCCCACACTTCCCAGCTCATCCCTGCATTGGGTGAACTTCGTGAGGTACTGGGCATACTATCTCCTTTCTCCATCTTAATGTTTCTCAGTTTATCCTTGAGCGCCAAATTTCTCTGGTCGCTCTTTCTTTGGAATAAATCTGTCAATGCTTTCCACATAAATTATGGAGAAGCTTTTCCATGCAGGCTGGACACTATGTGATCCTTCATGCCCTCCAACAGAATCCTTCGACACTTTGCTGTCTTCTTTTGCCAAGCCTCAACCAAGGCTGCATCGCTAGACTTTGGAACTTCAACATCTATGAACTCCTTCAGCCCATTGTCATCGAGCATTGCCTCCATCCTATCCTTCCATGCAATATAATTCGAGCTTCCCTCAAGGGCATACTCCAATCGCAATCCGTTGAAAGACATCTCAACTTCGACACCAAGAAAACAATGCTGCAAATTCGAATTCCATCAGCTCAAAACTCAACTGCTTCTGATCTGAAATTGTGAGAACAAGGTATTTCTAGTACAGAGATAGATTGTAGGGGAATTTATTGGATTTTTCACCTTTCAAAGAAAGGATGAATCTAGAGGCTACCTGGCCCTCTTACAGACTCTATCTAAAGAAATAAAATGTAATCACTGTAATAGATCCGATGATCAACTTGGCTCCGATACCATGTATAAATGTGAATAATAGATGATTTATTCACCAAGATTATCCTGATTACACACTATTTGATCTTCATTCATAATACATAACCTCTTCTACCATTGATCAACAATTTGCGGAATTAAAAACAATCGCATGCACACATTGAAACATTAATCAATCACACATATCAACACAGTATGTAATGGGGAAAGCTTACAGCTGAAAACCCCCAACTATCTGTATATTATAATGATAGAGAACATGTAACAATATATAGCACAAACTCCTCACAACGTCTCAGCACTATATCCCATTGTTACACACTACACAAGCTCAGATATGAACAAGTCGCAAGTTCAAATATCCTCCACCCGTTAGCCTGCCTCTACTGCGCAATCCAAGATGGTTAATTGTGAGATCCAAGTTCGAATCCTCTTGGCTTGTACTATGCAATCCTCATTGGAAATATCAATAAATGTGTGTGCAAATCTCATGCACAGCTATAGTCACAACTGATAGTAGACTCACCCTTTCACCCACCTCTAACACTGGTCTCCACTGAACTGTCCATGCACTGCAGTTAACTGATGTATTCTTTAGTTGATATATGAGTTGATAATTAGTAAATTAATTAATAATTAATTCACACCACTCATCACTAGTTTATTTATCAGTTAGACTAAATACAACTAGTTCAACTAAGTTAAACCGAACACAACTCCATCAATTGTCTCATCAACTCCACCAAACTCTGCCACATGAGTTCTAACTGAAGTCAACCATGCAATAGCTCAACTAAACCCTAGGAATAACGTAATTCCTTCTGTCAGCTGCATGTGCCACATCCGTAGCTCGAACTGAAGTGCTGCAAGAGGATAAGATAATGTTTATAGTCCAAATATTATTAAGAGCTAATAATATTTGACTGATCTATTTTTAGACTGGCAGTCTAAAAATAGACTCCACCCAGTATGTCTAAAAATAGAGGTCCATATATTTTTACCAACTTGACCAACCATCCACAAATAGCATCCTGCAACTCATAGACCATGATCCATATGTCTAAAAATAGACATAGTCTAAAAATAGACTTTGTGCCAAAAATAGCCCGCGGGCCCACTTAGTGAAGGCGACTTCTTTTCACTAAGCTCCATCATCTTGTTGCATTCTCAACATAATCTACTAATAAGGTCATTGAAGGGATCCTAACAAAGACTGTTCATTTACATAGAAGAGATTGGGCAGATAGGCTTCTTGAAGCCTTGTGGGCGTATAGAACTACATGGAGAAGCACAACAGGTCATACTCCTTATGAATTTAATTATGGAAAGTAAGTTTTGTTTCCCATAGAGTTCCAGATTCAAACTTTCAAAATGGCAGTTCAGCTAGGACTTGATCTAACAAAGGCACAAAAACATAGATTGGAGCAAATCAATGAATTGGATGAGATCAGACAAGATATAGTTCAGAAAAAAAGTATAGTCCAACAACAAAGGACTAGATGGCATGATAAGTACATCAAGGAAAAGAATTTCAAAGAATGTGACTGGGCTCTCTTTTTTTATTCAAATTTCAAAGATTTTCAAGGTAAATTCCAAACACATTGGCTTGGGCCATATGAAATTGTGAAATTTTTTGACAATGGAGCAATAAAAATCAGGACAATACATGAAGAAGAGGTCACTTTTCGTGAATGGTCATAGATTGGAAGTCGGGGGATTACAAGCCACTTTCAAGAGAAGAATTTGTCAAGAAGTTCCAGAAAACAGTTGATGTGAAGTTAATGAAGAAGAATCTTTCCCTCTTCATCAACTTAATTGAATTTTTTGAAGTCACTTTTATTGAATAATAATAATAATAATAATAATAATAAAGTATAAATACGAAACTAATCATCGATTAGGGGGCATGTTTATACGTAAAAGGTAGAGGAAATTAGAATCTTTCGACACTTCTTAGCTTTTCAAATTTGTTCTTTCTCTCCGCAAGAAGTCCCATTTCACTTATGGTCCATCTCATTTCATCCATCCATATTCCATTTCATTCATTCATCCATACTCCATTTCATTCATTCATCCACATCATTCATTTCACCCCATGGTCCACCTCATTTCCATCCTGCATTTTTAAGTTTGATGTTTTTCTGCAATTGAATAATACATATCATGAATTGCAGGCCACTTCTCATATTTCACTCCATTTCATAAGTTTTGATCCATTCCACTCCATTATTCACTCCATTCATATTCCATTACACCATATTTTATTATCCATCTTCACTCATTCCATACAACATTCCATTCATACTCCAAACCATTCCATTTCATGTTTCAAGTCTTCTCAGTACATTCTGCAGAATCAGCTAGACATTCTCATGGAATGCTTAGAGCATTCACAGTAGTCGCATATTCTCAACAGATTGCAGACATCTCCGTAGCCAAAGATCCCGAAAGCACTATCCAAGAATCACCTGATCTACAATAAAATGATCCCGCATATCCACAGACAACAACAAGAAAATCAAGGGAGTTATGAAGAATCAAAAATTAATGATTTTCGTGGGAGAACAAAGCATATAAAGATCACAAAATCGAGGAAAGGAAAAGGTGTGTTCGATTATAATGACATATCATGAAAAAATTTAGTATAGTTAAGTTATGAATAATTCAAAAAGTTGTTTTAATTGATTTTGTTGATCATGCCTAACAAACCTCCCGTAGAAAATTTGGATAAAACTCCTTCTATTCCACCATTTCAAATCCCATATCTGATCATCATTTAAAAATCTAAATGGTTAAAGTGGTGAAGTGATTGGATTAGTCACGTCACTAGGCCAAAGAATTTAATGATGATTTTGATTTCGTTACAAAATATCTCCACGATTGTTTCTTCCGTGATATCTTTCAATTCATATACATCATCCTCACCTCATTATATTCATTCCGTAACCACTCCATATCATTCTTTCCCGTAGCCAACTCTTAACCATTTCAGTCTGTAAAACAGAGGAGACATCTGTGGGGAAAAAACATCTCTGTAATAGCCATTGTCACCGTGAATAGAGGAGCAACAATTTGAAGGTTGGAAAGAGAAGTGATGGGTATCATAGTGAGGACCGAACCGGTTGGAACTAAGTACTTGGAAGGTTATCCTCAAATCAGAGAAATGTTACAACAAATGTAGGTTGCAATTCTTTGAAAAATTCGGTTTTCACAAAGAGGTGACTAAAACATTGGCACGGTCCTTCAATGGAGTCAGGTCGAAATAGGAGATATTAAATTCACCATTGGCGAAGCCTCCATTGTAGAAGCAACAAAATTTCCCAGACAAGGAGAAAGGTGGTTCAAGAATAGAGAATTTCATAACGAGGCATGGAAGAAGATACTCAAGTCACCAGGTATGGATGTTTCCATTTTTAACAAGGGTATCCCTAGCTCCGCACTAAAGAAAAAATGGAGGAACATGTTGCTTATCTTGCAAAAATTCATCACTTGTGAAGGAAGATATGGTACCTTCTATGTTTATCATATTCGATTGATCATGCATTTCTTAGAAGAAGAACCCACTTCATTTTCGCTTCATAGTTTAAAGAAAATGGCCTCAAGTGTTCAAAAGAGAGTTCAATTTCTAGAAACAACCTAATACCACCATGGTTTAGTCAAAATTTTGATTGAACATCATTTGAGAAAATGGGAGATAATTGGGAAGAGTTCTGAGAAATCACTTTGAAGAACCCAAGGAACCTCCACTCGAAGACAAACCTACAAAAATAAGCAAGATGGAAAAGATCCAAAAATGAAACTCAAAACAATACAAGAAGGTAAAATAGAGAAATGATTTCGAGAAATTGGCTCGTATTAGGAAGCAACTTAAGAAAGAGAGGATAATAAGAAAATTTGCCAGAGAGAAAGGAGGAAGGACCATATCAACCAAGAAGGAGCCACGTACCTCTAGAGGATACTAAAGAAAACAAAGGTTACAAAAACTCGGAGTCATAAACATAGAGGATGAAGAAACACCTACGAAGGATGATTTTGATGAAGGAGCTCCCGAAATAGACCCGCACAAGTAAGAAATTTACAACTATGTTGAGACATTAGAGAAAAGAGCTTTAGAAGGAAGAGACAAAATAACTCCTAGTCCACCAAAATCGTTAGCCGATATCCTAAGGAGAGATAAATATGAGTTAGAAATACTCAATAGGAATATCAAGAATGAGAATGAAATTTCGAGAGAGCAAAGTTAAACCGAAAACTAACATGAATTCAACTCCTCGTCTCTACAAATGCAAAAGTTACACAAGGCCAAGAAAAATTGAAGAAGAGAAATAAAAAGTTAACCAACAGACTCACAAATTCTAGATTCAAGTTAGTCATAAGGAAGCCCAAAAGGCCTTTGACTCGTCATAGAAAAGAAGAAGAAGAGGGTTTGATGTCCCCAGAGGTCTCGCAGTTCATGGAATAGTTGCATGAGGACATGCAAGAGCCTAGCAAAGGGGGTATGTTGAGCTCCAAAGATGTTCTTTCTTCCACCACATTCCACTCCATTTCCTTTGTCCATTATTAATTATGTGCTCAAATGATCAATAGAATTAATTAAAATTGCTTTAAGAATGTATATCAGCTTTACTCAAATTTCTATGTTTTTATGATTTTGTCATTGTAGTACTTTTTGAACTAGATCTAGCTGCTGCACGTACATTCCGTAGCTAGTTTCCGATTCCGCAGTTGTCTTCATGTCTACGCAGTTCCGTGAGCTATCTCGCAGAAAAAACACATATGGATGTATTCGCCATCGTTGAGAAGGTAAATCCCCTCTCATGAGCGTAGGCGATCCCTACTAGCCCCACAGGGGTCTAGCAACAAACAAACAATGCTATGACGCAGCTCCTGCTACGAATGAAAGATTTGGGATAAGAACCTACCCGGATTCCGCCGATCCGAAAAGAGATGTCCCCGTCCTTCGCTCCCGGCGTATCACAATCCTTCCACGATCTCCGTGGATGAACACTCAATACGTAAAAGAACAAACAGATACAAGCATAGGAACCAAAGATACGTAACTAAACATCGGTCGTAAAAGACATTACTCGCATTAACATAATGGAAAAAGGAGTGGAACCATAATCATAGTCATCTATTAAAGTGGTAAACGAATAGAAGTTACAACCAAGTTCTCATCATACCTCCTTTCGCGCGGGTCCTCGACGTCCACGTCTCGCAAAGCTCGCCTGGGAAAGGGAAACCTCTCCCGCAGTCTCGTAACAATGGTCTCCTTGATCGAATGGGCCTTAAGGGGAAAGGAAGGATTCTTTTTCAAAGACAAAGGCACTTGGGAATAGGAGATGCAAAGCTTCAAAGATTTTCCCGTACTAGCTTGCCATGGATCTCGAGCAAGCTTTTATGATGGGGAAGGAGGGAGTTGGGATCCCTATTATTATGGATGGGCCCTATCAACAAGGAAGGTTCCATAGAAGGTGGCAAAACTACTTCCCCTTCCATAGAACTCCCGTAGCCAAACCTCCCAACCAAGATAGGCAAGGGTTGTGAGTTTGCTCAACTCAACTTCCGCCATCCATATATAAAAAATGGGGTCTCCAAAATGGGTGGCGCGATTGTCGCTGAAGATGCAGCGCCAAGTGGCGCGACTCCTTTACAGATTTCCCCGAGTGGCGCGAGTACCGAACCGTCTACCCGCGCCAATGCAAAAGAGCCGTTTTTCATGGATTTTGCAAGGAGATGTCTCAAGGGGAAATGAAGCTCATACCTAGGGATGCAATGATGATGTTTTCGTTGCATGACGTTGTTCACAGTCACGTTATGGGTCCTCCATTTGGTATGGGACGGGGGAATGGTAGGGATTCGTGACAAATTACCGTGTGTCGTATGCCCCCTAAAGCATGAGGCCCGAGAGAGAGAGGGGTGAAATGCTTTACTAGAACATGTCTGATCGAAGGCCCGCCGTCGAAAACTCCGGCATGTACGTGATACAACTGAGGATTCGAAGTACACGATGTATATATATGGCATGGACGCAAAGTATCCGAACAGAGTATGCTATAATCGGTCTGGTGGTATGGGCATTGCCCATCCAACTAAGATCAAACAAATAGACTGTGCATGGTCGCAAATTTCCATCCAATCATCGAGTCATGTACATAATGACAATAATCCACAATCGTGTACCGGATTACAAATGCACACAATCCAGGGCCCGCGCTCCATCTCGACCCAAATAAGTACAAGTTCTGAAGACGCGAATATGTGAGCGATGTCGAACATGCAAGAACATCGCCCGATTACCACCAATGATGAAAGCCGTTACCGTACGCGAGAGGAACCACCAATAATGACAATGGTCCTCAAGGTACCACAGTACAATCCACTTGCCGTGTGAATAAATGAGCCGACGTCGAACACCCGCAGAATCATCCGACGGAGTCAATAATGAAAACCTCTCGTCGAATGCGACGAACCCTCGCCATTAAGGCATGCAGCCCCAAGGTACCATCGAGTCTCTAGACCAACTTCTCGGATAATGAGAGTTGAAGCTCACAGAAGTGATCTTGATCGAAGGTGGGCCATAATGATTCCGCATCATCGACACAGACAGAGGAACATAATGTTTTGTTGTGAATTAGGATCATATGAGAAACGTAGGAAGGTTGATATTCGCAGGCCAACTTTCGAACATATAAACGGCACGGCAATGGACTTGGCGTATTTGGACATCAACAGAGCAAAGGTCATGGCGACGAGGCAAGGAATCGTATGAGAGGTCAAAAGAGATTACCCAAACCCATGGAAGCAAAGTGAAACAACGAGATGAGATGTCCCCAACCCGACACGAATGCATATGCCATGTTCAAGAGCGACATACCGCCGACGATAACGACGATGGTTCCATTTTTCCCCCACCATTTCTCGCGAGTACCCCAATTATTTTTGATGACAAGCTTGAAGGGGATAGCATATGCTTGTAATATAAGTCCGCCGCCGGCGAATCCATCCTAGTGCATTTAACGAGTCCTGGGGAAGGAGAAATGAGAACGTCATTGCGACGCATCCAATGTCATCGGGTTTAACGAGTCCGACAAAGGAAGAACTCGGCGTCTTTTCATGCTTAGAGAGTTTGAAAAGAGCTGAAAAGAAAACTTCACCCTGGGCCCCTTTTCGTAAATAGTTCCCGCATCCGAAAAGGTAGAAAACAATATCCGGAAAACCTCCTAGTCGCGATAGGCTAGGGGTATTCCTTTTTCGTAATCGATCCGTACCCCCCCGAAAAAGGGTTAAACTTATACCGGGTGAATGTCGATTCGTGTCCATTTTAACGAGATCGAAACGACAAGGGCTCCCGTAATCTTTTTTTCATATTTAGGGGAGTCGAAAAGAGCCGAAAGATGACTCTCCCGGAGGAACGAGTGGTATAAAGGGTAGCAACTCGGTTCCGGTAATGGTGGAACTACTCGAACAAATAAAGGTCGAGAGGTCAAGCAACAAGACCACTCATAGCAAATGCGGCTCCTCGGAACGGGTAAAACAACCAAGTGAAGGCATATGATCGGCCAAGCAGATAGTGACAATGGAGTGAGAAAACCAAGGCTCATCCGGTAAAAAACAGCCGATAAAATGGCAATCACAAGAGGTAAAATAGGCAAGGTTTCATTTTTACACAAGCTTGAAATCGTGAAACTTTGCTTGAAGTTGGTTTCCATTTTTACACAAGCTTGAAACAAAGATAAACTATGCTTGAAACCGGTTTCATTTTTACACAAGCTTGAAACGAAACAAACTATGCTTGAAAAAGTAAGCATGCCCCAGCATGGTGACTCAATTCGAGGTACATGCCCCCCAAGCTCGGTCTACATGGAAGGAAGATGGAGTGAAGGTTCAAGTTACAAGATCAAAGGAAAAGACTGACCGGGATTTTACGAGATCTTATCAAGACTCGAATTGAATAGGAACGTGTTTCATTGTTTTAACGAGGCTGACACATTAAAAGAACTATCCCCGACACCTTTGTTTCATTTTTTTAAGGAGCTCGACACAAGACCAGGAACCTGTGGCCCGACAAACCTCGTTTCATTTTTTTAGCGGGAGCTTGACACAAGACAAGGAACCATGCTCCGACCGACTTCATCATAATGAACAAGAAGTCATGGCTTCCAAGAGTTCCAGCCACCTCGATGGAGGAAATCATCCCGGAAGTCAGACTCAATGCCCCCAAGATCGATGCACGACGTATCATCACTGAGCACAGCATCGGGTAGGTAGCCGCAGTTGACCATGAAGCGGAGCGTACACAACGGTGGATAGAAACCAGGAGGGGGTGATGGCGATCGCATGCTGGGCATTGGACCAAAGAACGACAAACTCGATCAATGGTCACAATCCGTCCTTCATGTGGAAAGCACATCACGCGAAAGAGGGAGGAGACAAGTGCTCCCAAGGCATAGTGTAATCGCGCCCCAGAGCGCATTGAAATCCAAAGGGCCCGGAACGACCATCACGTCCATATGGACGGTTTTACCTCCCAAAGTAATAGGTAACCTTGGAAGGATCTCAATTCCGCTGGACTCGTCCTTCGTTAAAAGTGAGCAAGATCACAGTGAATGCTAGTAAGCGGCGGCGAACCGAAAGCTCGCTGTGTAGTTGAAGATGTATCACTATCGCACATCTTCGTCTATAATGGTGGCTGGTACAACTGTATCAAGAGCCTCGCACCGTGAGCTCGAAAGGCACATAAGACCAAGGCGAAATCCCGCAAATCGATTCCACTAAAGGAAGCGACCAAACTACTCTCGTGAGGGGCTACCATCGACAAGGTCTTCCCCCGATGTTACGTAGAAGAAGCATCCTCCATGACTCCATCTCGAAGGCGGGAGGAATATCTCCCCGAGCCTCCATCATGGGGAGGCTGAGGAGCCGCTTCAGCTACGTGGACAAAGAGAATCTTTCTCCAAGTCCGAAGAATCCGAAGAGACCGTGAAGGACATGAGGGGTGTGAGATCCACTCCTCGAGCGTAAAAGACTTGGTGCACCGCACGGCTGGGCTCAACCGATCCCACAATCAATGGTCAAGGGATGGATTCATGAATTTGAATTTCGGGGGAGTGGGATCGACCAAGGATGACTTCGACCAATCGTCTGGACGGCTGGTAGAGGACTCAAAGAAAGCCGATTATAACCACCGTGAGGCGTGGTGTAGAAACAACAGTTTTCCAGACTCGCTTGGCTTCATCCATATAAGGACAAAGGTGAATAGCATGGTGCCCTTCACACAACTTACAGGATTGGTGATCTTACCCTCGCTTCTTAGAGCCTTACCAAAGGCTCCCCAACCTCGACTCCCTTTGAGCCAAAGACAACGGGCGACCGTTGGACCATACTTCGAGTACCTTGGGAATGCCAGTAAGGGCCTCGAAGAAGATGGTCTCCGCAACAACATGCAGGGAACTTGACTTTTCGAGGAGGGTTGGAAGGGTTACCAAGAGGAGACGTTTCAGGAGCAAGAGGCGCACTTTTAACCTCTCGCTATCGACTTCTTCTTCTTTGTCTTCTTCTTCTTCTTCTTAGCCACCGGTTACTTGAATCCACTTTCACCAGGCGAAGTATAAGAGGAGGACGCAAATCGTGCGAAGAAGGGGAGAGGTCCACCTTGGAATCAACATGAGGTTGTTCAGTGGAGGAACCGATTGAACAAAAGAGGAGACATTCGGACAACAGAGGTTGAGAACAACCAAACAGCAACCCAACAGCTTAAAACTGCAGAAGGGACAATTGCCGCTATAAGGAGCACCAACATTTCCAAAAGGAGGAAAATGACTAGGATTCCCTTCTCAAGGGATTCCTTGGTTGCAAAACTCGAAAATGTTGCCATCAAAAACTCAAAACCACACACAGTCAAAACGAGTTAAGACACACGATCAAACGGTCAACAAGCAATGTCTAAATGGGTGTGTAACGTGGGAGATTGATTTTACGACATTGGAAATAAACAAATTTACCGTTTCACGTTTTAAGAGTCAAGAAACGATAAAAAGATGACTCTATCTCTTTCGCAGTTGACACAAGCGTGAAAGGACAAGCGCTCGACGGTCTTTTCAAGTTTAGGGAGTCTTAAAAGACCAAATGATCGTCAGAAAACTAGGCACAAAGGGTGTACCGTATAGCCGGAACCGCAATATACACCTTGGTTTCAAAATGAAAATGTAAATCGACCAAGGACTTTCCGTACGTGCAGTAGTCTCCCGAATGTCAGGTTCGGTACGTGTGCATGCGCACTTACCGTGGATGGGATTGAAACCTATAGGGGTCTCCTTTATATACTCGATCCCGCATTGTGAGCGCAAGTCCGTACTAGTGCCGTCTAAAGCCAATAGGAGAACGACAAATGTTGTGGTTTAACGACGGAACACGTCTCTAGCCTGTGATTCTCTCTAAATATGTTGCGTTAAGTTCCAATGTTGCCTTATGTTAATTGAATGAATTTTATTACTGATCTTCAATTAAGTTTCAATTTTGTGCCTTATCGTATGTAGTGTCTCCTAAATGCAAGCTATATGCCACGATGCAACATTTCGTTCGATGAAAACTAGTTAAATGAGAGTTGAGAGCTTTAATACAAACGAAATGAACTAATACAAACAAGAATGTCTCTAATGCAACTAATGCAATCGCACATTTTTCATTCAAACACTAATCACTAGTGATACTAGTAAAAGATGACAATTTGCACTAATTAAAAAAAACAAAAGAGATTATATTTTTTTTTTTAAAATTTTCAATGTCTAATGGCTAATGTGTACCGAAAACAAAAGAACAATTAGAGAAATGATAACTAAGAGAGCAAAGCAAACAACATTCACTCACCAAGCAAGCAACCAAATCTCTAAATCGACCCAAAGTCTCTCAAATCGAAGAAAGACTCCAAAACACCCCAATGGACCGGTGATCCGGGTCCAAAGCAAGGGCAAACGAATCCCGAATGAAAGAACGAACAATCACTCAAAAGACGCAACAAAACAATCAAAGACTGCTAAGAGGGCATGGAGGGTTAAGTAAACAAGCTCATTGGTGACAATCAAGACACCAAAGCTCCCAAGGAGGGCTCGATTCACTATGCCACTAGATGCCCTAGGGCTCAAATCGTGAAACCGACAGATAGAGGCAAACAACCAAAGGATAGCGGTGAATTCCAACAAACCAGCTCCAATGCACTCAAACAATCAGAAATCAAGAAGAAAAGTATCGTCAAGCTCGAAAGCCAAAAATTGAAGAAATTCAAAAAAGTCACAGGGGTGGCGCGACCGTGGCCTTGAAACTAGCGCCAGAGGCCGAGTGGCGCGAGACAGACAATGCAACACGCGCTATGGTGCCGACCGGGCTGTGCAAAAACCCGCGCCGCCTCGAATTCTTCAATGAAAACTAAAAAACAAGCTAATCTCGAGAAAAAAGACCAACACAAGCTACAAACCACAAGGCTAAAATAATGAAAGAACCCAACCCGAAGGTTCATCAAGCAAGGAGAAACAATCAAAGCGAACCAATCATAAACGAGACAAGGAAAACCGATCGTCCCCAAGATGGTCGGCGAATTTGTCGAGAAGGTAACCTCCTTTTACGTAGGCGATCCCTACTAGCCTGCCAGGTCTAGCAAACAAACAAACAATGCTATGACGCAGCTCCTAGTTACGAATGAAAGATTTGGGATAAGAACCTACTCCGATTCCGCCGCTCGATCTGAAAAAGAGATGTCCCTCGTCCTTCGGGCCCCGGCGTATCACAATCCTTCCACGATCTCCGTGGATGAACACCGCACACACGTAAAGAACAAATGATACAAGCATAAAGAACCAAGATACGTAACTAAACATCGGTCGAAAAAGACATTACTCGCATTAACATAATGGAAAAAGGAAGGAACCATAATCATAGTCATTTCATTAAAGTGGTAAACGAATAGAAGTTACAACCAAGTTTCGACGCCGGCAGCCTCCTTCGCGCGGGTCTCCGGCCGTCCACGTCTCGCAAAGCTCGCCGGGGGAAAGGGAAACCTCTCCGCAGTCTCGCAGTCACGGGTCTCTCGTTCGAATGGGCCTTAAGGGAAAGGAAGGATTCTTTTCAAAGACAAAGGCACTTGGGAATAGAGATGCAAAGCTTCAAGACTTCCGCACTAGCTTGCCATGGATCCGAGCAAGCTTTTTGCGATGGGGAAGGAGGGAGTTGGGATCCCTATTATTATGGGATGGGCCCTATCAACAAGGAAGGTTCCATACAAGGTGGCAAAACTACTTCCCTTCCATAGAACTCCCGTAGCCAAACCTCCCAACTCAAGATAGCGTGGTTGTGAGTTTGTTTGAACTCAATCAGCCATCCATATATAAAAAACAAATTCCTAAAATGGGTGGCGCGATTGCTGCTCTATGACAGAAGCCAAGTGGCGCGACCTCTTGACAGGATTTCCCCGAGTGGCGCGAGTACCGAACCCGTCTACCCGCGCCAATGCAAAAAGAGCCGTTTTTCATGGATTTTCAAGGAGATGTCTCAAGGGGAAATGAAGCTCATACTCGCAGGGATGCAATGATGTTTTCGCATGACAGCGTTGTTCACAAAGTCACGTTATGGGTCCTCCATTGTAAGTGACTCGGGAATGCAGGACTCGTGACAAATTACTGTGTAACACACATCACTCCCTAATCATTTTTTTCTCTCCACGAAGTTTGAACGGAATTCTGTAGGTGGTTATGCACGTGGGAACTCAAACTAGGAGATAGACTCCTAGTAGGACAAGGACAGTCCAGATTTCCTTAATTATATTACGAGACCACCATCGAAGCCTAGTTTGATTTTATTTGAAAGCACAATTATCCCTAGGTTATCTCAACATGCTTATGTAATTTTGTTATAAATATGGCTCCTGAAACCGAGGGACAAGGTTATATTTTGTGTTTGATTGCTAGATTTTAAGTCCGAAACACTTTGATTTGAAGTAATTTCTCTTTTAATGAAAGAAGCATCATTTTATTTAAAGTTACCGAGTCAATATTGAAGTAGATTTTGCGTGCTACTCCGCAGAGGGCCCCTACTACCTCGTTGTGACCAGCAACAACCCCCCTTTTTATTTATTATTAGTAATAATACTAAATAAATGAGGACCCCTTAGTTAAAAATCCAAAAAACAATTAGGATTTGTTTGCCTTAGAAAATAAAACTTTCTATCATAAACCTATAAAACTTAGCAATATTTGGAAACACTTAAATAGCATAGATTTGTAAATTGATCTTGAAACAAGATAGCGCATCCATAAAAAAATAGTATATATAAAACGCATTGATCGCAGATCGCATAGCGCAGAAAACAGAAATGATTAATAAAAATCTTTTGCGCTCTTATCAATTCTGCGCTTTTGCGATTCTGCGCTTTTGCGATTCTACGCTTTTGCGATTATGCGCTTTTGCGATTCTGCGCTTTTGCGATTTGCACTTTTGTGATTTTTGCGATATGCGCTTCGCGCTATTGCGCAATTCCCGTTTTTGCGCTATTTTTATGACTGTGATGATTTCATTTTGCGATATTGCGATATTGCGCAGCAAATCGCAGATCGCAATGTCGCAGATTCATGCAGGCGCACTATCCCAAGGCAATCCTCCCACATGTCAAATCTGTTATGCGCTTTAATGATTATATTAAATGATTGGATTGATTATTAATGTGAAAAGAGATTGTGTTTATATTGAAAGTCGTTTCACAATTTAAATATTATATTTCATCCGCTTTCACATTCAAAACAGTTTCATCACCTTTCTTATATCATTACTCTCATTTATTCGTAAAACGCAGGCACGAAGGAGCAGACTACTATACAAAGCTTCCGCTAAACATTATGGGTAAGAAGGAGAAGAGCTCAAGTTCTTTAGAACAAAGAAATGGCTTTCACACGCACACCGCCCGCGAATAAGGACGCCGGTATATCTACTTGGGAGGGAAATTTGAATAAACTCAGTGAAGAGAAATGAAACCCTCGTGTGATAAAACAAGTTGCAATACAAATGTTCAAAGGATACGTCTGAAGTAACCCCTTAGAGACTCGCTTTCTATTTCTAAATAGAATAGCAAAGAAGACTAAGGATAGCACGATATTTCGTACGCATAATTCGTAACTCCATCTAAGAGCTAATCGGGTCATTCACCATGTAAGATCCATTAATGTAATAGTCATAGGAACCTCGTGCAGCGGAGAGGGAAACATTATGGAAGAGTTTGCTGTGAATATCTAATTTAGTAATACTGAGTGAATCTTAGCTTTTAACCATTGAAGAAGAACAAACAAGGTATGTACAACATGGGTTCACTTACCTCTCCTTATTGTTTTACTGTTGCCATGTTATGCAGGCTTTTTGGAAAGCCTGACATAAATATGATATTACCCGAATGGCTTGCTTTGTTAAACGCGGCTGTTAATTCTAAAATTGTAGATTGGGCCAAAATCCTATCTGATAATCTCACCACTCCTATATTTCATTACCGGTCTAAATGAAATGTTTCCCAGCGGGTTTATCTGCCTTTTTATTTATCTGCTTATGTCATGGACGCCATCTGTTATGTCTCTAAATTCCCTGTGATGGGTTGGAAATGGACTATCCATGATCCTTTGCCCATTCATGTGTACCATAAAGAACTATGGGAGTCTGAGTTTATCCCCCATTTTTATCAAATTTGTCATGGAATAATGCTGCCATTGTACAGAACATTGTATAATAAGGATGCCCCGAGGTTATTCTCGGAAACAGAGGTTGATATTCTCCCCGTCGCAAGATGGTTTGGAGAGGAATTGTTCACCTATATTAGGGTTTTTGGAAGTTATGCTTCTCCCCATGTTTTACCCTTATATGTTCCAGATAGACTTGTAGCCCGGGAAATTGCTTATCAGACCTGTGGCCAGGGAGGTATGACAAAATATTTAAAAGACAAGAAAAAGGGAATTTGGCCACAATTTCCCATAAAATGTGGAACATTTTCACTGTTGGATATTGGTCATGCATTTCATGAGATAGGCAACATTACATGCCTACAGCTGTTCAAATTCTCAAGAAGGTTATTTGACCAAAATGATATTGTTAAGAATTTTACCAATGCAATCAAAGTAAGGGAATTTGTCACGGAGAAAGATCTTTTTGATGATATGTTCCAGGAAAGAAATTCATTTAAAGAGGTTTTTAATTCATCTAGAGAGCAGCTATCTCCAAGGGATTTTCAGGAATTCAAGTTGTACAGAAAAAGGAGACTAATTCCTATTCCTTTGGATAATCTACGCATAGAGCCTGCAAAGGAGCAAACTCCTAGTGTTAGTCTTAACAGCAGTTCAAGCACAGGTAAATCCAAATCAAAATCTGACAGAGATTCTGAACACTCCAATACATCCAAATAAATGGAAGATAAAATGGAAGAATCCATTAAAGATTCTGCACAATCTAAAGAGCTTGCTCAACAGCAAATTTTGATTTCTCAACAAACAAATCCTCCTTCACCCAATGTACAGCAACAGCCAGTCACCATGGAGTTAGATAAAGAATGGGAAACTTTTAATCAATTGATTAATGTAGAAGGACAGAATGTACAGACCCCTGTCCAAACAACCAAAGTTTTGAATGCAGGAACAAGCAGCACAGCCGCAGTAACAGAGCACATACCA
Organism: Pinus albicaulis; assembly: GCA_034641835.2. NCBI lineage: Eukaryota > Viridiplantae > Streptophyta > Pinopsida > Pinales > Pinaceae > Pinus > Pinus albicaulis. The sequence continues at coordinate 362,912,473 of CM076575.1, forward strand.
ATTACACCCTCCTCTGAAATTGTACTTAAAGTAGAGGAAATTCTTCCTCTGGATGTATTTTATAGCCCAAAATACAAAGCAATAGTAAAGAGACAAAGGAAAAAGAGAAAAATAGAAAGTGCAATTGCTACCGAACCAGAACAAGTAGATGTTTTGTGGAAAGATCCTGCCACAGAGCCTACTCATAATCTCAGTAAATTATCTCAAATAACAGGAGCTTATGCTTCTGCAACAATTGATAAAGCAGTTGAGATACAAATTTTGTTGGATGAAAAAGAAGAACAGATAAAGGCTCTGCAACAACAATTGCAACAGGTACAGGCCAATCAGGAAGCACAATTAAAACTTGAAGAGTTACAACAACAACTTCAAGAAATCCAAGAACAACATAAGGATGATCCTAAGCTTCCAGAATTCATTTCAGAAACCGTCTCTTTGAACAATAAAATACTGCAACAAGAGGAATTTTTCTGCCAAAAAATATTGCAATGGAATTCTTTGTGCCAAGAAAGCGATAAAATCACAAGTCATGTCGTAGATCTACGAAATGATTATGATTTGATTAATGAAAAGATCAATGATTATCTAGCATGGAAAAAGACAGAAGAAGGCAGAAAAGCTGGTGCACCCATCATTAATGAAAACCACAAAGAAATAATGTTCAGTAATTGGGATAAACAAATCAGAAGAGCAGAAAGGGCAGCAGAGGAGGCATCTACAGCGGAAAACACTCTCACTGATTTTGTAAATGACAATTTACACAAAGCTAACTTGATTTCTGAAACTGTTCCAGGTTATCTCCCACAGGCAAATCAATTGCAAGCAGAATGGAGGCAAAAGGCAGAAGAAAGAGAAAAATCCATCCAAGGGCTGACAAGATTGAATTGGGACTCATACTGGATGTACTTGGTAAAGCCACACAGTCAGCACAATACGCTCAATTGTATTATCAATGCTACGGAGAAGATTGCTCCTATGCTTGCCGACTCTGTCTTTTCAGGACAGTTGAATTCTGAAGTCAGTCAACCACATCTTCTCAAAACTATGCTAGATGCCTGCAAGAGCAAAGATCAATTTCATAGATAGATAGATTTAGTTTTAATTTCACTGTATTTTAGCCTAGGAAAAGGACGGTCATTGAACCGAATCCTTATTTTTTGTAATAAACTATTTTTAGAGTTAGTTAAGTAGTATTTAAGCCCCTCTCATGCATTTAGAGGGGGGTCCTGGATCTTAATATTTTTGGACTTGGAGATTGCATTTCTGTACTCGATTGTCTTATATATTTTTTGAAAAGGATCACATCTAGTGATTTTCATGCGGAATTATCTTTGAAGTGTTGCATTTCTGTACCTTGGAATTTGGTTTTGCATTATAGTTACTGGATAGAGTATCAGATTGCATTTGAAGTCATCAAGATGAGCAAGGTATTTCTATCTGTTTACTGTTGATCTCTTTTGTTTTATGATATTCGTTTTAAAATTGCTATCATTTATATGTATATTGGTTTTTCACAACGCTTCCTTTTATATATCATTTCTGAGTATAATTGAAACGTTATTTTTCATAGTTACATGTAAATGGTATACAATGATGAATGCAACATGTTTATATAACTCTGTTTAATTTCTTAAACAGAGTTATCTTTATTTGTTTCTGCATATTTCAATTTAATCAATAATACATTTTCATGGTTATTGTTGAATTGGAACAATCTTAAGTTGTATTCACATATAGCTACCTGGGTTAGTATTAGAGTTTCTTTATCAGTATTTAGCTTAAATTAGATAGTTTTATTTCAGTTAGTTTAGTCCCATTTCCACCCATCCAATCCAATCCATTTATTTACAAGGAAACTGGTCCTTTAAATCCAGTCGGAGCCACCATACCAAACGGAAAAGGAGCTGCCTTAAGGTCCCGACCGGGTGGTTTTCCCCGATGTTTGAAGTAGAGATTTTCTAGGCTTCAACATTTTTGGCGCTAGAAGGAGGGCTTGAGCTATGAATGGCAAGTAAATCTTTATCCACAAGCCACTCTGAGAGCAAAACACCCTCATTAACTTCTTCAATTTCTTCTGAAATTCAGAATCCAAGAGAAGAAATTGCAGAATATATTCAGACACCCACTACCAAAATCTTAAAACATTCAGACAAACAACATCCTGAGTCTCCTGAAGTTCAAGATCTAATTCATAAATTGAAAGGATTCTCATTATCTTTAGAAGAGTCTGAAATATCTGAAGGTAGTGTAAGCTCAAAATTTATTCCTTCAAAACCTTTTACTAGGTTGCAAAGTGAAAAACTTGGTATTCCTCTGAAAGAATTTCCTTTACCTAGTAAGGGAAAAACTAAAAGAATTCAATCGGAAACAGAAAGTGATACAAGTTCATCATCTCATATTCAATCACCTGTTTCCAAAACCACAACTCAACACGGTACAGTTGTTTCATCATCATCTCTTCAGTCATCATCTCCACAAACATCTTCTACTCAATCCTCATCAATCTCAACATCATCTATTCCAACCACTTCAATTCAAATACCACCAGTTTCTGGTATTCCTCCAATAATCATCCCAATAATGGCATAGAGACCATGGTCTACTCCAGGAGCAGTCAACATGGCTGCACCTTTACACGATTTACCAGACAATCCTGGCAAATGGCTTCCAAAATTTAGCCCAGATCTTAACATTCAAGCTGAAGAACATATCAATAACTTTATGCTGGCTATTAATTTGAATGGAGTCATACACGAAGATGTTGTAGTTAGATTATTCCCATATACTCTTCAGGGAGTAGCAGGATCATGGTACTTTTCGTTACCATCAGGATCCATAACAAGTTGGGACATTTTTGCAGAACATTTTTTGACCAAATTTGGAGATGATCGATCAATTGGAACTTTACTCAATGATCTCTCAAATTTGAAAATAGAACCCAAGGAACCTATAAAAGAATTCAGTACTAGATTCAACAAAATCTTGAACAAAATTCATACAGATTCACAACCCAGTGAACAAGTTAGAATTGAATGGTATATAACTACCTTACCCTCAAACATAGCAATTTTCGTGGACAGAGCTGCAAAGCCTACATTGGCTGAGAATATGAAAGAAGCTATTGCAGTAGAAAAACGTATCACTTCTCTGGAAAAGAAAAATGCTATCGAAGAAAGGAAATCAAAGAAGGTCATCTTCAGAGATGATTCAAAGAAAAAGACCAAAGATCCATATGACATGGAAGGTTTATAGAAATTTCTTAAAACCATGTCAAATGAAATGGTTGAAATTGAAAAACAAGTGGCTGAAACTTCTACCAAGAAACCATTCCGAAATTTCAGAAGAAACCAAGTTGAATCTAAACCTCCTAATGTAATCTCTAATGCAGAGTCAGAAGAATAAGAAGAAGAAGAAGATACATCTATAGTATCAGATCAAGAAGACGAAAATGAAGAAATAGCTGAATTAAATGGAATGTGGGATTTTATTCTCCCTAATTCTGATAGTGAAGAAGCTATGCCTGTAAGTACTAGGAGTAAATCTACAGCAGAACCAGTGCAAACAGTTCCGAAAAAGAAAATTACAACTCCAAGTACTAAAGACAAACCCACTGTAAAGAAAACTTCCCCATTACCTATTCAAAATCGGCCATCTTCTAATCCTCTCACATCAACAGCGAAAAATTTAGTAGTGTCAGATCCTATGGAATACAATATTGTTGAAGACATGAAAAATATTAAAGCCAACATTTCCTTACATGAACTCAGCAAACTGAAACACCAACAAAAGTTGCTATTGAAAGAATTAAACGCTACACCAATTGCTCCTTTACCAAGTGGTGTAGTTGCAAAAGCAACAAGAGGAACTGGAAAGCCACCAGATAAGGTAGATGCTACTGATACTGTGCTCATTGGGGAAAAACAAAATTCTCAAACTCCTCCTTTTCTTTTGACTTATGAGATGTATAATAAAAATCTGCACAATTGTTTGATTGATTCTGGAGCTTCCTCCAATATAATGCCTACTTCTGTCTGTGCTAAATTAAATATCGAACCACATAAATCAGTAGTTCATATCGTTCAGTTGGATCGCTCTAAAGTTCAAGTTGTAGGAGAAATCAATTCAGTCATAATCAGATTAGCCTCAGATCCTAGGATTGTCCAAAGAATTGATATTCTGATTGCTGATATTCCTGAATTCTATGGATTAATCTTAAGAAGGGATTGGTCTACAAAAATTAACGGTTATATCTCGACTGATTATTCGCACATGTGGCTTCCCTACAATGGGAAACCAAATAAAATCAAAATTGAACGAGAAAAACATATGACACATACTGTCACTGAATTTGAACAGCCTAATGAACCTGTGGCATTCAAAAAAAATATTCTTGGAGGCTATTCTGCTGAATCATTCCTTGGAAATTTCAAAGCTCCTCAATCACCTTTTTCTGTAAATACTTTTGTTTCTCAAATAGAAAATTTTTCACAATTTGATTCTTCCAGAATTGTAAATATTTCGGACGTAATTGTAGATAAGCCAATAGATAAGTCTTTATTTTGGTCATTATATTTTGATGGATCGAAATCTAGTGATGGAGCTGGAGCTGGATGCATCCTAATTGATCCAAATGGGGAGAAAACCATGCTGTCATGTAGATTAGAATTTGAGTGTACTAACAATACCGCAGAATATGAAGCCTTGGTTCAAGGACTTTAAAAAGCTATAGGGTTAGATGTTAAATACTTGAAAGTTTTTGGTGATTCCGAAATTGTTATTAAACAAGTTAGGAATACTATTCATTGCCTTTTAGGACATCTTAAACATTATCAAACCCTAGTACAAGACCTCACCACTCATTTTTTAGCATTCAATATTTCTCCTATTCCTAGGAATCAAAATACATCAGCTGACCTGTTAGCTAATGTTGCATCCAAACTCTTACCTACTAAAGATTGTAGTCCTGATAGGTTTTCTGTAGAATTGATTTTTCGTCCATATGTCCCAGATAATGTTACAAATTGGAGAGTATTCTATCATGATCAAGATATTCTAAATTTCATGACTTCAGAGAAATCATATGATGAGAAAATTATTGACGAAGATGATCATGATTTACAATTGCTTCAAAAGGTAATGAAAACCCCATTCCAAAATCTGTTGTTAAATTAGAGGATTTATATGACATAAGAGACAAATTCAAGAAAGTGATTAATACAAAACTTCAAAGTTCCACTTTGAAGTTTGAATTAGTAAATCTTGGTTCTGATTCTAAACCTCAAAATGTTAAATTAGGACTAAATTTAACACCAGAAGAAAGGAATGCTTTCATTAAACTGCTGAACAAGTATAAAAACGTTTTTTCTTGGAATTACGATGATCTAAAAACATATGATACTTCGATTATTCAACATACAATTCCAATGCTTCCTGATATTAAACCTGTTCAATAGAAGTTGAGAAAGATCCATCCAAATCTCGAAGGACAAATCAAATCAGAACTTAATAAACTTTTGAAAGCCAAAATCATTTTTCCAGTCAGGCACTCTGATTGGGTTTCCAATATGGTACCTGTAAGGAAGAAGAATGGTGATATACGAATCTGTATTGATTTCAGAAATTTAAATAAGGCATGTTTAAAAGACAACTTCCCATTGCCAACCATGGAACAGAAATTTCAAAAGGTAGCTGGTTCTGAACTTATGTCTTTTCTCAATGGATTTTCAGGCTATAATCAAGTTTTAGTTCACCCAGATGACAGATGGAAAACAACTTTCAGAACAAAATGGGGAACTTATGCTTATCAGAAAATGACTTTTGGTCTAATAAATACAGGAGCAACTTTTCAAAGAGCCATGGACATAGCATTCAAAGGTCTGATCAATAAATCAGTTGTTGTTTATCTTGATGACATAACAGTATTTTCAAAAAAGAGAACCAATCATCTACATGATTTAAAACAAATATTTGAAATATGTAGAAAGTTTGGTATCTCCTTGAATCCAAAGAAATCTTTCTTTGCTTTAGATGAAGGAAAACTCTTAGGATTTGTTGTGTCAAAAGATGGTATATATATTGATCCAGATAGAGTAAAAGAAATTTCTGATATTTCTTTACCACATAACAAAAAATTCATGCAATCATTTCTTGGACAGATCAATTTTGTTAAGAGATTTATTCCTAATTTTTCTTTAATTGTTTTGCCTATGCAAAATATGATCAAGAAGAATTCAATATTCAAATGGACGCATAAAGAAAAAGAAGCTTTTGATTCAATCAAACAAGCGATCATTAATGCACCAACATTGAATACCCCGGATTTTTCTAAAGATTTTACTTTGTATACTCTGGCCACTGAAACATCCTATGCAGCCGTTTTAACACAACTCAATGATCAAGAAATCGAAGCACCAATTTCTTTCTTTAGCTCAAATCTGCAAGGAGCTGAGCTTAATTATTCTAATGTTGAAAAACAAGCCTTTGCTGTGTTTAAATCAATCAAACATTTCAGACCTTTTCTCTTAAAAAAACATACAAAAATCATTGTCCCATTCTCTGCAGTGAGGCAGTTATTAATTCAAAAAGAGGTAGGAGAAAAGAGAGCTAAATGGGTAACAGCCTTGCAAGAATATGATGTTGATATTAAACCTGCTAAGATTGTTAGAGGACAAGGTTTTTGCAGATTATTGGCAGGAGCTCATAACATACCAGAAGCTCAAGATTCAAATCAAGATATTCAAGTAAGTCAGATAAATGTTTCAGATACCGGATCTCAGTATGCTGATCTTATCTATTACTTGAAAAATGGGTATGCTCCTTCTAATCTCAGCTATACGAGTAAACGTGCTTTAAGGTTAAAGGCTATTAAATATGAGATCATTGATAATGTGTTGTTTAGAAAAAATTATGATTCAATTTTATTAAGATGTTTGGAAAAGACTGAAGCTGAAAAGGTTTTGCAGGAATTGCATGATGGACTAGTAGGAGGTCATTTTGGAGGTGATACCACAACTCACAAAATAATTCGCACTGGTTATTACTGGCCTACCCTTTTTAAAGATACGCATGATTACGTTAGGAAGTGCCAAATTTGTCAAACTGCAAGTGGAAGACAAAGGAAACCAACTTTTCCTTTGCAACCAGTAACTATTGAGCAACCATTCGAACAATGGGGGCTTGACATTATTGGTGAAATAGTACCTCATTCTTCCAAGCAGCACAAGTACATCCTTACTGCAACTGATTACTTTAGGAAATGGGTAGAGGCAATCCCATTGAAGGTAGCCAATTTTGATGCAATTATTGATTTCATAGATCAATTCATCATAACCAGGTTTGGTGTACCTCAAGCTCTTGTCTTTGATAATGCATCATACTTCTCTGGAAATAGTTTAATTGAATTTGCAGTCAAAAGAGGTTTTAAATTAAAATATTCAGCAAATTATTACCCACAAGGTAATGGTTTAGCTGAATCCACTAATAAAAACCTTATCAAAATCATTAAAAGGATTGTTGATCAAAATCAAAAGAATTGGCACAAATCTTTAATCTTTGCATTATGGGCTGATCGTATCACTGAAAAAGCTTCAATAGGGACTTCACCTTTCAATCTGGTTTATGGAAAAGAAGTTGTGATACCATCAAATTTAACTCTTCCATCATTAGCCCTAGTGCAGTTTATTGAAGAAAATCCTTCATCATCCATTCAATTGAGATATGATCAAATCCTTAAATTAGAAGAAGATAGGGATAAAGCAAAAATTACTCATGAAAAACATCAACAGTTTGTAAAATCTTCTTTTGATGCAAGTTCTACCGGCTCAAAAATTTTGTCAATTGGTGATCTCGTTTTGAAATGGGATAAAGCACACGAAGAAAAAGGTAAACATACCAAATTTCAGAAAATGTGGCTTGGAACATTTCAAATCGTTGAGAAGATAAGCTCAAATACATTTATACTCCAAGATCTAACAGGTAAGAGAGAGTCTCTTCCTGTAAATGAGCTTATCTTGAAGAAATTCTTTTTATAAGGAGGTAACCCCTTCTTAAACTGTATATATTTCTTTCTGCAAAGTTTTTGATTGTTTTTGTTTTTACAAATAAAAGTTGTTTATCAATCTCTGATTGACTGTTTACTATTTGAGAAAATTTCTTCGGAAAAATATTATAAATATTTATTTTGTGTAAATAAGAATTTTTAAAGTAATGATTATAGTTTTTGAATAGTTTAAAATAAGATGTTAAACTTTGAAAAAATTATTTCAATCATTTACATGATCTTTTGAAAACTTGAGGAAAATGTAAATCATTATAAGGTTTATTAAGCAGAGAAAGGTTATCTATCAAAGTATAATATTTTTCAAAGTTTTGGAATTCAAAAAACTCTGAAAATTGTCATCCATTGATTCTTAAGGATGAAACTATTTCACCCCATCCATTTAAGTTGTGTTTTTTTAGAATGTAAATCTAAGAAATTATACGAAAATTTTAAGAGATAAGAGGTCTCATTACGAGCCGACTTACCATGTTCATAAGGAGTAATAAAACTGACATTACCAATACTACATACCAAAACAGGGCAATGGCTTATAAATATAAGACAAGGGGTCTCATCACGAGCCAGCTTATTTAGCTTAATTATAACTAGTGAATGGCATTGTTAATAACTGGCTACCAAACCAGAACAATGACTCTTAAAATAAAAATAAATAAAAGACAAAAAAACATGAGATAATAGGTCTTATGAATTTATCTTTTAAAAAGTCATAATTTTAGTTGGATGGGACAATGAATGGTTAATGGTTTAAAGGTAACCCTGTCGAGACTATGAACATTTGCTGGCAGCAGAGGTAATACCTATGGCAATAGAGTATATTATAAAACCAAAACTTGGAGAGATCCACTTACTTCATTATTAACACCAATCAAAGCTTGATATAACCCAAAATGTTTTTATTTCTTAAGGAATTAGAAAGAAATTATGAAATGATTTTTATTTCTTTTTCATAGTTACATTTTATTTGAATTATCATAAGATAGTTTTTATTATCTTTAAAAATCTTTACTTACTAAAGATAGAATGTTCATTTTATTTTTTCAGAGATAATTGTTTCTTCCAGTGAATTGCCAATTGTTGTGACTAGCAACAACCCCCCTTTTTATTTATTATTAGTAATAATACTAAATAAATGAGGACCCTTAGTTAAAAATCCAAAAAATCAATTAGGATTTGTTTGCCTTTCAAATAAAACTTTCTATCATAAACTTATAGAAATCCCTTAGAAAGAATATTTAGAAATGCTTAAGTTTATGATAGATTATAATAAAATTGCTCTTGAAACAATATAACGCATCCATAACGAAAATAGTATATATAAAAAAATGCATTGATCGCAGATCGCATAGCGCAGAAAACAAAAATGATTAATGAAAATCTTTTGTGCTCTTTTCAAATATGTGCTTTTGCGATTCTGCGCCATGTGCCCTTTTCAAATATGCGATCATGCGATTTTGCAATTCTGCGCCATGCGCCCTTTTCAAATATGCGATCATGTGATTTTGCGATATGCGTTTTTGTGATTTTTGCGATATGCGCTTTGCGCTATTGCGCAATTCCCGTTTTTGCGCTATTTTTATGACTGTGATGATTTCATTTTGCGATATTGTGACATTGCGATATTGCGATATTGTGCAGCAAATCGCAGATCGCAATGTCGCAGATTCATGTAGGCGCGCTATCCTAAGGCAATATTCCCATATGTTAAATCCGTTATGCGCTTTAATGATTATATTAAATGATTGGATTGATTATTAATGTGAAAAGAGATTGTGTTTAGATTGAAAGTCGTTTCAGAATTTAAATATTATATTTCATTCGCTTTCACATTCAAAACAGTCTCATCATCTTTCTTATGTCATTACTCTCATTTATTCGTAAAACGCAGGCACGAAGGAGCAGACCACTATACAAAGCTTCCGCTAAACATTATGGGTAAGAAGGAGAAGAGCTCAAGTTCTGAGAACAAAGAAATGGCTTCGCTATACGCAGACACCGCTTGTAACAAGGACGCCGGTATATCTACTTGGGAGGGAATGTATAAACTGTTAGAAGATGAAAACCCTGTGGTGATAAAAGTTGCAGCTACAACTGGTTCAAAGGATACATCTGAAGCAACCCTTAGAGACTTGGCTTGCTCATTTCTACATAGAATAGCAGCAAGACCAAGGATTCTCCCATATACAGACATGGTGAGATGGGTGCTGGATAGCACAGATATTTCAGACCGACAATTCAGAACTCCATCGGAAGAGCTAATCGAGTCATTCACCATAGAAGATCTGAGATTAATGTATAAGCTGCCAGAACCTCAGGCAACTTTCAACATGCAATTTATGGAAGAGTTTGCCAAAGAACACTCAAATTTGGCAGAATGCACAAAGGAGTGGACCAAAAGAAGTGAAACATTGAAGAAGAACAAACAAGGTATGTACAGCACGGGTTCACTTACCTCTCCTTATTGTTTTACTGCTGCCATGTTATGCAGGCTTTTTGGAAAGCCTGACATAAATATGATATTACCCGAATGGCTTCCTTTGTTAAATGCAGCTGTTAATTCTACAATTGTAGATTGGGCCAAAATCATATCTGATAATCTCACCACTGCTATATTTCATTACCGGTCTAAACAAAATGTTTCCCAGTGGGTTTATCCGCCTTTTTATTTATCTGCTTATGTCATGGACGCCATCTTCTATGTCTCTAAATTCCCTATGATGGGCTGGAAATGGACTATCCATGATCCTTTGCCCATTCATGTGTACCATAAATAACTATGGGAGTCTGAGTTTATCCCCCATTTTTATCAAATTTTTCATGGAATAATGCGGCCATTGTACAGAACATTGTATAATAAGGATGCCCCGAGGTTATCCTCAGAAATAGAGGTTGATATTCTCCCCGTCGCAAGATGGTTTGGGGAGGAATTGTTCACCTATATTAGGGTTTTTGGAAGTTATGCTTCTCCCCATGTTTTACCCTTATATGTTCCAGATAGACTTGTAGCCCGGGAAATTGCTTATCAGACCTGTGGCCAGGGAGGTATGACAAAAGATTTAAAAGACAAGAAAAAGGGCATTTGGCCACAATTTCCCATAAAATGTGGAACATTTTCACTTATGGATATTGGTCATGCATTTCATGAGATAGGCAACGTTACATGCCTACAGCTGTTCAAATTCTCAAGAAGGTTATTTGACCAAAATGATATTGTTAAGAATTTTACCAATGCAATCAAAGTAAGGGAATTTGTTGCGGAGCAAGATCTTTTTGATGATATGTTCCAGGCAATAAATTCATTTAAAGAGGTTTTGAATTCAACTAGAGAGCAGCTATCTCCAGGGGATTTTGAGGAATTCAAGTTGTACAGAAAAAGGAGACTAATTCCTATTCCTTTGGATAATCTACGCATAGAGCCTGCAAAGGAGCAAACTCCTAGTGTTAGTCTTAACAGCAGTTCAAGCACAGGTAAATCCAAATCAAAATCTGACAGAGATTATGAACACTCCAATACATCCAAAGAAATGGAAGATAAAATGGAAGAATCCATCAAAGATTCTGCACAATCTAAAGAGCTTGCTCAACAGCAAATTTTGATTTCCCAACAAAAAAATCCTCCTTCACCCAATGTACAGCAACAGCCAGTCACCATGGAGTTAGATAAAGAATGGGAAACCTTTAATCAATTGATTAATGTAGAAGGACAGAATGTACAGACCCCTGTCCAAACAACCAAAGTTTTGAATGCAGGAACAAGCAGCACAGCCGCAGTAACAGAGCATATGCCAGTTACACCCTCCTCTGAAATTGTACTTAAATTGGAGGACATTCCTCCTCTGGATGTATTTTATAGCCCAAAATACAAAGCAGTAGTAAAGAGACAGAGGAAAAAGAGAAAAATAGAAAGTGCAATTGCTACCGAACCAGAACAAGTAGATGTTTTGTGGAAATATCTTGCCACAGAGCCTACTCATAATCTCACTAAATTATCTCAAATAATAGGAGCTTATGCTTCTGCAACAATTGATAAAGCAGTTGAGATACAACTTTTGTTGGATGAAAAAGAAGAATAGATAAAGGCTCTGCAACAACAATTGCAACAGGTACAGGCCAATCAGGAAGCACAATTAAAACTTGAAGAGTTACAACAACAACTTCAAGAAATCCAAGAACAACATAAGGATGATCCTAAGCTTCCAGAATTCATTTCAGAAACCGTCTCTTTGAACAATAAAATACTGCAACAAGAGGAATTTTTCTGCCAAAAAATATTGCAATGGAATTCTTTGTGCCAAGAAAGCGATAAAATCACAAGTCATGTCGTAGATCTACGAAATGATTATGATTTGATTAATGAAAAGATCAATGATTATCTAGCATGGAAAAAGACAGAAGAAGGCAGAAAAGCTGGTGCACCCATCATTAATGAAAACCACAAAGAAATACTGTTCAGTAATTGGGATGCACAAATCAGAAGAGCAGAAAGGGTAGCAGAGGAGGCATCTACAGCGGCAAACACTCTCACTGAATGTGTAAATGACAATTTACACAAAGCTAACTTGATTTCTGAAACTGTTCCAGGTTATCTCCCACAGGAAAATCAATTGCAAGAAGAATGGAGGCAAAAGGCAGAAGAAAGAGAAAAATCCATCCAAGGGCTGACAAGATTGAATTGGGACTCATACTGGATGTACTTGGTAAAGCCACACAGTCACCACAGTGCAATCAATTGTATTATCAATGCTACAGAGAAGATTGCTCCTACGCTTGCCGACTCTGTCTTTTCAGGACAGCTGAATTCTGAAGTCGGTCAACCGCATCTTCTCAAAAATATGCTAACAAATATCAATTTCATAGATAGATAGATTTAGTTTTAATTTCACTGTATTTTAGCCTAGGAAAAGGATGGTCATTGAACCGAATCCTTATTTTTTGTAATAAACTATTTTTAGAGTTACTTAAGTAGTATTTAAACCCCTCTCATGCATTTAGAGAGGGGTCCTAGATCCTAATATTTTTGGACTTGGAGATTGCATTTATGTAATCCATTGTCTTATATATTTTTTGAAAAGGATCACATCTAGTGATTTTCATGCGAAATTATCTTTGAAGTGTTGCATTTCTGTACCTTGGAATTTGGTTTTGCATTATAGTTACTGGAGAGAGTATCAGATTGCATTTGAAGTCATCAAGATGAGCAAGGTATTTCTATCTGTTTACTGTTGATCTCTTTTGTTTTATGATATTCATTTTAGAATTGCTATCATTTATATGTATATTGGTTTTTCACAACACTTCCTTTTATATATCATTTCTGAGTATAATTGAAACGTTATTTTTCATAGTTACATGTAAATGGTATACAATGATGAATGCAATATGTTTATATAACTCTGTTTAATTTCTTAAACAGAGTTATCTTTATTTGTTTCTGCATATTTCAATTTAATCAATAATACATTTTCATGGTTATTGTTGAATTGGAACAATCTTAAGTTGTATTCACATATAGCTACCTGGGTTAGTATTAGAGTTTCTTTATCAGTATTTAGCTTAAATTAGATAGTTTTATTTCAGTTAGTTTAGTCCCATTTCCACCCATCCAATCCAATCCATTTATTTACAAGGAAACTGGTCCTTTAAATCCAGTCGGAGCCACCATACCAAACGGAAAAGGAGCTGCCTTAAGGTCCCGACCGGGTGGTTTTCCCCGATGTTTGAAGCAAATATTTTCTAGGCTTCAACACTACCTAAGCATCTTTTTCATACGGCTTAGATAAGTATTTTAGTCTCATTTTTCATTTCTAACTTAAGCAGGTTTCTGAAGTTTATGTTTCATACTTGTTTACATTAATCACCACAGCTAGACTTACTCTTATAAAATATTCCAAAATATCATCACGATGAATAAGGCATAGCTGTGGTGTTGTAGATTTTAGTTGCATTTCCTTTCAAATTTTATGATTTATGCTTGTTTACACTAAGTGTCATAGCCGGTCTTACTCCTACAAAATCTTCCAAAACATCATTAACAATGAATAAGAAACAGCTGCGGTATCTTAGATCCTAGTTGTATTTGCTTTCAAATCTTATGTTTATGTTCAATTGCATTGAATAATACAGCCAAACTTGTTTTTACAAACTCTTCCAAAATATCATTCATATTGAACAAGATGGGCTATATAATTCCATAGACTAGTTGCATGTTAATTTAGTTATAACACTCCGGAGGTTGATTGCATTTAGTTCAGCTCTGTCACTACATTTAAAGTTTGATAATGGAATTCTAGTTTAACTCTGTTCACTGTACTTCAAGTAGATTAGTAGCACTCTAGCTTAGTCTCAGTTCATTTTGTTCCAAGAAAAGACTAATGGCATTCTAGTGTAGTTGTAGTCACTATATTTTAAGATTGATAGACCACATTCTAGCTTAGTGTTATCCATTGTATTTCAAGTAGTACTAGTTGTCAAAATTAGTCTCTCGGCCTTCATTATTTACAACTTACTTTTGTTCTGAATTTATATTCATACATCATCTAATGAACAGGGGTCAGTAATATCAATTTAAGGCTTTGATCACTATGAAAACCTTTTACAAATTCACCTATAGCCTTTTTCCGAAACATTATTCTAGAAAATCTCAAAACTTTTGAATAAGGCCTAGAAGTGATAAGTCAAGTTGCAGAATAGGGTAACTTCAGCATCATAGGTTTATCTAGAATAGAAACCTTACTGTGTTACAAATAATCATTTTTTTTTCAATATTGTGAGTTGATTGTTTATTTAGGAGAACTTCATTTACACTTAACTTTTCCATTTCTCAAGCTCTTCCAACACATCTTTAATGAATGAATTGGATAAGTTCAAGCTCATGTTGTGATTTATTTCCTTGCAACGAAGTCATTATCAAGCTTTGCATATTTTTTGTTTTCCATCCATAGTTTAGGCTTTGTTCTGTTTTAATATAACCAATAGCTTCTTTTCACCAGCACTTAGTTCTTTCCCTTTTCAAACATAAAACCATAAAACCAAAAACACCATAAAACACTAAACACAACGTAGTGAGAAACAAATACCTAGGCACATATAGTGCACCACACTTCAGCAGTTTACTAACCTAGTTGACAATTAATGAACTCAATTTAGGAACACTAGGTTGAGCACAAACAGCAAGTTGTCCTCTTATCTAGAAAAAATAGAACTAATTTATCTTAATCAAAACTGATTGTTGCATTGTTGTAGATGCTTGCTGATACTTGAAAAAATATCTTTTTAGAATATAGCTTGGAAGACAATATTTATAATTACACTCTTCAACGTGTGATTCACTTGTGATACTCTTTTACGTTGTCCATTTATTACTCTACTACTGTAAAATGAAGAATTACAACAGTAAAAATTGAGTTGAATGTTTTATTCTCGGATACTCTTTCACTCTGTTTATTCACCTAATATACTTTCACTGCAATATTTACTCTTGGATAAATGTAAAAATGAAAAACCTGACTGCACTTGTTCTGCTCTATTTGCACACTGTTATATCTAATTAGTAAATTACGACCACTGTTCTGCACTGGGTATTTTTGTACCTTTCAACTTCCTCTAACTCTCATCAGCATCAATGTATTTTTCAAAGTTTGGTTTTATAACAAACATGTATTTGATCTCATTATGTAAAAAGAAAAAATCTTCAAAATATTGTAAGACCACCTTACCGGTTGGGCAACCTTGTGGTAAGGGTTTATTCACCTGTTCTTTAGTATGTGCTCTGATCTTTTTGTCATAATCAGTCTGGATCATTAAATTTTCATGGAAACCATGTATATCTGGAAGACATGCTTGGCGTAGCATTGTGTACTTGGTCATGAATTTTTTGATTGATACGTTCATGACTTCACATTTTTCTTCTAAGTTTTTCATGATACTTATTTTGGTTAGGACTTTCCTGAATTGCACAATTGTTTTAGTCCTGTCATGAATGTTTAATGCCTCCAATTCAACTCTATTTTTGTTGTTCAAGAATCCAATAAGGCTTATAGCTTGTGATGGTTTATCTACAAGCTATATTTTAGTTTTATGAATTTCTTCCAGTGCTGCTTGTAATAAATCTCTTTTCTCATAGATAATCTGTATTGAGGACCACTGTAAATGAATAGCTTGAATTATATTATCCCATAGATAGTTTTTGATGTATTTTACCTGTTCACTGAAGTTTACTTCTTTATGTAAACTCTTCACTTGTTCTTCTAAGGCCTTTACTCTCTGTTCATGTCCCTTAGATGTGAATAAAACATTCTTGTATGAGGATTCGAGATCTTTATTTATTTTCTTTGAATTATTGATCTCAGTGTTCTTAAGGGAAATTTCTTCCATGGATTTAACTATGTCTGTTGTACCTGTGTTGTTCATGATTTCGTGGTTGAGGTATCTATAGATTGTACTAACACTACAGTTTCCAGTACTATTTTTGGTGCCAAGTGCTCTGCCAATGTAGAAGGAACAACTGTACTCACCATTGGAATGACTATAGGAATAGGAGAAATATTTGTTTCTTTTTCTTTTATGAGGGTCTTTATCTGATTCTCCATATGTTTGATTTGAGCAGTCATTTTCAATACTAAATGCATCATCTCATCCTTTTCTTTTTGCTATTGTAGGATTTCCTTGGCTTGTGGATGTTCATTCTGTGGAAGTTTCAATTGCTTTCTTAAGGATGCAATATCTTCATTCTTTTTCTTTATGAGTGCTTGAACAACCTGAATATTTGAAGGATATACTCTGGTCTTTATAACCAACTCTTCCAAGGACTTGATCCTTAGTTCCTTAGCAGGTAGAGAAGCTTTATCTAGACTCATCTGATTCTGCAAGTTAGACACAGTTTTCTGCAGCATAGTTGTACTCATAGTTTTGGTTACTACTTTAGAATAAATAATTTTTGTGGTGCTTCTATGAAATTCTATTTGATCCAATTCATGTATTGTATCTGCATCCACTTCTACATCTGTTTTGGTGTAATCTGAAACTGATTTTGGATCTGTAACTGTTGGTTTAAGGAATGACATGATCATATTATTTGTGGAGTAGTCAAAAGCTGTCAACAACCTATCTTTATTCCCTTCCTTTTATTTAAGAAATTGGGAATAAACTTCATTTTTAATCTCATCATTTCTCTGTTTGATCTGTTTGTATTTTTTCTAAATATCAGAGTTTGTTCCCTCTGTTGCTTTGAAAGAAGAGGGAACTTCTGAATTCACCTACTTTTCAACCATTTCTGTGCCTTGTTCCTATGTTAGCACCTACTCTTTCTAAATTTCTGCTAGAGTCTCATTTACAATTATAGTGGCTTCATCATTATCTAACCCCTGATCATCTATATCATTGATTTCAATAGCCTTGTCTTTCTCAGCATCAGTAATCTTTTACCTTTTGTTGTAAATAATTTTGAATTTATTTTCTACAATGGTCTCTGATGTATAGCCTTCTTCATTCCTGGTCCTTTTGTTTGAAGCT
Source organism: Pinus albicaulis (assembly GCA_034641835.2). Taxonomy (NCBI): domain Eukaryota; kingdom Viridiplantae; phylum Streptophyta; class Pinopsida; order Pinales; family Pinaceae; genus Pinus; species Pinus albicaulis. Next base: position 362,930,039 of record CM076575.1, read on the forward strand.
TCTGTCTACTTAGTGACTGTTATTGCTTGTGAACTATCTATTTGTCTCTCCTTCTCTGTATTGTCAGTAGGATCAATCAATGTATTTTCTACCCATTCCATTTGATTTGCAAATTTCTCAATTTCTGGTTTTGACTCATGTATGAATGGTGTTAATTTGCCTTTGATCCTTTTGTTACTTAGAATGCCTTGTAGATCATAGTTCCAATAAAAACTTTGTTGGAACTTTAACTATGACAATCTCATGACTATTTATTTTAAGGCATCCTTGTTGTTTACTATGAAGGGACCTATTTGATTCTTCAGCTTAAACATTTTCTTTTTCTTGGCAGCCTTGAAATTTACTACATCTGCTTTTAGGGCTTGCGTCAAGTATTCCAGAGAAAAAATTCTGATAGTTAGAAATTTGGGCAGCTTATAAGGGGCCAGGGTTTCTCCAAATATCCTTAGTTCTGTATAATTTTCATAAAGTTAGCAGTCACTTACTTTACAGTGTTTATATAACTATAGAATTATTTTTATTTCATCACTGATTCTTGGTTGTTCTACTTTACACAATAAACTCATGGCTGGTATGACAAACAAATCAGTGAAGTATTTATAGTTGAATTCACTTCCATCTTTTCTAAGTAATGAAGTCCAAAATACTACTGAGAGAGGATTGCCTTCAACATCCATTTTCTGTAATGCAACTGGAAACTTTTCTGCTTGGAAAAATAAGAAGAGGTGAAATAGATATGATGAATATCTAAAAACTCCTTCTTCAGGAAACTTGGTCAATTGATAGTGTATATTTTCAGCAATGAATCTAGCAAAATTAAAATCATTGCAAGAGGTTGCCGTGGGATAAAGTAGAAAGGAAACCTAGAATTTATGCATCAATGAACTCATCATTAGAATAACCTAGAATGTAGGGAAGCATATAGATGGTTTTCCTAGAAGTTTCAAGGAAATCAGAGGTATAATGTGGATTCAATTTTGGGAAATCAACATGAGTAGGCATGAAGTTTTGAAGAACCAAAAAACTATTAGGGTAATGAAAATCTAGGTAGGACTGAGTCAAATCTTCAATGGATAGGGGCACTACTCTTGGTTCATGTTTAAGCTGGAGTATCTCATTAATGGATTCTGTTGTTATAGAAAACAAAACTTCCCTATCCTTGTTTACAATACATCTCTGTTTAGGGACATAATGTAATTGGCATATTCTAATTAGGTCTTGAGCTAGATGAGTGATTGGGACCACACACTTAGGCAAATTTGACTCAATATAGGTATGTCATTTTCAATTTTCTTCACAAATTTCTCATAAAAATAGTTATGGACTTCAAACATATTGAACACTAATGTAGCATCAATAATCCTATAGTCTAAATCAATTAAGGAACTGCTCTCTTCAGAAGTAACATGTGGTTGTAAAGGTCTAACTACTTCAGTACAATATGATGTTAGGGCTGGGGTAGGCTTATTTATCTTAGCATATTTAAGGAGTGGAAGCTTGCTTGAGGTAGATTTTTGGGTTTTAGGACCTCCAGTCTTAGGGGTAATCTGTTTTCTTGTCATTTTGGGGAAAAATAAGCAAGATTAAACTGTTTTCTTAGTTAATTTGAAAACAGAGGCTAATTGAGCAGATTTTGGAAAACTTGGGAACTTGAGCAAGGGTTTTGGGATAGAAAACACAGGTTTTCTAGGTACAAAGAACTAAAAATGACTTTTCTGTGTTTTTAAATCAATTTGAACCGTGGAAATTTCCTTTGGATGGCCGGAATCACTTTAAAACAGAGTTTAAATGAAATGGCTAATTCTGAGAAAAATTTACCAAGGTTCGCCTTGTTTTTTCAAGGTTTGGATACAGTAGGATTGGCTATTTTTCTCTATGTAGCTTGATTGGCCCAATTTAATGGTTTAATTTGTGAAATTTTCAGGCAATTTGAGGAAAATACCTGCTTTACAGGTGCTTTGATAGTCGAAAGGGTTTCTGGTTGTACTGGTCGCAGTGGCTTAGTAGGAAGCGTTGAGAGTCTGTTGTGGTGAAATCTTCTTTAGGGGGACGAATTGATTAGCAAAGGTTTTGAAATGGAGTTTGGGTGAAGTTTTTCAATGGGCAAGGGTGCTAATGGTATGCAAAATATTGAAAAATTAAGGTTAAAAACTTTGATTTTATTACTCTGCATAACATTAATGGCAGGTCACAGTTAATGGCGGGAGGTTTTCATTTTGAACGCGATAACCATTTGGTGGTATCACAATTATTTTAGTTGGTAAGTAGTTTTGAGCTTTAGTAACACGATCCAATTACAATTGGACACGTAGCAGTCAGCGGTTTCACAAAACAAATTTTATCGTGTGATTTTTCCCAAACTGTGTCCGTGCACTTTTGGTACGCGATATGCAATGAGCACCGTCGGATTTAATTTTGTGATGTGAATGGTCATGATTAGTTTGGGTGTTGCGGCGGACAAGTGGGTGGGACCGAGATTTATTATGGGTCATTGATTTGATATGAAAAGGATCAATGGTCATGACTCAACGTGATGGGAAATGGTGGGGCATGAGGCCAGGTTGATCGCGCTAAGTGTGGACCATTAAATTAGGTATATAAATATGATCGGAGGGTGATGGATGAGTGCGAGGGTGCTGGGTTATTTGATTGGATAATGATTCTTTTTATATATAAAAGGAGTTTATATATATGGAGTGGAATGCATAGGGGTGGGTTAATATAAAGTTTTAACCAAGGTTTCGATTGTAGTATAAAGTACGGAACTTTATTCATAGGGAAATAGGGGTAAGGTTTAACCTTGGGTAAATCTTATGCAGGGAAAGGTGAAGGTATTATCAAAGGTTTTGGTTAATATATAAAGCATTAGTAAAACTTTTTATTTCTCATTTGATATATCAATTCCGATAACTTTTGCTTTATATTTTTATTATATAGTTATTTCAAACAATTTCAACTAAATAACTATAGGGGAGTCGGAATATTTCATTATGGATAATTTTTATGTCAAAGAGGTAGCTTAGGGATTTAATTTAAACACGTGCATAATAACTTTGACATAAAAAGCTTATAATAAGGGTTTTTTTTGGATAATTAATAGAAAGGAGTTATATTAATAGGACTAGGATTTTGTATAGGGAGTTAATAAAATAAGTTAGGTGTTAATATGAAAAGGGAAAGTAAATACTCAAAACATACAATTACAACCAAGAAAATTGAAGATTAAAATCAAGCTTTCATTGTAATAATTTCATCACTTCAACTTAGTATAAAATGCCATTTTGAGGGTTTTTTGCTTCATGAGATGTAGGAAGTTAATCAAATGAGGGTTTTAAGTATCATTAAGTAAAAATGGGGTCTTTAATTATGATTTTTCATAGTAATGAATTCATGAATGGAAAATGATGTGATTTCTGGGATTAATATAGAAACTTGACACTTTCAACTAATTAGTCATTGAGCCTTGGGTCCGGTCCCAACAGAAGTCAAGGAAATGCCCTGAGCCTCTCTGACTGATAGTCTAGAATGTTAAATAGATATGGGGAGGGGAAATTAGTTATTTGTAGCTTGGTGAAAAATATTTACAATGGATTTCCCACCTTCTTCTACCTACCCAATCATATCTTCTAACATTTTTTCTTCTATTTTGATCAGGTGCATTTGAGCTAGCAGCCTTACAACATTTTATTCTTTTGAAAGCAGTAAAACTATCTAATTCTAACCTTATTTCATTTAAGAATCCAGATTAAATTTTTGGACTCTTTTATTCTCTACCTAACTATTGAATTGTCATGATTAAACTGTATAACAATTCTTCATTCTCTATCTAAAAAAAGTAAAATTGAAACATGATAAGTCAAGATTAAATTTTTCAACTCATCATGGATTATGAAATTTATTGACACTCTGCCATAATCAACTACAAAAAGTAAAAGTAGTGGCATTTAGACTTGCACACTTTCATGTTTTATTTTATTTTAGGACTTTTACACTCTTTTTGCTTTTCTATTTTCTATTTTTTATTTTTACAAAATATGGGAAAAAAACTTGCAGAAAGAAAATTTTGTACATATTTACACAACTATCATCATTCAAGTGAAAATTATGAATCCTATATTTATAGGACCCTAACAAGAGGCTCCAGACTCAATGAGCCACTCATGAGAACGAGAAGACAAAATTACATTTAATGCATAACCAGATCTTGATGCTTTACAACTGCATGAAAAAAGTGTCATTCCCGAATATGAAGTTTAAGGGTTCTCCAAATGGATGTTGTGCTTCATCATTGCTACTTCCAAGGCTTCCATCTTCTTAAAACATTTTGACTCTACGTGGCCATCGAGATTACAAAAGTTGCAATGTCTATATGTCTTCTTCCTTCGATTTTTATTTTCCTAATCAGTTTGTTGAGTTTCTTTTTGAGCTTGTAGCAGAGATTGCTTAAGACCCTTGCTTGGTTTATGACCATTATTTTTAGGATGCTTCTTCTTAGGATTATTTGGATTTGGTTGTTGCTGGGATGTTAAGGCTTTCTTAGAATAATTTCCAGTATTAATAATACCAAGGTGTAACAGTTCTTCTTGTTCTCTTAGCAAAGAATCGCAAAAGGCATCAAAAAAGGGGAACTTGCAAGGTTTTTCTTGAGAAATGAAGGTTTCCCTAGTGGAATGGAAGGTGAAAACAAATACAGATTATATAGGGCCTAACTTAGCAATAATGGAATAGATAAGACCACCATCTTCATTTTTAACCTTACAACCTTTTAAGAGAAGTCTAAGGGTCTTGAATTTGGACAAGAAATCTTCAATAGAGGAGAAAATATTGGGGTAAAAATTAAACAAGTCATTTTCAAGCTGGTGGGCTCTGATTTCATTTTGAATTCCAAAAATAGCATTTAGCTTTTTCATGGCTTCATCAGGGGAGTCAATTTATTGGATATGAAATTTAAGATCTTGTGCAATGAATATTGCTATCAAAACTTGTGCTTGATCTTTTTTATTTTCCATTTATCCTTTTTATCTTCATCAGTAGGTTTAGATTCTAGTCATAAGGCTATTCTATAAAACCCTTTATTTCTAAGTATACCATGTAGGATAACCATTGGAAATAATTGGTGTTGTTATGGATAACCAAGCATGCACTTTTTATTTTTAAAAGTTGAAGTTTTAAAGGTTGCCACTAACCACTCCAATGGAAATGTCTCGAAAATTAGGTTGGTTAAAAAAAACGGCTGTGAAATCTGCTTCTCGATGAATAAGTTATGCATTTTTAAGAAAAGTTGTAGTAGATTCCAAGTAGTCACATGAGAGGTTGAAAGTTGATGAAGAAGTTGTACTCTTTTAAAAAATGAAATAACCCCCCCCCCCTCGCCCCTCCCTTTCCAAACTTAATAAAATAAGCTCATATTTTTGTTTTCAAAAAATACTACTTTATGTGACCCACTTTTACAGATAAGTGAGAGTCATTTTTACAATGTTACATTATGAACTAATGACCAAGTAGACTGTAACTTAAATAAAAGATAAAGTGACTTTAGATTGTAAGTGTCTCTCTTTTTATAATGGGTGAGACACACTATTACATAAAGTAACTTTAAAACATAAGTTGCATGTGTTTTTTTTTTTAACTTGACAAAAAGCCTATTTAAAAAAAAATTAACTTGACAAAAAGATTTTTAGAAAACGTAACTTGACAAAAATATTTTTAGAAAAAGTAACTGGACAATAATATTTTTAGAAAAATTAACTTGATAAAAATAATTTTAGAAAATGTAACTTAACAAAAAGACTTGAACAAAAGACCTCTATTCTCATAAAATAACTTTAGACCAAGCGAGCTAGTTAAAATATTTAGTAATTGTTGGAAAGGAGGGAGGTTTTTTTTTTGTGCTCTTTTCCCGCATAAAAACGACTACGCAAAAAAAAAATAAAAAAAAATGCAAGCCTAGAGCTTGATGTTAGATTTCTGCTTAGTCCACCCAAAAACTAAATATTTTTCTCCATATTTATGATTTCCTAAGATCGCACAAAGTAGAGGGGAAAGAGCATACGTAGGAGAAAAATATCGTCTCTCCGTTTCTAGTTTGTTAGATCACACATAGCGTAGATCAAAGAGAACACATAGAGAAGAGGGTGTAGATTGGTAATAAAAAAATGACTACAAACCGAAATAAAAAAAAGGGATAAATAAATATAACTAAAATATCGTCTCTCCGTTTCTAGTTTGTTAGATCACACAGAGCATAGATCAAAGAGAACACATAGAGAAGAGGGTGTAGATTTGGTAATAAAAAAATGACTACAAACCGAAATAAAAAAAAGGGATAAATAAATATAACTAAAAAAACTTTATATATCAAGATCTAAAATAACACAGGTAGGGAAACCAAAAGCCTTTTTGGATCACACAAAAGGGGTTCCTCACTGGAATGTAGGCTCGAAACACAAAAAAGTAGTTCTCTCAGCCTAAAAGTGGTCAGAAACAATAGATCTAGAAAATGATAGTCGCATGCAGTCAAAATTGGCTTCAGATTTGGATAAAAAGGAATGCACTCCTCAAACAGCTCTAATACCATAGATGAATTTATAGGGTAATCTCCTTAGATCAAACACCAAAGTTCGCTGCTCACAAGCAGATCATAGATCAGTACACCACTATTTGATGTGGTTAAAACCCTCAAAGAGGGAAACATTCCACGACCTGAGCCAACACAACCACTATAGGCAATTTATTAATGTAAAGAAAGAAAATTTACATAAGCTTATCTCATCAACGATCACTAGACACATGACCCTCCATTCTCTTTAAATAGAGAACATGTATCAATAAGGTGTTAAGCCACTGATCAAGTGTTGGTAATACCGAGGAGAGAATGAACCATCATATCACTACATATCGTGACCGTGAAATTATAAGTTACAAAAGTAAATACTAAAGAAACACATTTTACCTAACTTTACACTAGACCAATTTATACTTAGCTACCTCCTATGTGTCAGAATATCCTAACACCTATGATGGATATATCATGGCTTTGGGAACATTAGGGGAACTTTGAGGTCTAAAATGGGACTCCTAAGAAAAATGCACAACCAAAATAAACTTTATAAGAACCAATAGGATTGAAGATGACGATGTCAATCATGGGGGATGATTCACCATTTTTGGAGTAAAAAATTTAGAAGAATTAAAAATAATAAAATAATAAAACTACCTTTTCAAATCATATTTTCAACTTATCTCCCTAAGTTTTTCCTCAAATTTCGAGCAGGAGTACTTGTTGGATGTAGAATTTAATTTTATCATCTAAGGAGTAAAATGCCTTTTGGATTAATGAATGCCAGTGCAACATTCCAAAGAGCCATGGACATAGCTTTCTCAGAAGACCTAGGTTATTTCATCGTCATATACCTTGATGACATCGTAGTATATTCCAAATTAGATGAGGAACATCTGGTCCACCTGAGAAAGGTTTTTGAAAAATGTAGAAAATATGGCCTATCTCTGAACCCCAAGAAAACACTTTTTGGTCACGAAGAAGGAAAGCTCCATGGGCACATCATTTTTGAAGATGGAATAAAAATAGACCCTAAAAGGATCGAAGGCATACTACAAATCCGTCACCCCCGAAACATTAAGCAATTACAATCCTTTATTGGGAAAATTAATTTCTTAAGAAGATTCATCCCCAATCTCGCTGAACTCTTGAGAAATACCACAAACATGCTAAAAGGGGAGGTTGCATTTAAATGGACTTTAGAAGCCAAACAATCTTTCGAGCTGGTTAAAAAGTCACTCACTGAAACACCAGTTCTGATAAGTCTTGATTTCACCAAATATTTTTACATCTTCTCATTTGCATCTGAACACACGGTAGCTGCAGTATTGTTACAAAAGAACACAGCAGGACAAGAACAACCCATAGCCTTTTTTAGCAAAGCCCTAAGGGATGCTCCCTTAAAATATAATATCATGGAAAAACATGCATTCGCATTGGTAAAAGCACTGAAAGACTTCCGAGTTTATATCTTACATTCTCATATAATTGCTTTCGTTCCCCATACCGTCGTCAAAGATATATTAAATCAAGATCCCGATGGTAAAAGAGGAAAGTGGATTGTTATCATCTTAGAATATGACTTAGAAATCTAACCCACCAAAATTTTTAAGGGACGAGGACTCGCGAGACTAATGGCTGAAACAAACCTCCAAGCATTAGATATAAATTTTGTTGACACCTTAGAAGAATATGAAGAATGCACAACTGCTCATGTTGAAGAAATGTTTTTAAATTCACCTTGGTATGCTGATATTATTTACGTGTTATTTTATCTTAATGCTCCTCCAACCTTATCAAACATGAAAGCAAGATTCCTCAAACAAAAATCTTTAAAATTTTGTATTCTAGATGGAATTCTATATTGGAAAAATCCCACTGGTATGATGCTTAAATGTTTACTTGAAGATGATGCAGGAAAAATTATGCACGAAATGCACGAAGGAGAATTTGGAGGACATCTCTACTGGAAATTCACAGCCAACAAAATCCTTAGAGCTGGTTATTATTGGCCTACCTTGTTCCCTGACACTCACAAACTGGTCATGACATGCCATAAATGCCAAATTTTTTATGGCAAGAGAAAACGTTTACCTTTGCCCTTACATCCAATCATAGTTGAAGCTCCTTTCCAGCAATACACCCTTCTCCATCTGCTCAACACAAATGGATCCTCATAGCCACCGATTACTTTACGAAATGGATAGAAGCCATACCCTCCAGAAATGCCACCGATTCATTCATTATCAAGTTCCTAGAAACCAACATTTTATTTTGATTCAGTTGTCCTAGGAAAATTATCAGGGCTAACACTGTTGCCTTTTCCTCCAAGAAAATGGTTGACTTCTGTTACAAATATCATATTACATTAGGACATTCCATAGCTTATTACCCCCAAGGTAATGGTTTAGCCGAGTCTTCTAGCAAAAGCCTTGTCAATATCATTAAGAAGCTTCTGGAAAAAAATCAAAAAGCATGGCATGGAAAACTAGTACATGCACTATGGGCTGATAGACTAACCACCAAAAAATCAATTGGTATGTCTCCCTACCAACTAGTGTATGGCATGGATGCCATGTTCCTGACATCCTTAGGGGTTCCAGTGATGAAGCTATAACAAGAAGTTAAAATGGAAGAAAATTACATGCAAAGGAGGATAAATCAGACTATCCATCTACAACAAACAAGAGAAGAGGTTTACCAAAGGACACAGTTAATGCAAGATAAGATGAAAAATATTTTTGACAGAAGGACCAAAGAAAATGATTTTCAGGTTGGGGATAAAGTATTAAAATGTGATTCCAGAAGGGAAGATAAAGGAAAGCACGGTAAGTTTGAAAACCTATGGAAAGGGCCTTTCATTATCAGTTCAGTTAGGAGAAACAATGTTTTTTTCCTGCAAGAGCCTGATGGGACTAAGACTTTTGGAGGTCTTGTAAATGGCAAGACACTAAAACATTACTTTTGTCAAGAGTTCCAGTTTTAAATTTGGTACTCATTTTACATATTTTGTTTGAAGAAATAAATCAGAAAGAAGAAAATAAAAAAACAGCAGAAAAATAGAAAAAGAGGGCAGTCTTAAAACAACAGTAAAGCCCCATGTTCAAAAAATAGTCATGCTGAAAGTGTGCAAGTCTAAATGCCACTACTAGTGCTCTAAAGATGTATTGTTCAGTTATCTAGCCTAATCATAACTGAGCATGCTTTAAATTGATTGTTGATAAGTTAGTAAAGAAGAATGATAGTCAAAATATGCAAGCTTGACTTATCAAAGAAAGTAGATTAGGAAACAAAGATGCTGGTTCCACACGCTCAAAATAGAACCAAAGAGGAAAATAGGGATGAAAAGAAAATTATTTATCATTAGCCCTGATTTCTCTAAATCTCATTTTTATAGAAATAACATTTGTGTGCAGCTTGTCTTTATGCTACAAACACATGACAAATTAGACTGTCTAATCCCGATCTGATCATTTTTCAATTCCATGTTTTATTCTAGGGAATGAAATCTTGTCAAACAGCTTAATCTTGACAATTGATCTAGTATAGGTAGAGAAATGAAGGAGTTGACTAGTTTAATCTGGACTCTCGGAAGATATAAGTGTAGAATTAGATAATGCTTTTTTTTTTTTTAAATATCATGTCAAAGGGTTTGCCAGTCCAAGTGCACCCTAAGAAGAAAAAATGTTAGGAAATATAGTTGGGTAAGTAGAGATGAGGGTGATGCTAATCATGCTGTCAGTTTGTCAGAAATAATCATTTTCAGGAAAAGCATCAATAAAAAGAGAAATTGGTGCCAATGGATGAGGCATTGGTTTTCATAAGCCAAAGATCTGCAATTCTGGACACCTCCCGAAAGGAGCTACCCTCCCCAAATGGAGCCACTGTTAGTCATCAATATTTTTTATTGTTGTGATGACTATATGCCTTGCCTAGTTTTTCTAGAAACCAATTTCAAAAAGTCAATGTCTCCTCTAGAAAACCCCTCAGAGAAATTTGTATCTTTTTCCTCTCTTACAGACTATATTAGAAGTGGTCATCAAGTTTCAGTCTTGATAAAACTCCCTTGTTGCTAACTGTCATAAGCCTTGTACCTCTGAATAGTCAAAATCCCTTGTTTCACATAGCTAACTATCAAACATAGGACAAGGTTGTCTCCTCCCCTCTCAGTGATAAAATGTCCATTTGATGACCTGGCTATGTTTGAAGAACCCTTTAGAAGTCATGACAAAGTTTCTAGGTTTAGGTAATGGTGTTTAGGGTAAGTATCATGAAAAATATATCTCTAGTCAAAAACGCTATTCTCAATATTAGTCAGCCATCCTCTCTTCTTATCTGGAAAAAAAAAACCCTTGTTTACCCCTAGGTCACACACCATCAAAATGGTCACTATGTTTTGTTTCAGCAAAACTCAGAAAGTCAGTCCAGGAAGAAACAGAGTAAGAGGGTCCTATACCCGAAGAAAAGTGATCAAGTGAAATTTTCAAGCATTATCACCATGATACCTCAGGAGAGGTCTCCAATGGTCGAAGACATTTTTATCCATGCATCTCTACAGGGGTGCTATGGATAGATGGAAATAGCCTGTTCTAAAACAAGAGGGACACTTCAAGGAAAGTTTTCAAAGTTAAAACAGTTGACTGATTGGGAAATAAAGGAAATGTAGATTTCAAAGAGAAAGGAAACCTACATGATTCATACCTACAAATCAAATCACCAAGAAATTCAAAGAATCATCCATCATGAAAAAATGAGTACAAAGGTTGGGAGTTTACTGCATCTGACACTTCATGTCATCTCACAATGGCATTTGCACATTCTTCCAAAACATATAGGAAAATATCTGAAAAATAGTCTTGTGAGACTAGGTATGTTAGTTCTCTGGCAAAAGACTTCCAGTAGTTTAGGCATCAAAGTGAAAGAATATAAAAAGGGAACAACTGCATTTTTATACCCCTATAGCCTAGACTCTAAACTATCAAAGACTCTGTCATCACAAGGAAGCTAAAGCTATTGTAAAAGAAAGTTAACCTAAGAGACACAAGCAGTTATGTTGGAGTTTAAAATATCTTACCTGTTCACCATCTTCACAACAAATTTTTACAAAGAAACCTCTCTCATGCAGATTGATAAAGGATAAAGCATTTTAATTGCCTCCTTCATAAAAAGAAGATGGCAATCACTTGTGTTTATGAAATGCCTCCTTCAATGATAAGCAGATGGAAATCACTTGTTTTTATGAGGTGCACCCATTCAATGATGATAAGCAGAGGGTATAAACAATTCTGTTTAAAATACCTCCTTTAGTGACAAGTGGACACAGGGCACAAGGTTTAGTTTTAAAGAGAGGCTTCATTCAAATCATGAGCAAAGGGCCTAAACAGTTTATGTCTAACAAGCCTCATTCAAGGATGATGAGCAAAGGGCATGACACAAACAGTTTGTGTAGGAGGCTAAAGGCTTCATTTGGAAACAGAGACTGAGCCTACAGTTTCTTTGAAATTCCTCCTTCAAATATAATCAGAGAGTAAAAAACTGGTTTAAAATACCTCCTTCAATTTATAAGAAGAGGGAAAACTACAGTTGGTAAAAGATCCTTTTTCATAAAAGGTAGAGGGCACATTTTATAAGTTAACACTGGGGAGTTTTTTTTTACACACAAAATGAAAACTTATTGTGATGTTTGCAAAGAACTTTTTTGAAACTGTTTCATAAGAAATAGGGTAAATAAGTAAAAAAGGGTAGAGGTTTGATAAAACCATTTTGAACAAATCGAAGGAAGGCTGCATCTTTTAAAAATCATTGCACAAGGCATAAAGGGCCTCAAAAGGCATATTTCATTTTGATATTACCAATTGGCAAAGAAGGAGGGTTCTCTGGTTCCTCGGCAAACCCCCATGCAAAAACTCTTGGTTGCAACGTGCCTGTAGCTGAGTGCTATGCGCCTGTAGCAGCTCACCGTAGGATTTTACAAAGGATGCGACGCGCCTGTGCATTGCCGCGACGCGTTTCAGCGCTCGACCCTCATTTAGCCTCCGCCCGACGTCCACAACCACCCGTCATTAAAAATCCATTCAAAAACACAATTTTTTGAACTGGAACGGTGTATTTTCCTCGTGCAGCCTTTGTTCAGACGCTACGTGTTTGGGTGTAAGGGTGTAGCACCTTCCCATTTCATTTCAAAGGGCCAAAATTGCCAGTTTTTCTCAAAGGTCAGTGTTCATCACTGCAAAGGAGTTTTCGAGGTATTTATCACTATTTTTACTCCTCAGGTTCTCTTAATACATAAAGTATATATCAAAAGCTTAATTAAAGGAGGAAGAAGTGTTAAAGGAAGAGAAAAACAATTTTTATTTAAGGGTTGTCTAGTTAATTTTGGAGAAAAACAGAAAGATCAAAATGCCTCCAAAGGAAAGGGTAAAAAAGGAAGGTCAACACAATAGATTTGAACCCACCACTATTCAAGAAATCACTGCCTCTCCCTCAATCTTGTCCTATTTTCAAGAGGTAGGTTGCATTGAATTTTGGAGAAGAATACCAGAGGTCACTAGCCACCCTCATCTAACAAAGTTATTTGCGCTGAGGTTGGATGGAAAGCAAGTTCACATAGCAGGTTTAGATTTTGAACTCACTCTTAGAGCTGTTTCTAAGGAAACCAAAATCCCTAACATAGGAGAAGAGTGGTTGAAACAATCATACCTTGACCTCAGCCACTATCAGCCTTTTATCAAGCCAAATCATCAAGATACATGTAGCTCCATTTTTCCTTTCTCACACTTGCTAGATCACTATGCAGCCCTCATGAAAATAATCATGGATTTTTTCACTTGTGAAGGTAGATACTCCCAAGTATATGCCTATCACATCAGAATCCTTATGCATTTCACAAAAACTAAGTTGCTAAACCTACCCTTTTTCCTGTGCAAAATTATAGAAAATATGGCCTCCATTGTTAGAAAAAAGCCTCCATCTCAGCAGAAAGAAAGTTTATTTCATCACTCTCTCATTAATATCATTGTCCTTCACCAGCTGAAGCAAAAGGGCATCCATTGGGAAAATTTCATCTCTCACCCTGATTTCACTTCTCTGTCTTCTATGCCACTACAATTCAGGCAATTTTCATCCCAAGACCCTCCTCATGCTCATTCCTTTCCCTACACACCTTATGTTTCCTCTTATTCTCATGAGTCTACTCCCCAACAAAAACTATCCTCCACAAACAGCGGTGAGAAAGAAGAATGTAGTAAAAGCAAAGAACAAGGAGGTAATGGTGACAAAGAGTAGGACAGTGAGGGAAGCAATAGTAGAGGTCAAAGAAAGCATGATGTGGCAAGCAACCCATAGGGAGAAAGTGAAGACAGTGATGAAGAAAGAGGCAGCTCACAGAGAAACAATGAAGATATTAAAGTGGAAGGCAGCCCACAGCAAGAAAATGAAGACAGTGATGAAGTGGTAGGCAGTCCACAACAAGAAAATGAAGACAGTGATGAAGTGGCAGGTAGCCCACAAGGAGAAAATTAAGATAGTAATGAAAGAGCAAGCATCCCAAAAGAAAAAAATGAAGACAGTGATGAAAGAGCAAGCATTCTGCAGCAATAAAATGAAAATAGTGATGATGTGGAAGGCAGAACACACTAGGAAAACATTGAAAACAATGAAAATGATAGAAGCAATCACAAAAAAGAGGGAAGTAATAAAAATATTCATGACAACAAGAAAATGGATGAAGGTAGGGATAGCTTTGAAAAGGAAAAAATAGTAGACCTAGACATCTCCCACCAAACAGAAAAGGATCATGATATTTCTGAGTTTACTCTTGATAATGAGTTTATTACAAATATCAATTTTAATGAACAAGGAAATTCCCCATAGCAAAGCAACCAAGAAGTGCAAGCAAAGAATGTTTTTGGAGAAGAAGACAGCCCCAAGGCTGCAGAGACCAAACTAAACAAGCCCAGGTATTGATTCCTCCTCTCACTCATCATCAGCAAGGTCAAGAGAATGTGTTTACTGCCTCTCCAAGGCAAGGGGCATGCTTCCTTCATCAAAAGTAGAAAAGGCTAAAAAAACCAAAACATCAAGGAATAAAACCACTCAAACAGTGACCAGCAATGTCGCTAGGTCACTAAGGAGTAGAAGCAAATTGCCAAAGAAGAGCAAAGTAGAATTTCCCAAGAAAACCAGAGGAAAGAAAATCATCAAAGGCAAGGGCAAGGAGAAAATTGAAGAACAAGAAAGAAATCATGAGCATGAGAGGGAGTTTGAGCTAATACAAATAGACAGTGATGCTGAAGATGATGAGGCCAGTATTCTTAGATCTCTTTTGCAAAACTGGGAGGCTCGGATTAAAGATTTGGAAAATGGCCTAGAAAGGTCAAAGGACATCATCCACTATTTGCAATTGCAAAATAATAAAATGAGTGGATATATGGAGATATTTGAGGCTCGGGCACTCAAATACAAAAGGGAAGCTCAAAAGTCACAAGTGAGGCTAGAAGAATACATGGGTGAGTATGCGGAAGATGATGAAGAAGAAGGACCAGCAAGAAAGAGACCTAGGACCATGGGTCTTAGAAAAGCATTACAAAAGCAGAAAGAAGAGGAATCATCTCGTGAACTGCAGTACCCTCTTACGGAGCTCCTTGCCAAATAAATTGAGATTAATAGAGAATATTGGCTTGAGGGGGCAAATCAACATTTGGAAACCAAATTGGAGAAATCTAACAAGGATTTGGGCCTACAAAGAAGAATGACTGAGCACTACAAGAAGTTGAATAAGTTTGCCCGAAAGAAACTCAAAGTTGCCCAAAGGAAGCGCCTGGTGACAAAAAATGGAAAAGACCTATCCCAACTTGAAATTATTGCTCAAGCTTCATTTCATGTTTCTAAAAACCCTTAAGGGGTTTACTCACCAAATTTGGGCATTTTTGGAAACATTCTTGTTTTTTGTAAATTCTAGTCCTAAAAGCATAAAATCATGAGTGCCTTAGCTTTTTATCAGAGGATCCTCAGCTGAAGAAAAATATATTTTTGGATTCCTTGACATCAAAGGAACATGCTCAGAAATTTTCAGATCAAATGAAGTTGTTTTGGTCTCTTAAAAAAGCCAAAAACAACGATTTTTTGCCTTTCTGTCCCTAATATTAGTAGGTGCTACACTCTTGGGTTTTTTCATTCTTTCTACTTTTTGACTGACTTCTAGGTATCAGATTGGAAAAGATCAAGTTTTTTTTTGAAAGTATACATCCGTATCTTTCCAACAAGCTATCACGGGACTCATTTTGACATCGGGAGGTCAGCCAAAACTTCACTGCAAAACTGACCTTTTTCTTGCACTATGTTCCTGTATATTTTGTTGAAAAGCAGTTTTCTGAGTGATGACTGGGCAAAATATGCATTAAGGAAGTTTATCTTGTGTGTAAGGCCTTGAAAGTGATTATTTTTTTCTATTTTGGTCCAAAAAGATATTTTTGAAGGATATTTTGTGCCTTGGACTTTGTTAAGCCTCAAGGACAATTTTAGATATTTGTTTTTGGCCAATGGCCTTCTAGTTGCTCTAGGTGGGTTTCCTCCTCTTTGGCTTGTATAACCAAGAGGATTCATTGTAACAAGGAGGCAGAACTTGATATATTAAGAGCAACACATAGCATTATGAGCTTGGAAGAAATACTTGTTTTATGAAGTGGATGATGTCTTGCTTGGCTTGATGGTGGAGGAGCATTGTGTGCAGGATTCCATGGCTTGGTGAATGGTGATGTTTCTCCGATTTTGTTTATGTGTCCTTGTTTTCATTGATGTTCCATATTTCTCATTTGTTGTATATCAGAAAAGTATATGTTGATACATGCTCATGAAAGCACCTCAAACATCCCGCATGCTACAGCTTTGATGTTTTCCTCCTCCTGATCATTTCAAAAGGATTCTTAACTGCCCTTTAGATCCATCAAGAAATTTTTATTTGTTTTAGTTATGGTCAGTATTTTTTTCTATCTTGCATGATTTAAGGTATGTCGTGCTTACTTATAGTTTCTCAAAAATCCATTTCTGAAATATTTCTATGAAATATTGGTTGTTTTAGTTAAGTCAAAGAGGTCTCATTTGATCTTGCCCTTTGTCCATGCTTGTAAACTTATTTCAAAGTTCTCGATAGCTCAAGATATGTTTTTTAGGTGTTCCCTCTTCATAGATTGAGTTTTTATTTTATCTTATTTTTTTTCCCAAACAGCTGAAGGCGATTTTCTAGAGTTAGAGGTTCTTATGCTGCTATGTATCGCCAGATTGTTTATCCTTCATATGTAATAGTTTGAGTTTTATTCATGGAGATTTATGGTTTTCCCTACCTCATGAATACCTGCTTTAAAACTATATATGTTTAATATCTCTTTGTTTTTCACAAACTTAATGTTCATTTCACTTTATTTTCACCCAAAGAATCCATTTACCTTGACTAAATCGGCCCTGCAGTAATACTTTGTCCACCATTTAGACAATATTGACTTTATCTAACCCCATAGCCCTGTTTATTTAATGAACTATCTTTCTATTTGTCCTTTTTGATTATTTTACCTCAAAAAACCAAAAAACAAACCAAAATATACTTGACAGCTAGCCTAAAATCAAACATACAAAGCGAACAAGTTCACATCCTTTGCATAATATAGAGAGCCCTCTCTGAGTCTAGGAAGGCTAGGTCCTAGGACTCCAAATCTTGGTCTGATGTTGCCCTGTCATTTGGCTTACCAATCTGCAAAATTACGGGAGTTACGGGAGTCCAACAACTTCATCACTGTCGCACATAAAAAACCTATTGTTGCACAAGAGACACATATAAAACCCATTTCTAAAAAATAATACAATAAAATAATAAAAAAATATGACTTAAAACCTAATTAGGTTTGTGAAAAAGTTATAAAATACCAAAAATGGAAAAAATAATTACTTTTCACTTTTTACCTCTTGTGGAGCAATAGTTACCCATTTCACTGTGGAATCTTGCGGCGATGATAGCGGTCAATCCAACATACCACTCTCAAATCCGTCAGTTCCAGGTAAGAGCCGAGATCCCTCTCGTCATTTTAAGTAATTTCTTACTATCTGCAATTTCCAATTTTGAATTTCGAGGGAGGAAATGTAAATACTAGGGCACGGTGGTCGGCATGGGTTTCAGGCATGGAGTCTCGCCAACTACCCAATTTTCTACACTAGGGTGCGCCAACTGCGCAAACCATTTTTATGTAAAATTTTATTCAAATACCCTAATTATTCAAAAATTTAAGGTTCAAAAATGGCTAATACCACTCATATGAATGTGTTTGCAGGTAGAAAGAGGCAAAATGGTCATAGAATAGAAATAACAGGAACATAGCGAAGAAGACGACCTTGCCATGGAAAATGAGAGAGTCATGGAAGCTCTCAGAAATTGTATTCTAAAAAAATTCTTCCTAATGCCATGTCTTTGAGCCCAAACAGAGTTATTACAGTATTTGATCAGTATATGGGACGAAAATCAATAGAATTTCATCCTTCGAGATCAAGAACTTGATATTGAAGCCTCTGACGTCTATTTCATAACAGGATTATCGTGGAGGGGAGTAGCACCAATCCTAACTGGCACTCGGCCTTGCATGGAAAACATGAACATGGTGATAGATAGGGTATGTACAGGGGCACGGAAGGGATTAGGCAATGGGAAATTTGATATCCATACTATCCCAGACTTGACACTCAGAGTAGTGCAACATACCATCACACGGGCTGTGGGATCACAAGCACCACACAAAGCAACAAAGACACAATTGCTCCTTGCTGTATACTTCTTGGCACTGACCATCTACAACTGGGCAAAGGCAGTGACAATAAACATGAAATGCCAACTAACAAAATACAAGAAGACCAAATTTAAGAAATTTGGTTATGAATCTATTCTGGTATCATTCTTCTTAGAATGACTACCCATTTTCCAGTGACAGAAGGTCATAGTCCCGCCACCACCAGCAAGAGAACCATGGATGGCCCGATGGGCAGCTCTGATGCCAAGGGTAGGGGGTGATCAATAGATGTCCTGGAGACCGGAATTCTTCGATTGGCTCCATTGACAACTAATTGTCGTGGAGGATTGGCCCTACTATGGTACAGATTTCACTGAAGATCCGGACCTCCCACTCCCGAAGGGAGAGGATTGGGATGAAGATTTGGGTAAGACTCATTTTTTAGGTTTCATGAGTATTATGATTTTTTTTTATCTATGTGCATTCTAACATTAAATCCATGTGTTTGCAGATGTTGGCCCAAAGATACCCGCATGCATGTCACCGATAGCGAGGCGAATCCCTCATGATCTCGACCCTTAAGGCGAGGGCGGCAAGGAAGATGAGATAGTGTGTAATCTGGATGGAATCACATGAGGAGTCCCAGACTATGCATGATTTGAAGATGTTCCACGTGCCTACTAGAGACATACTGTAGGGGTGCCCAGCCAAATTCACCACTTGCTAAGGCTGCTTGTACGGGCAATGACATGTTATCGCGAGCACCATGCTGATTAGACACCTAGGTTTTATTTTCATCTACATATCTTGAGAGATATGATGTCTTGGGATGTAACAAAAACACACATATAATTTTTGAAGTTATGATGCACACAGCTGCAAACATTCAATATATATATACATCTATTTTCCTACATGGATCTTTTACATGTGATGATGATTTACAAATTAAACAAATGTCTATCTAATACAATTTTAGCCATTGTATCAGTTAATTTATTCATTCGTATAGGAATATGCTGATATGTAATAAAATCAAATTTTATTTCTAGCAAACGAATACGTAAATACAATCTTAGAATGTGCATATTTATAACTGAATAATGACTATTGAGTTGCATAACGACAAGCTGTGAATCTAGATTTACAAGCAATGTGCGTATGCCGATATTTATTGCTTTAGTTAATAGCTCAATAACAGTGCTATACTCAGATACCTTGCAGATCTATCAACTCACTAGCAGGATCATAAATTACCCAGGCTGCCGAAGACAAATTCTTGGTACTACGGGAAGCACCATCCGCGAAACCGACATAAGGGGTAATAGACATCTGCACCATAAGCAAGACCCAATAAGCAGGAAAATTCTCACAAAGCACATCAAACCAAAAACATGTACAAAAAATTAAAATGACACCTATGTACACCTATTACACATGGATGACTCATGCATAATATTTTTTGAGATACAACCTATTTCTAGGCTGTTGAAGAGGATGCCATTCGCAATCAATAATCTCATAGGCCCCATTCAGCAATACGCATTTAATGATGTAGGACCCATGCCACATAGGTTGAAATTTTCCTGCCCCTAGCTTATCATGAGCTTGGTCATACAGGAGGACTAGATCTCCTTCAATGAAAGAACGAGGGGAAATTGACTGGTCAAAATGAACCTTGATCCACCTTTTTTATGCTTCGATAACGAAAGCAGCAAAGCGGCGGGTTTCATCTATTCTTTCTAAATAAAGGAGACGTTCTTCCTCCGGTGAAGCATTCGGTAGTAATTCAAAAGCTAACTTGAGCGAAGGTATTTCACATTCAATCGGGAGATTAGCTTCCAAGACAAAGACCAAGTGGAAAGGAGTGAACCCGGTTGCACTCTTAACCGAGGTTCGGTATGCCCAAAGAGCCGAAAATAACATGAGATGCCAATTTTATTTATTGATCCCAATCGTACGTTGAAGCATAGTGACAAGAACTTTGTTCACAGCTTCAACCTGGAAATTGGCTGGAGGGTAGTACAACATTGAGCTGTCGTGACGTAGACCCAACTTAGAAGTCAACTCCGCCACCATATAATGCCGAAAATGGGAACCATGATCGGTAACGATGGCTTGTGGGACACCGAACCTAGCAATAATGTGATTGAATATGAACTAAGTAGTTGTCTTACTGTCGACGTCAAGTGTAGGCATTGCTTCGAACCATTTGGTGAAGTAGTCCATGGCTATGCTAATGTAACTATGCCCCCCGACCGAGTGAGCATTACACGTCATAAAATTGATGCCCCACTTCGCAAAGGGACCAACAGTAATGACAAGATGAAGAGGAACGGGTGGCGCACACATCTTGCGTTTGTAAATCATGCAATCATGGCACTTACGAACTGCGACAATGCAGTCTTTGAAAATAGAAGACCAAAAATAACCAGCACAAAGGATTTTTTGAGGAGTAGCATAACCAGACATGTGACCACCACAGACACCACTATGACATTCATTCAGGGCTTTCTTAGCCTCCTCGAGAGTCAAACATTGACGAAGTATAGAATTGACTCCAATACGATAGAGTGTATCTCCAACTATTTGATAAGGTTGTGACTGATGGCGGATGCATTGGCGAGCATCCTTTGTCAACTTAGATGTAAAAGAAGAATTCTGGAGATAGACGATGATATCACAATACCAAGGATCGAGGGTGATAATCAATAAAATTGAATCGTCTGGAATGGATTCCTCAGTATGAAAAGGAGCGGAGTCGGAAGGGAGAGAAAAAAGCGAATCAGCAAAGACTAATGATTTCTTAGACTTTGCAGTAGTAAATTCCAAATCAAACTCTTGAAGGATAAAAATCCATTTAGAGTATTTCCCCCCTAGCAGTTGTTGAGACAAGATGTAGGTTATGGGGTTTCAATTAGAAATCATCGTCATTGTGCGTAAGAGAATATAATGAAGAAAACGTTGGACTACTTGAAGTGCAGGTAAAACTAACTTCTCAACATGAGCATAACACGTTTCAGGGTCGAGAAGGTTATGAGACAAGTAATAAATAACATGCTCATGACTTCCATCATCATCTTGTACCAAAACCATCACAATTTTGTTGAAAGCGACAACTAAGTAAAGGTAAAAATCACGATGATAATTTGGAGGGCGAAGTAGAGGAGCATTGATAAGTAATGTCTTCAACACATCAAAATATTTCTAAGAAATTTTATCCCAATAGAAAGGGACGCCCTGCTTCAACGATCGTGTGAATCCTTTAGTGACTTCGGCATAGTTAGGTATAAAACGACGTAAAAAATTAGCTTTCCCTTGTAAACTCTGCAACTGGTGCAATGAGGAAGGAGAGGGGAGATTAATAATAGCCTCAAATTTTAGAGGATCTAGGCGAGTTCCATATTTGAACATGATAAACCCTAAGAGTCTAATGGAATCAACACATAAGACACACTTGTGCAGATTAAGCCAATGTTATAGTGTCTACAACAAAGAAAAATTTGACGAAGATGGTTAGGGTGATCCCTACGCTTAGCCGAATGAGCCGGAAGGTCATCCAGATAAGGTTGCATGATGTGACGAATATCATGAAAGGCGTATGACATCACACGCTGAAATGTGGCCCCAGCATTATTTAAACCAAAAGGAAGCTTCTTATATGCAAAGGTACCCCAAGGACAGATGAAGGCAGTCTTGTGTTGATCAATCGGGAGAATTTTTATCTGATTATAACCAGAAAAACCATCCACAAGGGAAAACATCTCGCTCCAGGCACTGTCGTCAATGATCTGATCGATGGAGGGAGTAGGATAATTATCCTTGGGACAAGCTCGATTGATATCACGATAGTCAACAAAGACACGAACAGTGCGATGTTTCTTATCTACAGGAACAATATTAGGGACCCACTCTGTCAATGGAATCGGATAAATGAAACTAGATTTGAGAAGCTTTTCCACTTTGGCTTTAATGGCAGCAGCTTTCCGAGGATGCACCGGATGAAGACGCCGGTGAACAGGTTTTGAACCGAGGTAAGTAGGAATTTCATGTACCACGATGCTAGGATCAATGCTTGACATTTCTTTGTAGGACCACACAAATACATCATTGAATTCGCAAAAAGGCTATTATAGACTTGTACTTCATCGGAAGAACAAGTGACCTCGATATGGATGTTCTCGACAATTCCTATTTTAATGGAAATGTCAATAGGCATCATCTTTTGAAAAAACTTCATGGATCTGAACAAGTTGTTTAAGTAGAGAAGGAAATTGAGAAAAAAAATGCTCAAGACAGGTAGACATGGCCCCGAGATTTGGGAGGAATGAGGAACGATGATGATTATCGTCCCATGGGAGATCTTCGAGAGACATGGTTTCCACGATGGCCTCATTATAGGGAAACACTTCTTTCAAAGGATCTGGCAAATCAAAATCATGAAGACAAGGGGATTGAGAATAAATATCAAGGGACATGATCGAAGCAGAAGAATCAGAGGAAGAAGTGTCTGACGTGGCGATGATTTCACAATAATCAATTTCAATTGGACTCAATGGCATCAAATCTCCAAAAGAATCAATCTATTTAGGAGAAGGGATAAACCATGGGTCATCGGTGCGAGAAATCATGTTGACCCGAATAGTATTTGGTGGTGGAAGAGGAAAAATACCCATGAGGGTAGGATCCTTGAAATGTCCTAGCCCTACGCTCTCGTAGGGAGTAGGAATCTTATCCAGATACAGAATGTTGTTCTCAGAAGAAGAAGTGAAAAAGGAAAATTGTTCGATAGTAATAATCTTTCCTTCATGAGATAATTTCAAAACACGAAAGAGAGTGGACGGAGCACATAGCATTGCGTGAGTCCAACTGCGACCGAGGAGAAGATTATAATTGAGTTTAGCATCAATGACTTCAACCTCAACATTGCCTATCTTCCCTTCTAATGTGATTGGTAAACTAGTGAGAGCACCAAGAGGTTTAGACTCTCTTCCATCAAATGCTTCAAGGGCATTGGGTGACGAGGTGAGAGCTAGAGAACCAGTGGCTTTCCAACAAGTAGATGACATAACATAGCTAGATGCACCCTCATCCAGGACTACCCAGTGAATGTTCAAACCATTTATACCAACTTGAATGACGAGCACAATTTGGTGTGGGATTCATGGGATGAAATTCTCTAAATCGAAAGCAAGTAAGCTAGTATCGACATGATCAACCCCACCTATTGCATATAACAATGCTTTCCTTTGTGATAGAAAACTCTGAAGTACTTCTAACGTAGACATTGCAGATGGCGCCTGAGCCAATCCTCAATAATACTGTAATGATGAGCAGCATGAGTATTGGGATTGTATGAAGACTTGCGGAGCACACCTTTGGAAGGTGGTCACACAACGGATTTAGTATTAGGCCGTTCAATCTCAAGAGGGCTAGAAACAGGTGGAGGAGGACCATCAGCAATCTCCTTCCCCACTACTTGACGTGAACCTGTTAAACACCATGCAGTGGGGAAGAGTGTTGAAAGAGCGTGTGAGTAGTTTGTAGATAGCGTTGGAATAGGGAGCGTATAGTGGGTTGGAGGAATGAGCCGGAAATGGGTTGGAGTGGGTGCCAGAGTTGAGGAAGGCCGAATCTAGAAATTTTTTATTTTTATTTTATTTTTATTTTTAATATAACAGCAGAGAGAGATTCCACTTAAAATAGCTGGTAAAAATTGCAGAAATGGGGGCAACAGTACAAATTTGAAGTAATGAAATGCAACAACAGATTGCCAATAAAACCCATAAATTTTTCCAATAACTCAGCAGCAGAAAATATTTTCTAGCAGTGGAAAAACCCAGAATTGCAGAAATTTTTCAATGGAAAAACTGAGAAATTTGTCTAATAAAAACCAGAATATTCTTCAGAAACCAACTTTAAACAATTTTTCCAATAGTTCTCCAAAATGCAAAATTTAATGGGCAGAGATTGTAGGAAGAAATCAACCTTCAGATGTGCAGTGCTGCTTTTTTTTTCAAAACCAATGCCAGAATGCTGCCAATTTTTGAATGCTACTCCTTCTCCAAAACCACTTTCTGAATGCGGAAAAATGTTTGCTGCAGAAACTCTGAGTGCTGCAAAAATGTCAAGAATTTTTGTAGATATGCATAGGCCATAAACACAAATGGCTCACTCAATTTGGAGCAGGGCCAACAATCGCCTGCTCTGATACCATGTTAAACACCATGTTAAGCACATACACGGTGTATGAGAAGAATAAACACACACACACACACACAAGAGACTCAACACACAATGAAGGATAAGCGTGAGGCTTTCTTATTTTCCATTATACAAAGATGTGCATTTATAGTACAATGGTGTGACTCTTGGTTTCATATTCCAAGGTCACTTGGACTCCATTGTGACTTTTCACATTCCACACCTACCCATGTAGGATTAAGTGTTCCAACAAAACCATAATAATCTTTCGATCGAGTAGTAATAGAAACGAGTGCAGAACCGTTCATCATAAAAACCTGAGAGCCAAATGGGGTAGAGGGCTAAGGTTTCTCTACCATATGAGTTTTCTGAGTAGAAAAAGGTTCTTTAAGAACAGTCGGAGCTCCTTGAGTGCCTTTGAGCAATCAGCTCACTTTGGACTGTCGAGGACAGTCTTTGGTGAAGTGCTCTTCATAAAAAATTAAACAAGAATGCTTTAGTTTGCATTGAGAACTATCAGCAGAATGAGCTTTCGAAGGATCCTGTTTCAGGGTATCTACTTTGGCCTTACCTTTACCCTTCTTCTTACCTTTAGAAGCGTTATCCGAAGGATTGGCCTGGATGGAATTCACTTCTGCGGGTTTGCCAGAATTCAGAACTGACTGAGAAGCAACATTATTGGAAGAAGTAGACTTCTGATTCCCAGAATTAGATGGAGACTTCTGAGAAGTTTGAGATATGGAACCAATAATACCATCAATGGATGGAGTTGCTGGTGGTTTATAAGTTCCAGGTCGAGGAGCATCAGGCAAGATATCATATAAAGCGTCGGATTGAGAGTACACAAGATCGAGGTACTTGGCGTAAGAAATGGCTTGTTTCTCAGTTACACATGCCCCCGTAGTGATGTCCTTGGTGATATAATTGACAAAGTAGGTAGTGAACCAATGATTTAGAAGCTGATCAGGAATCTCAAATTTGATCATGCGACGATGTCACTGCCATTCATGAATAAGATTTGAGATATGAGTAGCTCAGTCCTGTTTCAATGAAGTGAGGAGGTGTGTCCCGGTCTCATAGTGGATCGGTAACTGGAAATGTGTAAGGAATGCCATAGCTAAGGAATTGAAAGCTTGAAAAACTCCACGAGACAGCTCAATGCACCACTTTGCAGCGACACCAGTAAGAGTTCGCTAGAAATGATGGAGTCGAATAGAATCATCAACCTAAGAGTTAGAGGAACACCACAAGTGGTAATTCATAACATGAATCTTGGGGTCTTTGCCAGGTTTACCCTCAAATTTAGGACAATCACAAGGAATATTGGTTGGGACCAGAGGCCAATACGGATTATGAAGAATAGGATCATTTGTCAACTTTGACACATCAGGTAATTCCAATGTAGCAAGAAATGGTAATTGAGTATTAAAAGTCATCAGAGGTCTTTGATAAGGACCTGTGTGTACATTCCACCCAATCCAAGCAGGATTTTGTCCCCATACATTCTGTCCAGAAAGATTCGGATCATAGGGATTAGAAGCAGGATAATTCGGTTGATACTGGGGTTGAGGACTAGGATATTGAGTCGAAGTAGACCATGGAGGTCCTTGCTGAGTAGTATAAGGATTCTACCATGGAATGTAAGCATGGATTTGAGGTTGATGATACACAGATTGATTTTGAGGGTAAGGAATCTGGGGCGCGCTATATACCGGTTGATATGAAACTTGAGCATAGCAAGCGCCCTGCGATTGAGCAGATTGACCTTGCGAAGAAAGTTGAGAAGGCTGCTGAGTAGGGTAAACAGGTAGAACTAGCTGCAGAACCAAAGGAATCTACTTGTGGGCAGGTTGAAACCGCTGCTGAGCTAGTTGGACCGGCTGTTGAAACTGTTGTTGGGGACCACTAGGTTGTCCTTATGGGAAAGGTTGGCCTGATGGTTGCGACAAACTAGGTTTTCCCTGATAACCAGGTTGACCTAGAGAAGGACCAAACGGTTTTCCTGATTTCACAATATTTGGGCCATACTAAATGTGTGGCTGTGATGGAGGTGCAACAGGTTGTCCCTGTGACGGATAATTTTACCCCCCAAGACGAAAAGATGGTCCTGTTTGATTCAAAGGTTGACCCAAAAGACTGGAGGGTTGTCCATGTTTGGCCAAGGGCTGACCTTGTGAAGGTGGGCCTTGTGGACCATATGGTTGTCCCTGTGGACCAGAAGCAGGGCCCTGCTGAGCTAAAGGTTGTCCCGATGAGGGTTTTCCTTACAAGCCAGAGGGTTGCACAGGTAGGGTAGGTCCCAAATGAGTAATAGTCTGATAAGCATCATAAACAACTTGATAAGGATCAATAGGAGGAAAAAATACTGGATTACCATACACATCCTAATGGTGCAGATAGATATATACGGGGATTACCAAAAGCATCATAGTGATGGAATCGAGGATTGTCAGGAGCCTGAGACTGTTGAGAACCCTGAGAACTCTGCTGTTGAACAACCAATAGATATTTTTCAAAAGTAAGACCTCCAGGAATCACAAGAGTAGTGGAAACAACAGTAGAAGTAGGTGGGGCCTCCGTGGCACTAGATTGTGATCTACTAGGACCGGGATTAACAGGCCATGTTGGATTGAGGAAAATAGACCTGCGAGTGTGAACAGATCCCGATGACTGATGGTTAACAACAGATGTGGGTGAAGCTAAATAGACCGTCGGTTGAAATGGAACAGATGTAACAATAATTGACGAACCAGGTGTCGAAGGCGATAGTACTAATGAAAGTAAGACCAAACTCTGAGAAGGAGTAAATGTACTGGATTGCACAATGGAGGCAACTCCAAACATAATCTGACGCAAGGACTGATAGCCAGGTGGAAGTGACACCGATGATGAAGAATGTTGGATAAAGGAATGAGAGAGATCTTCAAGGAAAATTTGATATTCTCCTGTGGAAATAGACATTCCTTCACTGCCAACAAGACTTGAGGAATCCATATTTGATTCTGCTGTAAGATCTTTGAAAAGACCACGGGGACTGGGAGGTACTGCAATAGCAACAAAAGGAAATCCTGATGTAAGAGGAGGAAATTATCCTTCTTTCCCAAAACCATACCAAGCACTTGAAGGACGCCAATTGAACTCAACCGGCTCGTTAAGTGGAGAACGAGTAGCAAGGGGTTGGAAAGACAGAAGAATAGGCTGTGAAAACTCGATAGACCTAGTGAACTAAGGGGTTTCAAAAGAAACGTTCAGAAAAGAACCACCACTCAGAGGCAGTGAGGACGACGAAACTGGATGTTCCGCCAATTTGACTGTATATTAGAACAAGAAGGAAAAGAGATAACCAATCGAAGGTGTAAAACAAGAACCAAGGAAATTAATCAGGCTAAGAAATAAAATTTTAATAAGCATGTGATCATAGGTGATTAATTTTATAACACTGAAACTAAAATTCACTGTTTCATGTTTTAAGAGTCGAGAAACTGGAAAAAGATGACTCTAGTCACTTTCAATTTGAAATGAGCATGAAAGGACACGTGCTCGATGATCTCTTCTCTTGTTTAGAGAGTCACAAAAATTATCAAAATGACTACTTAGGAATTCTAAGCAAGACGGTGTACCAGGTTTCCGTGAACTTCCATATACACCTTGGTGATCAAATGAAAGAGAAATGACCAAGGACTTAACGTATGTGTAGGTAGTCTCCTCGAATGTTGTGTTCAGTGTATCACAGTTACAAGGTGGTATAATCGGCTTCCTATGGATAAAGGATTGCAACCTAGAGGGGTCTCTCTTTATATACTCGATGGTACGGGGAGCACAAGTTTTTCCTAGTGATGTCTGAAGCCAACAGTCGAGCGACAACTACTAGGTTTTAAGACGCCATAACACATCTCTAGCCTAGACCACTAGAAATGTTGCATTAGGTTTTGTTAGCTCCCCGTAATTTTATAGATTGATTGAGATACAAATTGACAAGGGTAACATCAAACCAAACCTTAGAGCTCTAGGATCTAGCCCTCCTAGTCTCAGAGAGGGATCTCTCAATATGTTTGTAAGGATATAGCTTGATGCTTTTAAGAGGTTGATTTTAGGCTAGTTATTAAGTGCAAGTTTGTTTGTTTGGGTTTGGTTGGGCATGATACTTTGATAGATTTTAGATAGGAAACATGGAATATTTTTATGTCATTGGGCAATGGAGTCTAACAAGGTCCAACTGAGTTCATCAATGGTTTTAAGAGCATATGCAAGGCAAATTTACTTGGTTGGTGGATCTTTTAAGGTTATGATGGATTTATGAAATGGAAATAAAGATTGAGAACAACAAACTAATAAAGGGCTGAAACAAAATCCTTTATATACTTGTAAACTGAGGGAGTTAGAAAATTGATAAGAACAACAAGAGAACAAAAGGCATAAGCAGAACCTAATACATTTGATTTCAGATTGAAAATAGATAATTAACCAAGACAAACATTCAGATAAAACACAGAAAAGTAAGAAACATATCCAACTTCCAGGGTTTTTATCATCTAGAGCAAAAACATTTAAGATATACAAGTAACTATAACCATAGAAAGAGAGAAAACTCTAAAATCCAAAGTTACAGCGATAAGGCTTCCTTAAAACAATTTAAGCTAATTAAAGGCAAGGAGCATGATTTTAAATAAACTTCTTTGACAAACCCAGACAAAGCTTCTTTAAAGAGACAATTCCAGAACAAAATATTTCAGTGGCAACAATATGCAGGGCTAACCATAAATCATAATTGATGCTAACTAATCTAAATTATTCAAGAAATGGACAAGCTAAGAACTTGTTAGAGAGCAATAAATGATTTCTCTAGTGTATCTAAGCAGAAGAAGCATTAAGGAAGTGAAGGTCAAACAGATTTAAGGTGCCATTAGAAGACATTTCTTAATCTAAATTCTTTGTCCTATTTCAACATAGGAAGATGGAAAACATAATGGAAAACTAGAAAACATAAACAAAAGGAAACTTCACCATCAACCAAGCCTATGGATCCTGCAAACAATCCTTCTCCATCAACAAGAAAATCAGATCAGGCATGAGTTCCAAGACATCAATTTCTCTTCAAGAGCTTCAAAGGACTATGTATTATTCCAACATCAGTCATCAAAATCCAACATTTACAATGAGTTCCAGTGTTGTATTTATACTGAAAATGAGGAGGTGGAACTATTTTTTAGGGTTCAAATGTCATTTATGACAGATTAAATATGTTCCTGACCTTGATAACCATGAAAGGCATAAGGCAAGAACATCTGTAGATACCTCTCTGTTTTAATAACTCTGTCTTTACTTTCTAAGGATAAAATAGGTGAAAAGTTTGACTTGAAGGCTTTATCATTATCTTTTACAATAACTGTCCTGACATTTTAAAATATCTTCTTTAGCATAATAACTGCTAATTTTCCCTTTGGGACAGAAAGTAGGCCAAAGGTGTAAGTTTGATATATTAAGGGAATAACTGCTCATTTTTTATGTATCTAAGGCTGCTTTAGCCTAAGTCTTCTTGATTTAATTATGAAACTGCTCTTTAGGCCTAATTTTTCTTTTGGCCTTCATAATGCATCATCGCTATCTCTTTCCATTTATCCATTACTTTAATCCATTTTTTCTATTTCTTTATCTTTTGACCTTCGACCTTTAATGACTGATTTTTAGAGGGCTAATCTTTCCAGCTTTATCCCTTTAAACTGTGTTTTTGGCCTAATTATGTCTTTAGTCTTCATAATCCATTATATCGTCTTTATCTCCTTTCGGACCTTTTTAAACTTCTTTCATCTGTCTTAACTGTGTTTTCTTCTTTAATCTACCAATTAAGTTTTTAATCTTCTGTCTGCCTCCTTTGGGATTTAACTTCATTGATTCTAAACTGTTTCTTTGTGTAGGTCTTCCCTTTGGTGCGCTGGAGGGTTTTATGTTTCAATTAGTGTTTATGAAACATTGATTAAAACCTTTGAATTAAAAACCCCATCCCTTTTTGTTTCAAGCTCTCAGATCGTCATCCTAGGGTCTCAATATTGACTTCGATTGTGGGATGGCCCCTTGGGCTTGGGGCACCATCAAACCTACAAAAGAAACAAAACATTTAATAAAACCATGCATTTTTGTGATTAAATGCTTACAGAGGCTTACAGGAGGCAGAAGGAGCAGTGAGGCGGAAGGAGAAATGCGTGGAGGGAGGCAGAAATATGAGGAAAATGGGTTAAAATTTGAATTATGGCGTGAAAATGGAAAAGTGGTTTTGCAAAACCACGAATGGTTTCCCTGCAAGATTTAGGAGGTAAGTGGTTTTAAAAATTTTGAACGTGATACCACACAGGTGATGACACCTGTCCACCTCAATACCACCCATTTCGCGTGCAAGATGCATGTTGGAGGGGTTTGGTGATCAGAATGCATCAACCGTTCGATCTGTGGGGATGCAGATCAACAGTGGAAAACGTGCGTGATGGATTGAATTTAATCGGTGGAAAGGGAAAGTGGATGAAAGGTGTCGGACGAGGATTGGGTGTTGTTTTGCATAGTGGGTGGTAGCCCCGAGGGATGACGTAAGAAAATTTATCGCGGGGTGAAATCTTATCGGGCGGGGTTAGAAATGTGGGTTTTAACAAGAGCCGTTGGATGAGATGGATCAACGACTGAGATGCGTCCACACAGATGTATGAGGAGGGATGGTCAGGTGGTTGGCGGGAGCATGGTTATCATTGGATCAGGTCCCGAGGCCTTTGATCTATGGCTGAGATTGATGTGGGATTTGACAAGTATAGCAGGGAAAATACAAAGGAAAACGCATTTTTGAAAGGGGCATGGGGGTAGAAAATGGTCGAGAAGATGAATGGTGGGAGGGGTGATGATCGTTGTTGGATCAGAAAGATCTACGGCGAAGATTAAACCCAAGGGGAGAATGCAACGTGGAGCAGTGGGTGGTGGGACCAGCAACGTCATTAGCTAGTAGCCGTTGGATCTTGGAGAAGATTGACAGCTGAGATCAACTGCGGGGGGAACGGGGGTACGGAAGTATCTTCGCCGATGGGGTGCCTCCGCAGTGATCCTGCACTGTCCTATCTGGGAGAGATCGACGGTGGGGATTATATTGCAGATATGCAAAAAAGAATGAATGGGGCGTAGGAGGAGTGAAGTGCAATGTGCCGATGGCTGTCCGATATCGAAGTAGGTTGATGGTTGAGATTTCATTGGTGGAATGTCTATCGGGGGTGCGGCATCGACAGAGAGTGGAAGGTGGAAGCCCGATGCGATATGCAATGGCCGATGCAATGGAGCAAGGGGGAGCGATGGCTGTTAGATGGAGATCGATATCAACGGCTAGGATTTGATTGAGAGATCACATCAGTGGAGAAAAGGAATGTGGGAGTGAAATGCGATGGCCATTGGATCTTGGGGATTGGACGGTCCCGATCTTATAGGAGGATCGGCATATCGACGGAGTACGGGTCTAGGAAAGAAGGAATAGGAATTGCGATGTGCCGATGAGACGATGGGCCGATGGGCCGATGGGTAGATGCACTTGGGCACAGAGCGTGGTCTTATGGCGGAAAGGCGCTTAGAGCCTTATGCTAAAAAAAGATCATTTTAAAGCAAAAATGAAGGTTTTTTGAGCCTTTTTAAGGATTCTGATAAGTGTAAAAAGAAAGTTTAAACCATTATAAAGGGTTTTTAATGGTTTCAAGGGGTAAATGAAAGGATTTAAAGGGATTTTTCAGAGAAAAAATTATTTATTTGGATAAGTGAGAATGAGTGGGAAAAATGAATGAAACAGGCTTAGGAAACAATCTCTTTTGGTATCAGCAGGGAAACTTTAGAGGCTTTGATTGAATATTTTAAGTGGATAGGTTGACTTAGGATAAATAACACAGTGGGCTTTCAAGAACTCATGAATTTTTTCTTAAAAAATCATTTCTTGAAAGCTTAAGAACCTTTTTATCCATCATGAGATATAACAAAAATTATAGATGGCTAACAGGTTTCAATGTTTCCTTAGGTTCATTGAGTAAATTTTAAGGTTAATCTTGAATTATGTTTCAATTTCAAGGCCCTATCAAATTTGGAACTTCACTTCCTAAATGCAAACTACATGCAAATTAACATCATTTCATTTTGATGAATGCTAGTTGTAAGAAGGATAGAAATATTTCAAACAATAACAAACAAAGAAAATATACGAAGAAAACTTCTAATGCCTCGAATGCAATAAATCGAAAACAAAACTCCTTCCTAGATGAAAAAGACTAGTTTACAAAGGAATGTTTCAATTTCAATGCAATGAAAGAATGCAAAACATTTTTTTTTTTTCAATGAGAAAAGCACACAGTGTACTAATTCAAATGGAAATCAAAATAAACACTAGTTTGAGTTTTGTGAATGTAGGGATTTAAAATTGAATGACTCAGCTAATGTTAAACAAACACAAAAACATTCAAGCTAATGCAGCAAACTTTCAATCAAATAGAGAGAATTTCCAAAATTGACCCAACACAAGCAATGTAACCGATGCCTGGAGCACTAAGGGGAAGGATCAATCGATGAAACGAAAAGACCATTCAACCAAGATAAACACTCAAAAGGATCAGGAAAAACTCAGCACAATGACGAAAAATGAAATGAGGCTGACAACAATCAAAGAGACTTGTGTTTCAAACAGAAGGCTCAGTGTACAAGAACACTTAGAAATCCTAAGGCCTTAAATGACACTGACAGGAAAATGGACAAAGAGCTAAAATAAATAATTCTACAGTTGTCAACATAGTTCCAAAGGCTAAATCACACCCAAAAAATAACCCAAAAGTAAGCACAATTGACCAAAAGACTCATTAAGGAGCTCAAACCAAAACGTATAGGGGTTGGCACGACTGTAAGGCTGTAATTATTGCCATAAGGGGTTGGCTTGAGTGCAAAAAGAGCAACCTGTGCCAAACAGCACATATGTTCAGACAAAAACCGTGCCAAGCTAGATAACTATGGGAAAAAAAAAAAACTAAAACTTAATGAGAAGAGGCCAATCTTGACACTCAGGAGCTGAACAGAGGATGGAAATAAAGAAAACAAAGTAGGAAAAGACAAAGAAATAAATTGATAATCGAAATTGACCCAACAGGATGAAACAAGAAACTCGCACTGATCCCCATCAGAGTTGCCAATTTGTTACGTAGGTAAATCATCTCTGTGGACAGAAACGATACCTCTAGCCCTAGGGTGGGTCTAGAAACAAAGGGACATGCTAAAGTATTTATTCATAGTTAATGAATGAACAAGAGACATGGTAGATCAACCTACCTGGAATCCAATGTCGTCGTTGTTGCGGAAAGAGTAGTAGCCTCTCACTCCTTCCTTGGAAAATCATAATCCATTCACTATTACGCCTGGATACCTACACATAGAACAAGAAACAAGAACAACATATGACATCATAGTTTCACTCATAACTATTAACTAGTCAAAAAGGGTTAAACATATCATGTTACACGAACATCATAACACAATAGTGGAACCAAACAGTAGTCATGTATATAAATGAATAGAAGGAAGAGTTACAATCGATGCTTTGGCGTCGCAGTCTCCTCCAGCAAGGTTTAGGCGAAGCGTGTCTCAAATGTTCGTCAGGGATTTTGGATGGGGTGACGACATAGAATCAAGCTCTCCTCAACCTAATTCCTTCTAACTATCTTCTCTAGTCATTCAACTATAGTATCAGTTCTCCAAGTTCATCTAGCTTGTACTAAGAGAGATAGCTTCTTTTATAGAGGAAAAGGAGGAGGTTGGGATCCCTACAAGGGTGGGAGGGAGTCCTATTAGTGTCCCGTAATTTGGCAGATTGGTAAAGCAAATGGCAGGTAACATTAGACCAATCTTTAGAGTCCAAGGACCTAGCCTTCCTAGACTCAGAGAGGGCTCTCTCTATGGTGCAAAGGATGTGAACTTGTTCGCTTTGTATGTTTTTTTTAGGCTAGTTGTTAAGTATATTTTGGTTTGTTTTGGTTTTGAGATAAAACTGATCAATTAGGGCAAATAGAAAGAGAGTTCATCAAATCAACAAGGCTACGGGGTCATATAAAGTCAAGAATGTCTAAATGATGGACAAGGTGTACTGCAGGGCTGATTTAGCAAGGTCAATGAATCCTTTGGGTGAGGTATGAGGTGAAATGAACATTAAGTTTGTGAAAAATGAAGAAGTCTTAAACATATATAGTTTAAAAGAAAATACTCATGAGGTAGGGAAAACCATTAATCTCTATCAACAATACTCAAACTTATAAACATGAAAGATAAACGTTCAGGTGAGGCATAGAAGCATAAGAACTCCTAACATTAGAAATTCACCTTGCAGCTGTTGGGAAAACATATAATATTAAACAAATAACTTAATATATGGAGAGGTAACTCCTAAACAACATATATCAAACCATCGGGAACTCTGAAACAAGTTGGTAAGCATGGAAAAAGGGTAAGATCGAACGAGACCTCTTTGACTTAACCTAAGAAATCAGTATTTCATAGAAAGGTTTCAGAAATAGAGTTTTGAGAACTTCAAATAAGCAGGGAAAACCTTGAATCAGATTTGATAGCTAACATACTGACCATTAATGAAAAAAATGAAAATTTCTTGGTGGACCTAAGGAGCAGTTAAGAATTCCTTATAATGACCAAGAAGAAGAAAACATCAAAGTTGTAATAAACAGGAGGTTTGAGTTGCTTCCATGAGCATATCTCAACCTATAATTTTCTAATATACAGAAAATAAGAAGCATGAAACATTCATGAAAAAAATAAAACATAAGCAAATCAAGGAAACATCACCATTCACCAAGCTATGGAATCCTGTACACAATGCTCCTCCACCATCAAGCCAAGCAAGACATTCATCCACTTCATAAAACCAATATTTTCTCCAAGCTCATAAGACTATGTATTGCTCTTAACATGGAATTTTTTTCCTATTTTACAATGAATCCTCATGGTTTATATAAGTGAAGAGGAGAAAAAACTTACTAGATCAGCTAGAAGGCCATTGGCCAAAGCAAAATATCTAAAACTTCCCTTGAGGCCTTAGAAGGTCCAAGACACGAAATTTCTCTTCAAAATATCATTTCCAGACTAAAATAGCAAAAATATTGACTTTTAGGCTCTGACATACATGATAGAACTTGCCTAACACACATTTGATTTGTCCTCACACAGGAATGCAGAAAACTGTCTCTTTTTTAGCAGAATTTCCAGGCACGCAACACTAAAATAGGCCTTTTTGCAGCAAGGTTTTCGAGGCCTTCCCGATGTCAAAAAAGTCTCCGTGATGGCCTGTTGAAAAGCTATGGATGTAAACCTTAAAAATATATTAGATTTTTTCCAATAAGATCTCTAGAAGCTACTCAAAATGTGGAAAAGGTGCAAAAACCTAGGGGCACAACACCTGCTCAGAAACAATGGGAGAAAGGTGAAAACATGGTTGTTTTTAGACCCTTTGAGGGACCAAAACAACTCCAAATGAGCTGAAAATTTATGAGAATAATCCCCTAGTTCCAAGGAATCCAAAAATGTAAAATTTTCCTACTGAAAATGCTCTGATAAAAAGTGCATCATCTGGGGTGCTGCGCTCCTAGGCTCAAAAATTCACAAAAAACCAAAAAGTGTCCAATTTTACTCAAAATTGGTGAGTGAGTCCCTCAAGGGTCCCTAGATACCTGTAATGAAGCTTGAGCTAATATTCCAAGCCCATCTTGGTATTTTCCATCTTTTGGCACTGGGAGCCTCCTTTGGACATTTTTGAGCTTTTTCCTAGAAAACTGATTTAGCTTTTTGTAATGTCGAGTCATTTTTCTTTGTAAGCCTAAATCCTTGTTTGGTTTCTCCAATTTGGCCTCTAAATGTAGGTTTTCCCTTTCAGGCCATGATTCTTTGTCATTTTAAATTTCCAAGGCTAGGAGCTCAGTGAGAGGGAATTGCTGCACTCGGGTTGATTCTTCCTCTCTCTGTTTTTCTAATGCTCTCCTAAGACCCATAGTATTAGGCATATTCCTAGCTAGCCCTTATTCTTCATCATCTTCTTCATAGTCACCCATGTAATCTTCTAGCTTCACTTGTGATTTCTGAGCCTCTATTTTGTACTTGAGTGCCTAGGCTTCATAAATGGCAAGTTGGCCACTCATTTGCGCATTTTGTGTTTGCAGGAAATGAATGATACGTTTTGATCTTTCCAAATCATTCACCAAATCTCTAACCTATGCATCCTGGTCTTATAAGAGGGAATTAAGAATCATTGTTTCATTGTCCTCATCACTGTCAATGTGAATGAGTTCAAATTCCCTCTGTTTTTCATGGCTGATTTCTTGTTCTTCCATTACCTTCTTGCCTTTGTCCTTCATGGGCTTCTTTCCCTTTTCTTTCTTTGTCAATCCACCCTTGCATTTCTTTGGCAGTTTACCTCTACTCCTTAATTCCCTAGTGACATTGCTTTTTACTGCTTGAGTGAATTTACCTCTGACTGTTTTGGAGATTTTACCTTTCACTACTTTTGGGGGGGAGTGCATGGCCCCTTGCCTATGGGAGGCAAAGAACACATGTTTCCCATATTTCTGATGAGGGATGAAGAGAGGTGTCGCCAATTGGCTTGTTCAATTTTCTCACCTATAGCCTTAGAATTGTGTTACTCTCCAAGAATTTTTCAGTGGACATCTCCTTGTCACTTTGTTGTGGGTAGTCCTTCAGATTATTAATTTCAACATTTGTAATGATATTACCACTAGGAGGATCTTTAGAAAGGTCTTGCTCTGTTTCTGTGTGGTGGTAGGTGCCCAAGTCTGATACTTTTTCATCTTCAAGATTGTCCATGTCTTTACCCTTTTTTCTGTTGTCTTGATTGTTCTCATTATTAGGACTTTTTCCACCATTTCCTTGCGTATTTTAGACCACTCTGAAAACTGTCTCTGGACTATCCTCATCAATTTCCTTTTTGTTGTGACTGTCTTCCTCTTTCTTCTTGTCTTTTTCTGTGCTACTGTTTCTACTATTTTGTCCTTGGCTGCCAGTGTCTTTACTGTTTTTACTGTGCTGCTCTTTGCTGTCTTCATTTTCTATGTTGTTTTTGTCATATTCCCCTTGGCTACCTTCATCCTTGTTGTTTTCCTCTTGCTTGTCACTGTCTACTATGAGGATGTTAGTCTCTTTTTATTTAATAGGAGTCTCAACATGTTGTCCTTATTCCTCACCATGGGTACTTTGATTATCTTCTTCCTTACTCTCATATTCCTCACACTTTTTCTCATTTTGATCATTTCTGCTTTCTTCGTGATCAGTGTTTTTAGAGTTGCTGGTATTTTGAATGCCCTCATCTTGACTACTTTCATCTTCTTTATTGTTTTCCTCACCTTCATTAATTTCCTCTTTATCTTCAGATTTTTCGTTATTTTCATCAGTTTCCTTTTCACTGTCTTTATCAGTTTCCTCTTTGTTGTCTTCATGAGTTTCCCCTGTGCTTTTTTTTAGATTAGCATTACTTTCTTTAAGGTCACTACTGCTTTCTTTAGGATCACTTCTGTTTGGAGAATGTGTTTGAAAAATGTTTGCTTGGGAGAGTGGTTCATGGGAGGAAAGTGAAACATAGTTAGTGGAGGGCGATGAAGGAGTATGAGGGAGATTTTGAGAAGAGGATGGCACATTTTGCAATGCGATGGAGGATGAAGAGGTAAATTCATCATGGGTGATAAAGCCTTCCCAAAAAATGCATTTTTTCTCCAGTTGGTGAGTTATAATTATTTTGAAAAGAGAGTGATGGAATAGGCTTGCCATCTACTGAGCTGTAGGCTTCTTTTTCATGATGGTGGACATTTTTTCAATGCTTTTGCATAGGAAATAAGGCAAGTTCAACAACTTGGTCTTGGTGAAGTGCATAAGGAGTCTAATATGATAGGAGTAGATTTGGGAGAAATGACCCTCACAGGTAAATTATTTCATGACAATCTTCATAAGGAGGGCATACCTGTCCAGTAGATGGGAAAAAGGGAAAATGGCTTTACATGCAGCTTGACAACTAGGCTTTAGAAAAGGATGATAATGGATCAAGTCAAGATGTGTTTTTTTAAACCATCTCTCTCCTATGCAAGGGATCCTAGTGGCTTTAGAGACAGTTTTAGGGGTCAACTCAAAATTTAACCCTGCCAGATGAACATTATGCCCGTGAAGTCTTAAGGCAAATAAAGCAGTCAATTTAGGATGGCTTTTGATTTCTTGTACCTTGTTACAAAACTCAAAACATCATAATTATTGGAAATAAGACAAGACAAATGGTGAGGCAATCATCTCTTTGGTGTCTGTAGGTTCGAATCTGTTGGGCTTGCCTCCTTTTTTGTCTTGTCTTCTTGGTCTTTGAGGCTCATCGCTTTCTTCTTGAGACATAATGATTAATTTTCCCTTTCTTTCAATATTTTAAACAAAGGAATTTTTGATGATGAAGTGAAGAGGAGAGAGGCTTTTCAGGAGATTTAGGACCTTTAAACAAGGCTAGATGCTCAACAGAGAATAGGTGACGCTTCTATTCAAATTTTTCCCTCAAAATATTTTAGAATCAAATTTAACCTTACTTGGCACCTTTACAGTTCAAAAACTTGATGAGGAGATACAAATTGATGAAAAATACCTCTTGTAACTCTTCTTTGTGACAAGAAAAAAATTCTATTGAAAACAAAATATTTTTTCCTTTTCTGTGAATTCCTAGGCAGTGCTGCACTTTTCCTTCAGGTGCGCAGCGTCTGCCTAGGTGGCCTCTGCACGTGGCGTGTGTGACGGGCACCGTGGTGGGTGCACACCACCCTCAACTCGGGTGGCTTCTGCACACGGACTATGCGAAAACTATAATGCTAGGTGCGCAACACTCTCAGTCCCGGGTGGCCCCTGCATGCAACATGTGCGATGGTTGCAACACTGGGCATGCAACGTCTTCAGGCCTGGGCGGCCCCTCCACGAGGAGATGGGCGGTGGCCTGGGCACTGTCAAGTGGCAGGATCTGCACATTGGGCGGTCAACAGAACGCGCAGTACCGACTTTCAGGCGTGCAACGTTCGGTGCAAAAATGCACTGAGCGTGTCTAAAGGCACGCAGTGTCTCTGGTTTTCTACCCAAGACTGTCCTCCATGGTTTTCAAAGCACTTCTTTCTTTGCTAAAGGTGGAAAAAAAAGGAAAGAGGCCGTTGGGGCTTATTTATATCTCGTTTTGAAATGATTAAGGATGAAAAACCCCTTTTCTTATAGTCTAAATTTCACCTTTCCATATTTTTTCTTTTGACTGTTTTTTCAATGCAATAGCCTTTTGGAGCCAATCCTCTTTTTGCTTCTAAACCACTGATTATTATTCTGAGAAATTGATTTGTTTGTGATGACATTTGTTTGTCATTTCAGGGTGAATTAAAAACTGTAATGCCTCCATGCTTAGAAACAAACCTGTGACTATCCTTTGTGTGACAGTTTAATCAATCAAACCTTGATGGTTACTCATTTAATGCAAAAGGCACCTAGAGCCTTAAAACATCAAATTTCTTCACCTTTTGAACTTCGAAAACACTTATTTGATTTGAATGGAATTTTGTATCTTTTTCCTTATCTTTAGAATGATAACACCAGGAAAACGTTTACACCTTTTGTTGTTGATGAAGAAGGTGTTTATTCATGTTTGCTTATCTCTCCAATTTTCTGAAAATGTCTGAGCAAACTTTCCACTGTAGGGTCAACAAACAGATTTGGTGTTTTTGAACAAAACATACTTGCTGCTTTCTTCTTTAGTGTGATTGTCCTTTTGTAGTATTCTTAGTCTTTTCCTTTGATGGTGCCTCTGATGATTTTTTTTGTCTTGTTTGCAGGGGCATGGAAAGAGCAGTTGTCCCTCTCTCATTTATGTTTTAAGGCACATAAACTATCTCAAGGGCATCTTTTCCAAAATGTGTCGTGTTGTTCACATATCACTGATTTTTCTAAAATTTTGCACAAAGACTTGAATGAGCAGTATGTTACCTCTTATAGTGACTTCAATACCTATGCATTAGCCTCCAATTTGTTGTGATTTTAACTCTTATGGATGATGTTCTGAAATCTTCTAGGTATCCTTGATTTGTAGTGAAAAACTTGATTTTCCTATAGTTTTAGCT
This sequence comes from Pinus albicaulis, assembly GCA_034641835.2. Taxonomy (NCBI): domain Eukaryota; kingdom Viridiplantae; phylum Streptophyta; class Pinopsida; order Pinales; family Pinaceae; genus Pinus; species Pinus albicaulis. Next base: position 362,970,745 of record CM076575.1, read on the forward strand.
CACTGTGCCTCTAAGAAAATGCCAACTGTCTTGACTGAAGTTTTTCTTTAGTGCCTCTCTTTTGCCCTGTTTTGTTTTAGGCCAAACATAAATACATCCCTGCAGAGATGTATTCGATAGAGTGACTTAGTCTTGGCAGATTTTGCTATTGGTTCATGAGGGGCCACCTTGGAGATTGTTTGAGCACCTTCTTTTTAGAAAAATGACCATGTCAGCTCTGCTTTTCTTGATTTTACCATTTGAGCTCTGTTGAAAAAGAAATGCATGAGACATGATGGTGCATGACTTAAGGAAGACTAAATAGATTTGTTAGCAAGGTTTTTAGGAAAGGGCTCTTGACTAATGGATAAAAACAAAGTTTTTAACTAGACATAGGGCTTTTTAGATTTTTTTACCTAAGCACCATCACCTATAAACCTAGACACATTGTCATTACTGTGAGGGGTTTTATAGACAGAGTTTTGATATCAACAATGACTTGGGAAGTTAGGAGAGTAAGAGGGAAAACTTGGCTTAACTTGGCCAGACAAATTTGTGAAATAATAAGGCTTATGCATCAAATCTAGAATGCTATAGATAGAAGTAAAAATCATGGATAGAGTAAGGCTTATTAGTCCAATATGGGGTCTTGACAGGTTGACCAAGCTAATCATAGTAGATAAGAAAGGGGAAAAGTGAAAAAATTTCTCTAAGGGGATTTCTAGAGGACAAAATGATTGTTTGAATTTGGTTTCTAGAAAACCTGGATAAAGCATATAGTCATCTAAATAGCTGAAAAATACTGATGATTAACAGTGGCTCCATTTGGGGAGGGCAGCTCCTTTTCCGGAGGTGCCCAGAATTGCAGATCTTTGGCTTGTGAAGACCAGTGCCTCATCCATTGACGCAATTTTCTCTTTCATTACTGCCTTCCTGAGATGGTGTTTTTAAAAACTGAAAACATGATTTAGCTCAATTTCACCTTTACCTACACACCTACTTTGCCTAATATTTTTTTCTTCCTTGGGTGCACTTGAACTGGCAAACCCCTTGACCTCATATTTTTTGAAAAAAGAAAATAAACTATATACTTCTACACTTATATCCCCCGGGAGTTCAGATTAAACTGATGAACTCCTTTGATTCTCTACCTATAGTACTCAACTGTCAAGGTTAAGCTGTTTCACAGGATTTCATTCACTGGATTAAAAACATGAAATTGAAAACATGACCAAATTAGGATTAGACAGTCTGGTTTGTCATGTGTTTGTGGCATAAAAACAAGCTGCACAAAGAAGGCCATTTTTCTACAAAATGATATTTAGAAAAATCAGGGCTAAGATACATAGTTTGCTATTTATCCCTATTTTTCTCTTTGGTTCTGTTTTGAGTGTGTGGAACCAGTATATTTCTTTCATAATCTACATTCTTTGATAAGTCAAGCTTTCATAATTTGACTATCATTCTTTTCACTAACTTATCAACAATCAAATTAAAACATGCTGAGCTATGCTTAGGCTAGATAACTGAACAAGACATCCTTTTGGCACTACTAGTGGCACTTAGAATTGCGCACTTTCAATATAATTATTTTTTTGGGTATGGGGCTATACCATTTCTTTAGAATCTGCCCTCTTTTCTACTTTTTCTGTTGTTATTTCATTGTCTGAATTCTGACATTTTCTTCAAACAATGATATGTACAATGAGTGAAAATTCAGAATTAGAAATCTTGACAAAAGTAATGTTTCATTGTCCTACCATTGACAGGACCTCCAAATGTTTCATTTCCATCAGGTTCTTGTAGGAAGAAGGCATTGTTTCCTCTAACTGAACTAATAAGAAATGGCCCTTTCCATAGGTTTTCAAACTTACCATGCTTTCCTTTATCTTCTCTCCTGGAGTCCCATTTCAACACTTTATCCCCGATCTAAAAATAATTTTCTTTGGTCCTTCTATCAAAAATATTCTTCATATTTTCTTGTACTAATTGTGTCCTTTTGTAGACTTCTTCTCTTGTTTGTTGTAAATGGATAGTCTGATTTATCCTCCTTTGCATATCATTTTATTTTGTTTGAACTTCTTGCAATAGTTTCATTACCAGAACTCCCAAGGATGTCGGGAAAATGGAATCCATGCCATACACTAGTTGATAGGGAGACATACCAATTGATTTCTTGGTGGTTAGTCTATCAGCCCATAATGCATGTACTAGTTTTCCATGCCATGCTTTTTTATTTTTTTCCAGAAGTTTCTTAATGATATTGACTAGGATTTTATTAGAAGACTTAGCTAACCCATTACCTTGGGGGTAATAAGATGTGGAATGTCCTAATGTAATAAAATATTTATAACAGCATTAAACCATTCTTTTGGAGGAAAAAGAAACAGCGTTATCAGTGATAATATTCCTAGGACAACTGAATCTAGACAGAATGTTGGTTTCTAGAAATTTAATAATGATTGAATCATTGGAATTCCTATAGGGGATGGCTTCTATCCATTTGGTAAAGTAATCGGTAGGCGTGAGGATCAATTTTATTGAGCTGAAGAAGAAGGGTGTATTTCTCCAATAAAATATAAACCCCATTGCTGAAAGGGAGCTTCGACAATGATCGGATGCAAGGGAAAAGGTAAAATATTTCTCTTGCCATCAAAAATTTGGCATTTATGGAAAATCATGACTAGTTTGTGGGTGTAGGGGAACAAGGTAGGCCAATAGTAACCGGATCTAAGGATTTTTTTGGCCGTGGTTTTCCAGTAAATATGGCCTCCACATTATCCTTCGTGCATTTCACGCATAATCTTTCCTGCATCATGTTCAAGCAAACATTTAAGCAGCATACCAATAGGATTTTTCCAATATAGAACTCCATATAAGTTGCAAAACTTTAAAGATTTTTGTTTGAGGAATATTTCTTTTGTATTTGATAAGGTAGAAGGAGCATTAAGATAGAATAATACGTAAAGAATATCAGCATACCAAGGTGAATTCAAAAATACTTCTTCCACATAAGGAGCTGTGCATTCTTCCTGTTCTTCTAAAGTATCAACAAAATTTATATCTAATGCTTGGAGATTTGTTTTAGCCATTAGTTTCGCGAGTCCTTGTCCCTTAACCAGTTTAGTGGGTTTGATATCTAAGTCATATTCTAAGATAATAACAATCTACTTTCCTCTTTTACCATCAGGATTCCAATTTAATATATCTTTGACAATGGTGTGTTAAACAAAATCAATGATATGAGAATGCAAGATATAAACTCTGAAGTCTTTTAGTGCTTTTACCAATGTGAATTCCTGCTTTTCCATGGTATTATATTTTAAGGGAGCGTCTATTAGGGCTTTGCTAAAAAAGGCTATGGGCTGTTCTTATGTAGTTGCTTTCTTTTGTAACAACACTGCAGCTACCGTGTGCTCAGATGTAAATGAGAAGATGTAACAGTCTTTGATGAAATCCATACTTATTAGAACTAGTGTTTGGGTGAGTGCCCTTTTAACCAATTCGAAAGATTGTTTGGCCTCTAAAGTCCACTTAACTCCTACCTCCTTTTTCAGCATGTTCGTGATACTTCTTAAAAGTTTGATAAGATTGGGGATGAATCTTCTTAGTAAATTAATCTTTCCAATAAAAGATTGTAACTCCTTAATGTTTCTGGGGTGGCTGATCTGCAATATGCCTTCAATCCTTTTGGGGTCTATTTTAATTCCATCTTTAGAAATGATGTGGCCTAGGAGCTTTCCTTCTTCGAGACCAAAAAGTTTTTTCTTGGGATTTAGAGATAGGCCATATTTCTTACATTTTTCAAAAACCTTTCTTAGGTGAATCAGATGTTCCTCATCTGATTTGGAATATACTGTGATATCATCAATTGAATATAAAGTAACCTATTTCTTTTGAGAAATCCATGTCCATGGCTCTTCGAAAAGTTTCCCCAGCGTTCATTAACCCAAAAGGAATTTTAACATACATGAATGTGCCCCAGGGTGTGGTGAAAGCGGTTTTGTGTTGATCACTAGGGAAAACCAACACTTGGTTGTATCCGAAAAAAACCATCAAGTAACGGGATTATTTTAGAGCCAACAACTTTTTGAAGTATGTGGTCCATTTTGGGCAAAGGATAGTTATATTTTAAGGAGGACCTATTCAGATTTCTGAAGTCGATGCAAAGTCTAATCTCTCTGGTCTTCTTTCTAACTGAAACAAGGTTTGAAACCCACTCGGAGTATCTAAGAGAAACTATTATCCCAATATCATACATTTTTTTGATTTCCTTTTCAACTAAAGGCAATAAGACGGGATTTATCCTCCTCAACTTTTGTTTGAAAGGCTTTTGGTTTTCTTTGAGAGGAATCTTATGTTTAATAATGCTTGTGTCGTACGATTTCAAATCTTGGTATCCCCATGCGAACACATCTTTAAACTCTTTAAACAATTCAACATACTTTTGTTTTATGTGATGAGGGAGGGTTTTGGAAAGTTTGATCATTTCTGGTTCTTATATGCTCCCTATGTTATACTCTTCTATATCAACCTCAATGGATTCCATTTTTGGTTTTTTGGCCACGGCATTAAAATCGAACAATTCTTCCAAAGGTGCAAGGCCTCTAGGTATTGTGTCATTTTCACAGTGTAAGATTTCGAGATCTCTTTGGTCTAGGTCCTCATATATTTCATCTTCATAAGGATGTGTGATCAGATTTATATTTGTTAGAGAAGGCAAATCAGACTCCTGATCTTTATTTTTATCTTAATGTCTTCCTCACATTTTAAGCTTGGTTTAGTCATTTCAAACTCATTTCTAGATTGAAGAAAATCATCAATTTGTTTGCCACCTTCAAATATCTACCAATGGTTAATGTTGTCAGGTATTGTAGGATGGTGTTTGATTTTGATATGATATTTTTCATTTGCAGATGGTATTTGGAAATTTCTTGCAGCATAGGCGAGCTCATTGGCGAGGTCATTTTGGGCTCTATGAATGTAAGTGAGCTCATATTTCTTGAAGGTTTTGAGGATGTCTAGGGCTGCATTTATGTATTCCCTAAATCTTGGGTTCTTGGCTGAATATTCACCTTTGATCTATTTAATCACAAGTTATGAATCTCCTTGGGCTAATATTTTCTTAGCACCTAAGTCTTTAAGTAAGTGCAAACTAAGGAGGATGGCATCATATTCTGTGATGTTATTGGTACATTGGAGTTCTAATCTATAAGAATGACCCTCATTTGTATTTTGTATCTAGATACCGGCCCCTGAACCAGTTTTTCCACATGAACCATCAAATCTTATGCTCCAATGAGTTTCTACTTCATGTTTGTCATTAATTTTTTTTTAGGTATGTTAGAGTTTTGGTCGTCATTTTCCTTTTTTGAGTATAAGGGAGGGTACTTTGACAGACTGAGTTCTTCTTTATTTCCTTTATTTTCTCATTAATATTAATTTCGTTGTATAAAATAAAAGAATCCAAGTTTGAATGGATGGAATAAACCAGAGTATTTTTTGGCTTATCTAGGTTGCTTACCATATATTTCATGTGAGTCTCTTGGTACAGCTTCCTAGTTTGGTTAAAAACTAGGATAGTGGCATATGACATGTCCATTTGGAGGCTACCTCATAGGTTGTCTTCCCATGACATGGATAATAACATGCCATATTTCGGGGGAATATCAGCTACTACTACATCCATGACTAGGCTTTTAGCAGGTATTTGTGCAAGAGCGATACAAAGGTTTTTTTATCAAGGCAAAACACTTGACCCTACTTGAATCGAATGAGTACAAGTCTTTGTAAGGTTTGGTTACCTCTAGGCCCAAATTTTCCATGACTACTTTAGGCATGAGGTTATGGGAAGCACAAGAATATAGCATGGCGTTGTGTAATATTTTGTCGTATATGTTCAAGCTGACATAAAAAGGAGAGATAGTTCCTTCTTGATATTTTCCCTCTACTTCGAGACCAAATAATAGCTCGGGTCTATCATTTGTCAAATTTAAAGTTTCTGTATCATTTCCTATGTTTAGGAATTTCAAAATTTGGGATCTATACACATCTATAGTTACCAATTCGGTGAGGGGCACGGTTATCTTGATTTTAGAAATCTCTCCTTAAAAATTGAAAGGTATTTGGGTTTTAGGCACATTTGCCTTAGTTTTATCAGCCATGAATTTTTATATATTCTTGATTTGCTAATTTTGGTTAGGGGCTTTTTTCAGCAAAGTTTTCTTAGGGGCCTTAGTTGAGGTACTAGGATAGCTTGGGTTAAGGTTTGTTTGGATAGTTTTATCTTTGTTCTGATCAATTTTCTTAGCCTCGACATTGTTACTGTCTGATGTTATTTTAAGAATGGTTTCGGGAGCTTTCTTAACAGCAGTGTCTGAGTTGTTTTTCCTAGAGTTTTCTTGGTTTTTCTTACTCCTAAGATCATATTTCCTATGGAATTCCAGTATGGCATTTTGTAATCCTATTTTAGGATATTCGGGATCCTCATAATTTGTTTCACCTTGGTTTGAGGAGAAAAAGCCTTATTCTTCTTTTGTGAGAAAAACCTCACCCTCGTTATCAAAGCCTATCAAGTTTAGATTATTTTTAGCTAGTTGTTCAATATCTCTTTCCCCTTCATCAACATAGCTATCTTGGAAAGGTGGTCTGATCTATTGATCATTTTCTCTTGGTTTGATTTGAGGTGGGTCTCTTGTAAAGTTTTGATTCCGGTTTCTATTTTGGGGGTTTGTTTGGTTGTCCCTAGGGGGTGTTCTCTCACTTAAGTTTATCCTTTCCATCATTCTCTCCATGGTCCTAACCAGGTTATCTATTTTGGAATCTTAAGAGGAAGTGGAAGGCATGGTCTTGTCTCGGTAAGTAACTTTCTTTTATGATCTCATCCTAGCCCTTTTTTCAATGAGGTTGGCTTCAGCACTAATAGCTCCCATTTGCATTTCTTCTAAAGTTGTGGGGTCTCTTTCTCTTAATTGATATGTCATGTCCGGATCGAAACCTTCCGGAAAATTTACTAGTGCTAGGCTGGGTGGAGGTTTCATGTGAGGTGGCAGGGCGTTATAGACACTGTTGAACCTAGTGCAATAGTCTTGGACACTTTCCCCTATGTTCCTTTTAAGATTTCTATATTCAGAAAGAATTTGAAGGGGATTTTTCTTGATTTCCCATCTATTTACGAAATTTTGATAAAGTGACGGGAGATCATGTATACTATTAGGAGTCAAGTTTTAAAACCATTTTTTGGCTTCTCCTCCTATGCTTTGGGTGAAAATCCTCATCTTCATGGTTTCTTCTTCTAGTTCCATGTAGTCAAATGCATCATTGGTTCTATCTACATGTTCTTGGGCGGTAGTGGATTCAGCCCCGGTGAAGTGAATATTTTGGATCAGTAATCATTTGGAAAAAGTACCAAAGGCTGTGGTAACACTAAGGGTGCATACCATGCTACCATGATGGGTGTTGATGGTGGATTTACAGTGGGAGGATTTTCAGTATGGGATGAGGTAATTTGCACAGTGGTGGTGTGAATGGATGTGGCGGAAGTACTTGGACTTGTAAACTTATTTTTAGTAGACTTGGGGTGGAAAGAGCCGAAATGGTGGAGAAACTAAAAATCAGGTAGTGTAGTGGGGGAGGCTTCTCTGCTAGGACTCTGTTGTAAGTCTAAGGGTTCAAGATCGGCAAGGTCGATTCTACTTTGTGACTTGTCTCTAAAAAGGCTTTTTGTGGGACACAAGTTAAACTGTGGGTCTTGTAAGGATGTAAGATGTTTGGTTACAGAGCTTGCTTTATGAATAGTCCTATCGGTAGCCAAGTTTCCAGTTTTAGAATTTTTCTACAAAATATTTTCTAGGTCATCAACTATGATAGGAGGATTTGGGTCCGGATGAGATCTGGTATTAATTCTTCGTGAAGCTAGATTTCAAATTCAAAATTTAGAGAGGATGATAGTTGTGATTTCATTCAGAAGGCTATCCTCTCTAGGATTTTATGGATGCTGGTAATAGTTAAAAAACTTAATGGAGGCTAGTGGAGTCACTAGGTGGATGTTTTTAGTGATTTTGGAGTCTATGGTCCACCACCAATACGGACAAAGGGAAAAAAAATTAAGGACTTTCTTTTTTTATAAATTTTTATGTAAACCAAAAACTTGTAAGAATGTTCTAAAGCTATATCGTCATTTTGCTAGGATGGTGAGAAAGCTAGAGTTCTGTTCTTAGGATATTTAGTTGAGTTTTTATGCTTTGACGAAGTTTTCTAAAGCTCTAAGTAATACTTAGTTTGCTACTGTTTTCAGAGACTACATCATGGTTTTTTGGATTGGAAGGGTAAATTAATAGGATAGCATGCTTATGGAAGTTTTTGGTATTTGAATGGAGTAGTAGGCCTACTAGAGGCTAGTGGAGTCGCCAGGTGAATGTTTTTGTCTTGTAGAGACAGGTTTTTATGGTCCACCGCCAATGACTGATAGAAACCAATCTAGGGATGTTTTTGCGAGGTTTTTTACAGATTTTTTATATGTAGCCTAGTTTGTAAGAGTGTTCTATACCTGACTCATCAATTAGCTAAGATGGTGACACAAAGAGAGACTACTCTAATGGCTTTATAGGCTGCTTGTCTGATTTTAATTTTGAAGGACAAATGAGTCTACAAGATTTTTCTAGGTTGTTATGTGCTCAGTGTGTCCCACCGTGATCGCCATTATGTTAGTGTCCCGTAATTTGGCAGATTAGTAAACCAAATGGCAAGGGTAACATCAGACCAATCTTTGGAGTCCTAGGTCCTAGCCTTCCTGGACTCCGAGAGGGCTCTCTCTATGGTGTGAAGGATGTGAAATTGTTCGCTTTGAATGTTTTTTTTTAGTCTAGTTGTTAAGTATATTTTTTTTTTTTGGTTTTGAGGTAAAACTGATCAAGAAGGAAAAATAGAAAGAGAGTTCATCAAATCAATAGGGCTATGGGGTCAGATAAAGTCAAGGATGTCTAAATGATGGACAAGGTGTACTGTAGGGTCGATTTAGCAAGGTCAATGGATACTTTGGGTGAGGTATGAGGTGAAATGAACATTGAGTTTGTGAAAAAATGAAGAAGTCTTAAACATATATAGTTTGAAAGAAAATACTCATGAGGTAGGGAAAACCATTAATATCTATGAACAATGCTCAAACTCATAAACATGAAAGATAAATGTTTAGGTGAGGCATAGAAGCATAAGAACTCCTAACTTTAGAAATTCACCTTGCAGCTATTGGGAAAACATATAAGATTAAAAAAATAACTTAATATATGGAGAGGGAACTCCTAAAAAAATATATCAAACTATCAGGAACTCTGAAACAAGTTGGTAAGCATGGAAAAAGGGCAAGATCGAACGAGACCTCTTTGACTTAACCTAAGCAATCAATATTTCATAGAAAGGTTTCAGAAATAGAGTTTTGAGAACTTCAAATAAGAAGGGCATACCTTGAATCAGATTTGATAGCTAATATAATGACCATTAATGAAACAAATGAAAATTTCTTGGTGGACCTAAGGAGTAGTTAAGAATTCCTTATAATGACCAAGAAGAAGAAAACATCAAATTTGTAATAAACAGGAGGTTTGAGGTGATTCAATGAGCATATCTCAACCTATACTTTTATGATCTAAAGCAAATAAGAAGCATGAAACATTCATGAAAACAATAAAACATAAAAAAATCAAGGAAACATCACCATTCACCAAGCTATGGAATCATGCCCACAATTCTCCTCCACCATCAAGCCAAGCAAGACATTCATCCACTTCATAAAAGCAATATTTTCTCCAAGCTCATAAAATTATGTATTGCTCTTAACATGTCGATTTCTGCCTATTTTAAAATGAATCCTCATGTTTTATATAATCCAAGTGGAGAAAAAAATTACTAGAGTAGCTAGAAGGCCATTGGCCAAAGAAAAATATCTAAAACATCCCTTGAGGCCTTACAAGGTCCAAGGCACAAAATATCTCTTTCAAATATCCTTTTCCGACCAAAATAGAAAAAATATTGAATTTTAGGCTCTGACATACATGATAGAACTTTCCTAACGCACATTATCTTTGTCCTCACATAGGAATCCAGAAAAATGTCTCCTTTTTAGCAGAATTTGCATAGGCGTAGCACCAAAATAGTCCTTTTTGCAGCAAGGTTTTGGGGGCCTTCCTGATGTTAAAAAAGGCTCCATGATGGCCCGTTGGAAATATATGGATGTCTAATTTCTAAATATACTTGATTTTTTCCAATATTATCTCTAGAAAATGCTCAAAAAGTGGAAAAGGTACAGAAACCCAGGGGCACAACACCTGCTCAGAAACAGTGGTAGAAAGGTGAAAAATGGTTGTTTTTGGACCTTTTGAGGAACCAAAACAACTCAAAATGAGATAAAAATTTATGAGAATACTCCACTAGTGCCAAGGAATCCAAAACTGTAAAATTTTCCTACTAAAAATGCTTTGATAAAAAGCGTAGCGTCCGGGGTGTTGCGCTCCTAGGCTAAAAAATTCACAAAAAAACCAAAAAATGTCCAATTTTGCTCAAAATTGGAGAGTGAGTCCCTCAAGGGTCCCTAGAGACCTATAATGAATCTTGAGCCAAGATTCCAAGCCTATCTTGGTCTTTTCCATCTTTTGGTGCCGGGCACCTCCTTTGGGCATTTTTGAGCTTTTCCCTAGCAAACTGATTTAGCTTTTTGTAATGCTGATTCAGTTTTCTTTGTAAGCCTAAATCCTTGTTTGCTTTCTCCAATTTGGCCTCTAAATGTAGGTTTTCCCTTTCAAGCCATGATTCTTTGTCATTTTCAATTTACAAGGCTAGGAGCTAAGTGAGAGGGAATTTCTGCACTCAGGTTGATTCTTCCTCTCCCTGTTTTTCTAATTCTCTCCTAGGAACCATAGTCTTAGGCCTCTTCCTAGTTGTCCCTTATTCTTCATAATCTTCTTCATAGTCAACCATGTACTCTTCTAGCTTCACTTGTGATTTCTGAGCCTCTATTTTGTACTTGAGTGCCCGAGCTTCATAAATGGCAAGTTGGCCAGTTATTTGCGTGTTTTGTGTTTGCAGGAAATGAATGATATGTTTTGATCTTTCCAAATCATTCACCAAATCTCTAACCTGTGCATCCTGGTCTTCTAAGAGGGAATTAAGAACTCTTGTTTCATTTTCCTCATCACTGTCAATGTGGATGAGTTCAAATTCCCTCTCTTTTTCATGGCTGCTTTCTTGTTCTTCCATTACCTTCTTTCCTTTGTCCTTCATGGGCTTCTTGCCCTTGTCTTTCTTTGTCAATCCACCCTTGCCTTTCTTTGGAAGTTTACCTCTGCTCCTTAATACCCTGTTGACATTGCTTTTTACTGCTTGAGTGACTTTACCTCTCACTGCTTTGGAGATTTTCCCTTTCACTGCTTTTGGGGGGGGAGTGCATGGCCCCTTGATTCCCATCTTTCTCATGAGGGATGAAGAGAGTTGTCACCAACTAGACTTGTTCAATTTTCTCACCTACAACCTTAGAATTGTGTTCTTCTCCAAGAATGTTTTTAGTGGACATCTCCTTGTCACTTTGCTATGGGTTGTCCATCAAATTAACAATTTCAACATTTGTAATGATCTTACCACCAGGAGGATCTTTAAAAAGGTCGTGCTCTATTTCTGTATGGTGGGAGGTGCCCAAGTCTGATACTTTCTCATCTTCAAGACTATCCATGTCTTTATCCTTTTTTCTGTTGTCTTGACTGTTCTCATTATTAGGAATTTTGTCATCAGTTAATTGTGTATTTAAGACCACTCTGAAAAATTTCTCTAGACTATCCTCATCAATTTCCTCTTTGTTGTGACTGTCTTCCTCTTGCTTCTTGTCTTTTTTTGTTCTGTTTTTTCTACTATTTTTTCCTTGGCTGCCAGTGTCTTTGCTATTTTTACCGTGCTGCTCTTTGTTGTCTTCATTTTCTCTGTTTTTTTTGTAATATTCCCCTTGGTTGTTTTCCTCTTGCTTGTCACTATCTGATATGAGGTTGTTAGTGTATTTTTCTTTACTAGGAGTCTCAGCACCTTCTCCTTCTTCCTCACCATGGGTACTTTGATTATCTTCTTCCTTAATCTCATCTTCCTCACAATTTTCCTCATTTTCATCATTTTTTCTTTCTTCCTCATCAGTGTTTTTAGAGCTGTTGCTATTTTGACTACCCTCCTCTTGACTGCTTTCATCTTCTTTATTATTTTCCTCACCTTCATTAATTTCCTCAGTATCTTCAGATTGTCCCTTATTTTCATCAATTTCCTTTTCATTGTCTTTATCAGTTTTCTCTTTGTTTTCTTCATCAGTTTCCTCTGTGCTTTCTTCAGGATTAGCATTACTTTCTTTAAGGTCACTACTTCTTTCTTTAGGATCACTTCTGTTTGGAGAAGGTGTTTGAAGAAATTTTTCTCGGGAGAGTGATTCATGGGAGGAAAGTGAAACATAGTCAGTGGAGGGCGATGAAGGAGTATGAGGGAGATTTTGAGAAGAGGATGGCACATTTTGCAATGGGATGGAGGATGAAGAGGTAAAGTCATCATGGGTGATAAAGGCTTCCCAAGGAATGCGTTGTTGCTCCAGTTGGTGAGTTATAATTATTTTGAAAAGAGAGTGATGGAATAGGCTTGCCATATGTTGAGATGGAGGCTTCTTTTTCATGATGGTGGACATTTTTTCAATGCTTTTGCATAGGAAATAAGGCAAGTTCAATAGCTTGGTCCTGGTGAAGTGCATGAGGAGTCTAATATGATACAAGTAGATTCAAGAGAAAGGACCCTCACAGGTAAAGTATTTCATGACAATCTTAATAAGGAGGGCATACCTGTCCAGTAGATGGGAAAAAGGAAAAATGGCTTTACATGCAGCTTGAAAGCTAGGCTTTAGAAAAGGATGCTAATGGATCAAGTCAAGATGTGTTTTTTTAAACCATCTCTCTCCTATGCAAGGGATCCTAGTGGCTTTAGAGACAGCTTTAGGGGTCAACTCAAAATTTAACCCTGCCAGATGAAAATTATGCCTGTGAAGTCTTAAGGCAAATAAATCAGTCAATTTAGGATGGATTTTGATTTCTTGTACCTTGTTGTAGAACTCAAAACGTCCTAATTCTTGGAAATAATACAAAACAGAAGGTGAGGCGATCAACTCTTTGGTGTCCGTAGGTTCGAATCTGTTGGGCTTTCCTCCTTTTTTGGCCTGTCTTCTTGGTCTTTGAGGCTCATCACTTTCTTCTTGAGACATAAATGACTAGGTTATCTTTCTTTCAATTTTGAAACAAAAAAGACTCTTTGTAGATGAAGTGCGAGAGGAGAGAGATTTCGTAGAGTTCTAGGACCTTAAAAAAAAGCAAAGATGCTTAACATGGAATAGGCCACTACTCGTCATTCAGATTTTTTATCTCAAACTACCTTAGACTTCAACCCTAACCTTAATTTTCACTTTTCACGGCTTGACAAACCGATTGAGGAGATATAAATTGATGGAAAAATACCTTTAGAAAACTCTTCTTTGTGATAAGAAATGAAAATTTGTTGAATGCGAAGAAATTTGGCCTTTTCGTGAATTCTCGGCGTTATTGCGCTTTTGCTTCGAGCATGCAAACATCTGCCCGGTGGCCTCTACACGCGGCGTGTGCGACGGGCACTTTGGTGGGTGCACAACACCCGAGCTCGGGTGGGCTCTCCGCACGCGGAGATGCGATGGAAAGAAGTGTTCGGCGAGCACGCACCCTCGCCCTAGGCGGCCTCTGCACGCGGGATGTGATGAACGCAATGTTGGGCGTGTAGCACCCTTGGCTCGAGCGACCTCTGCATGGCTATCAGGCTGTAGCTTGGGCACTGTCGGGTGAACTTTCCTACACACTGGGTGGTCAGAAGAACATGCAACACTGATTTTCAAGCATGTAGCGTCTGGTGTAAAAGTGTACTGGGTGCACCTGTAGGTGCACAGCGCCAGTCTACAGGCGCGCAACGCCTCTGGTTTTCTGTTAGGTCCCTATATTACTAGTATAGTCCCTTATTTTTGTTAGTGTAACCCCCTTATTGTTATTATTGTACCCTTGTAACCCCCATTTTGTTATTATTGTGCCCTTAAATTATTGTTAGGGTCGCTAGGATTACATTGGGCCCACTAGGATTACATTATGGCCCCATGGACTCCTATATAGAAAAGGAGGTTTTGTAAATTGTAGCATCCAAGAATTGTTCATTTATGTAATGTATTGAAGTTGTCCCCTCAAGTGGCTTATTTCTAAGGCGTTAATATCTCTTTTCTTCTATTTCCGAAGTCGGTTACACAACATTTGCATCGTAGCTTTGGATTCTAGGGTTTCGCTGCTCCAAACAGAGTCATCATGGCATTTTCGCTATAAATTTTTTTTCTACGTAAGTTTGTATGCTGAAATTCATATGGTGCGAAGCCGAAATCACGAGGAAAGTCGTCAAAAAATTTCGCAGCTTGGTTCGCAATATTTTGGAGATATGATCTGTGGAAGGTAGTGCTTTTTCAGGCTCCTGAATTTCATCTCAAAGAGGTGATCGTGGGAAAAGTTTAATAACTCTCTCTCTGAATATTGGATTGGAGTGCCGTACAAGAGGTGGAATATCTGGGTCATATTATATCCCACGAGGGTGTTAAAGTAGACCCTAACAAAATTAAAGCCATTAAGGAATGGAAAGTCCCTAAGACAATAAAGCAGTTGCGAGGATTTCTCGGGTTAACAGAGCTATTATCGTAAGTTTGTTAAGAATTATGGAAGAATAGCAAACACCTCTAACAACATTATTGAAGAAAGATGCATTTTCATGGACTCTCGAAGCAGCTAAGGCCTTTGAACATCTTAAAGAGGCAATGTGCCTAGCACAGTCTTAGCTACGCCGGACTTCACAAAAACCTTTTATTGTGGAATGTGATGCCTCAGGGAAATGGAATTGGTGCATGGCTTTTAATGCAGGAAGGAAGACCCATTGCTTTTGAAAGTCAGTCCAATCAAAGGAAAGTATTTACGTAAACCTATTTATGAGAAGGAAATGTTAGCAATACTACATGCACTAAAGAAATGGAGAACTTACCTAATGGGAAGACACTTCAAGGTAAAAACTGATCATGATAGTGTCAAACACTTTTTGGAACAAAGACTATCTTCGAAGAGCAGAAAAAATGGGTCACAAAGATGTTGGGTTATGACTTTGAAATAATCTACAAAAAAGGAAAGCTTAATGTTGCTGCGTATGCACTCTCAAGAAAGAATGAAGAGTGTGGAAGCATTGCTTTGTGCCATTTCTATTATCCAACGCGCATTGGATAACGAAGCAAGAGATGAATGGAAGAAGGACAAAGATGTATGGACACTCATTCAAAAGTTGCGGCAAGATCCTAGTACATCGATACATTTAGTTGGAAAAATGATTCCTTATGGTACAAAGATCGCTTATATCTTTGTAAGAATTCCCAACTAAAACAAAAGATTCTTCTGGAATTGCACATCTTTAGGAGGACACTCGTGATTTTTAAAAACTTACCACAAGGTGAAGAAAGTAAACTGGGATGGCCTTAAATCTGATATTCAAAAGTTTGTGGCGGAATGTTTGGTTTGTCAATGAGAATAAAGTGGAGACAATTAAGACCCCGGGACTTCTACAACCTTTATCCATTCCAAGTCAGCGTTGGGAGGAGATTTCAATGGATTTTATCACGAGAGTTTACCTAAGTCTCGAAGGAAAGAATGTCATCATGGTGGTAGTTGATAGACTTACCAAGTATGCACACTTTTGTGCATTATCTCATCCATTTAAAGCAAGTACAAGCTTGCTACTACATTTGTGGACAGAATTCAAAAGCTACATGGAAGCCCAAGGGTTATTGTAGCTACAGAGATCCCATTTTTACGGAAATTTTTGGACGGAGTTATTTTCTTCTTTGGGTACTAAATTAGCTCACAGCTCATCTTATCATCCTCAATGCGAGTGGTCAAAGCGAGATAGTAAATAAATGTTTGGAAGGATATCTTCGTTGTTTTGTATCTCGATAAACAAACACAATGGGTCAAGTGGTTACCTCTCGCCGAATGGTGGTATAACACTTCCTTCCATGCTCATAGCAAAAATGACCCCATTTATGGCACTTTATGGATATCATCCACCATCGATCACATCATCTTTAAGGGAGAATTCGAAGGTTCGACAGCGTGGAAGATCACGTCGAGCATCGCAAGAAGTTCTCCAACTCTTAAAGGATAACCCGAATTTGGCACAAAATCGAATGAAACAACAAATGCGCATCAACATCGCACAGAGAAGTTTTGATATAGGAGATTGGGTATTTTTACTACTACAACCATATAAACAAATGTCCCTCAAGCAAGCTAAGAAGGGATAATAAATTATCGCCAAAATACTCATGGTCCTTACAAGGTGTTGCAAAAAGATTGGTACTATGGCATACAAATTGGATCTTCCTACTTCTTCACGAGTACATCCGCTTTTCCATGTTTCATGCTTAAAGAAGGTTATGGAGAAAAATCTTTCCAGCTCAAACAATATTGCCGTAACTTCGATGAGGAAGGAAAAATCATATTGGAACCGAAGCTGTCATGGAAACAAGAACTCGACAACTACGGAATCGATCAATCTCGCAGTGTCTCATCAAGAAGAACTTACCCATCAAGATTCTACATGGGAGGATGAGAATTTTTTACTAAAGCACCCGTAGCTACTCAAGCGTTGAGGACAATACTTTTTTTCAAGGAGAGGGGGCATGTTAGGTCCCTATATTACTAGTATAGTCCCTTATTTTTGTTAGTGTAACCCCCTTATTGTTATTATTGTACCCCTGTAACCCCCATTTTGTTATTATTGCGTCCCTTAAATTATTATTGTTAGGTCTGCTAGGATTACATTGGGCCCCACTAGGATTACATTATGGCCCCATGGACTCCTATATAGAAAAAGGAGGTTTTGTAAATTGTAGCATCCAAGAATTGTTCATTTATGTAATGTATTGGAGGTTGCCTCGAAGTGGCTTATTTCTAAGGCGTTAACATTCTTTTTCTTCTATTTCTGGTGCCGGGTTGCACAACATTTTCTCGCCCGATAAAGCTCTTTTCGAAAAATAAAAAACCCTCCCTCCCTCTTTTTCTAAAGACGAAATGAATGGAAAAAGGTCATTGTATTTATATCCTTGTTTTTGAAATAATTTTGAACAAAACCCACCTTGTAAAGTTATAACTCCACTTTTCCATTGTTTTCCTTTGATCGTCTTTTTAGTGAAAAAAAACATTTTTGGAGCCAGCTCTTCTTTCTGTTTCTTAAACCACCGATTTATGGTCCGGGCCTTTAATTGATTTGTGATGAAATTTTGTTCGTCTTTGCAAGGCGAATTTTAAAGTCTATTGTGCCTCCATACTCCTTGAAAGAAGGTCATGACTATCCTTTGTGTGACAGCTTTAACCAATCGAAACCTTGATGCTACTCTTTTTAACACAAAAAGGCACCTAAAGCCTTAAAACATCAAATTTCTTCACCTTTGAACTTCAAAAACACTTATTTGATTTGAAATGGATTTTTGCATCTTTTTCCTTATCTTCGAGAATGATAAGACCGAGAAAAACTTTTTACACCCTCTATTTGTTGATAAAGGAGGTGTTTATGCCTATTTTTTTATCTCTCCTATTTTCCACAAATGTTCCCGAGCAAACTTTCCACTGTGGGGTCAACAAAAAGATTTTGTGTTTTTTGAACAAAAGATACCCGTTGTTTTCTTCTTTAGTGTGATCGTCCTTTTTGTAGTAGTCTTATTCTTTTCATTTGATGGTGCCTGCGATGATTTTTGTCTTGTTTGCGGGGGGCATGGAAAAAGGAAAATCTATCTCTCATCTCATTTATGTTTTGAGGCATAAAAACCGTTCTTAAGGGCACCTTTTCCAAAATGTGGCTATGTTGTTCCCATATTATCGGTTTTTCTAAGATTTTTGCACAAAGACTTGAATGAGTAGTATGTTACTCTTATAGTGACATCAAGACCCTCTGCGAGTAGCCTCCAATTTGGTGTGCCTTTTTATCGACTCGTAAAATGATGTTACGAAATCTTTTTAGGTAACCTTGATTTGCGGTGAAAAACTTGAATTTCCCATGTTTTTAGCTCACCGTACCTCTGTGCAAAATGCTAACTGTCTTTGGCTGAATTTTTTTCTTTAGTGCCTCTCTTTTGCCCTATTTTGATTTAGGCCAAACATCAAGACATCCATGCGAGATTTATTTGATAGGGTGTCCTAGTCTTGGCGGGATTTTTACTTTGTTGGTTCGAGAGGGGCCACCTTGGAGATTGTTTGAGCGCCTTCTTTTTAGAAAAATGACCATGCCGCCCTCGCTTCTCTTGATTTTACCTTTGAGTTCTATTGAAATAGAAATGCATGAAACATGACTGTGCGTGACTTAAGGAAGATTGACAAATTTGTTTAGCAATGTTTTTACGAAAGGGTTCTTGACTAATGGTTAAAAACAGTTTTTTAACCGGACATGGGTTTTTTTAGATATTTTACCTAAGCACCATCACCTATAAACCTAGACACTTTCGTCATTACTATGAAAGGTTTTCTAGAGACACTTTCCATCATCAATAGTGACTTGGGCAGCAGAGAACATATAAGGAAAGACTTGGCTTTATCTTGGCTGGACAATTTTGTGAAATAGGAGGATTTTAGGCATCGAAGTAAGATTTTTACAGACAGAAGTAATAATCATGGATAGAGTAAGGCCTACCGAGTCTAGGGATGGGGTTTTGAGAGGATGACCATTTTAATCGGAGCAGATAAGAAAGGGAAAAAAGTGAAAAAAATTTCTCCGAGGGGATTTCTAGAGGACAAAATGATTGTTTTGAATTTGGTTTCTAGAAAACCTAGATAAAGCATAAAGTCATCTAAACAGGCTGAAAAATACTGATGACTAATAGAAACAATATGAAATTATAAACATGAAGAACTTTAAAGGGGACAAAAGTTTGTATGAAACAAATCTAGAATCCTTATTTTATTATTAATGATCAAAATCTTGTACACTCGTTGCTTACAAAATTGTCATCCAAGGGTGAAACCTTTAATAACTCAAGAATGAGAGTTATTTATACTAGTTCTATGACTAGGAAAATATCTTAAATTGATTTACAAAAAATAGTATAATATGATAGAAAGAAGGAAACTGTTGAAAGATATGTTCTGTTTTGGAGGAGACTGTTGATGAGTGGCTCTACTAATAGGCTACGCAAGTTGTAATGTTGGCTCTGTGAGGTGGTAGATTTTTCTAATTGTCTTTTTAATTAATATTTGTAGCTCCGGTAGAGTTTAAACGGTAAAATCCTTTATTACTTTAATAATTGAAAAAAACCCATTTTTCTCTTTAAATGGAGCAAACCTTTTGAATAGTGAAAAACCGTTTATAAACAAACCTTTTGGATATAATGGTGGAAATGACATGGAGCGAGAGATAATGGTAGAGGTAATAAGTGGTAATACCTACTAATCGCATCGCAAAATTGCAACGGGAGCTTTTCGGGACTTATCGCAAATCTGGGGAGGGTCAAAAAGGCTTATCGCGGATCGTATATCGATGAGTCAGTACAAACAACATATCATTTGGGAATTGGATAATGCGATATGTGATGGGCGATGGGGGAAGAGATGACGTGGCAGGGGAGAAATGGTCCCACTTTATATCGTAATCGGGGAAAAGGAGTCGTTATCGCAAATCGCATATCGGGGATCGGGGTGAGTGATATGAATGAAATGGCATGGAGGAATTGCAATATGCAATCGGCGACGACTTACATAATAGGTAAGGGCCCTCACTCTAATAACAATCGAGGAATCGGGAAGGCAGAGGTAAGTGGAAACATTGAAATTTATGATATAGCGATGTGAAAAGTTAAGGTGGGTCCCTTTCGAAAGTTTAAAGTGGAAATGGAAGTGCGCCTAAATAAATAAATATATAAGTGTCCCAAAGCATATAAGGGTTTTTCAAATTTTTTGAGACTAAAGGGGCACAACACAAAATGGAAGTGTTATCGCACTTGGGGGTTTGTGGGATATGGAAATTACAACATGCATTATGAAACTACTATATGCGATTGCGATAAAGGTAAAGTGGAAAGATAAAGGCAGTGGTGTACCCAAATGAGAATGTAGACTTATCACATTTCGGGTCTTTCTAGACTTATCACATTTCGAGGACCGGAGGTTATATAAAAATGTTTGGCAACGATGTTTGTGATAGACTAATGTGTAAAGGAAAGGTGGGTCCACCAATAAAACATGGTCATGTGGTAGGCAAATGATCAAAGTGCGAAGTGACTTTAGGATTCAAACAATTTATGCGCATAAACTATAGGTTTGAATGTTTATAATTTAATAAAAAAAATAATCCCCTTTTTAAAGAAATTAGTCATAATTAACTTATAAAGTTATGAAAATGCACATTTGAGCTTGTAGCCATATATTTTTTCATTTGTGTACACTAAAGCCTTCATTTTTCTTTGGCATCCTAACATTTTATTTTTTATTTTTCCTCCTCTCTCTAGGGAAATCTAACCTAACATTTTATCTTGATATGGATGTATAAAACACACAACAAGCCTAACATTTTTTAATTTATTTTTTCTTTCATCCATATCCTATATTAGCATTTTTTGAATTTATTTTGACTATACATGCTAACTTATCAAAACTAAATAATGTTACAACACAATACATGGTACAATTTTCTACTAATTGGCCATTCTCAGCTTTGAATTGGTAACCATTGTAGCTTTTGTCACCCCATTCGTTCCCATGTATGCTTTGGAAACACATTTGCATCTAATCCTAAATCAAGAATTACTTGATCCATCTCGTAATCTCCTATCTGCATAGTTAACCGCATTTCCTTGTTGGTTCTCTTCTTATTTTTGTATACTTTTTTTTATCGCACGCTACTCAAGTTGTAGTTCCTCTTTCCTAGCACAATTTTTCAATCAACTCTTGAAACTCTTCTACAACTTTATGATCCCTTATCATCTTCATACAAGTCTATGGAAATGATATTAGAATGTTTAGATGAAATTCCTTCGTCACGGTAAGCTCCTTGGGTTTATTCTTTTGCACGATTAGTTGCATCTCGTGTTGTTGTTGTCGAAAGATCCAGGGCTCATAAAATTATTGTTTTTCTTCCATGAAGGTTTCCCTTTCTCGTTGCAAATTGAACCCAAGATTATTTTCTTTAGCCTTCTTGACCCATGTATCCTCCATATGTTTTTTTCTCATCTTGCTTTGTCTTCACCCGTAGTTGTGCCTCTCCTTATTACTATGTTGACACGTCTATATTCTTTGCGTGGCTCAGATGTCATCATCCTGGGTTATGTACAAGTCGTTGATTTCGCTTTTCCTCCATTTTAGCCAAAAACAAAGGACAATATTCTATCTCATGATTGAATTCTCTATAATACTCACATGAGATGGCAGCTGGATTTTGGAAATCTCTGGAAAAAATATCCAGGTTGATCGTAGTTATAACATATAATGTTTCCTTGACCTCTCCCAATGCATCTCCATCATCTTCAACCTCTGACTTGGAATCCTCTGCGTGCTCTAGGCATCTATTGCATCATCAAATCATAGCTTCGACAATTCCTATCATCATGTCCCATCAAGCTACAGAAAATTACAAAATAATTGCTTTGGTGTCCGCACATTCTTCTGCAACATATGACAATGTTATGTGTGGTGCTATACTGATACTTTGCATAAGTCACACGATACACTTATGATTGGTCTCAATGGGTTAGGTCCTCCACTCATTGATGTAATCTCTAAATACATGGCATCGATCATTATAGTAACCTTCCACTTTAAATTTGATACACAAAAACTTCTGATCTCATATCGGATTGCACTTCTTTTCCCTTCTTCAAGTCTTGCGGCTCCATATGTAAGATTTCCAACCTGGTCCAGACTCGATGAACCCCTATATTGGTATTTTCTACCGTAAAAGCTTCTAGTTTCATCACAATCTCCAATGCTTCAGCGTGGGTTGCGATATTTTGATGTGATAATGGCAGATCGAGGTGTGGTAATATCACAACAATAAAACACTCTTTGTGTTGTTCATTGGGGATTTGGCAGCTGATTTGGATTAGCAACATCTTGAATCTTTGATCTACGTCCCATATAGATTCAATTACTAATTTCTTGATTTCTTTTATCTCTATAATACATTGGGAATCTGCGACTTATGCTTTTTAAACTCGGAATTCATTTCTACCTTTGTACTGATCCAACATAGCATTCGATGCATCGAGAAGCACTTCATATAGCATGATAGTGCTCTTTCTTGCAACTTTGTAACAAGCTAATATTTCTTCATACATTCATTAGTGACTTGATGCGATATCTATACTGTTTCACGCAACAAACCAAAATTTCTTGGGATCCTCCGATCCATCGACCCTTAAAAAACATGAATCTTTGTTCTTCTAAGCCATTTTAAAAGGGGGAGGTGGAGGTGGAGGGAAAATGTGGAGATGGGGATGAGGTTTTGATGGGAGTGGTAGGTGGGGAATCCCAGGAGGCACCTTGATGATCTCCAATGTCTGATTAGCGACACACTTCTAGGGGTTGAAAGGTTGCTTTCTTCTTCTTCGTTCTCGAGATCCAAAAAAGGGACTATAATGAGTATTAATACATTTTTCATGATCTACCTAAATATCTTACCACTTCATGTAGCTCCGGATTTACATCCCCAAAAACATCAATATTATTGGATACATAGTACACCCTTCTCAAATAACAACATTTTAATCCACAACTTTAAAGAGTTTAAGTACATACCTCACGGATCCTTGAAAAAATTTGTGCTCGGATTCATTGTAGGACACATATGTATCAATTTTGAACTCAGTAATAAAGTCTCCAAGAATACTATCGATCCAATAATCAACAACCCTTGAGATCTTGTTGTCTCTCTCCTCGAGTCACTTAATCAGCTTTCGGGTTTCATGTAGTAGGCTCGTCGTGCTTAAAACATGCCTTAGTTTCAACTATTCTTGATAGCCACTCATGCAGCTCGTTAACGAAAAGTTGAGAAAAATATCTCATGCTCGATCTATAAAAATATACTTTTGTAACCAGCTTTTTAGTTGACAAGTGTGGATTTCTATTTTCTTGTACAAAAAATTCTCGCTCTTTTAGAGATACCTAATATTTAATTTATTTTCTAGTTGGATGTCACATCCACATATCCCTTATTCTTCATATCCTTCTCACAACAACAGAACCATTTTTTGGCTTGAGGGGGTCTAGATCCGGGTTCAAAGATGGCTAGGCGAACCAACAAAACCCTCTATTACCGGCCCTTTTGTCAACGATGCACTACGGAGATAGAAGTCTCAATCGAGACAATATTAGGGGATGCTAGAAACTAGGTTTTCTTCATTCAGAGCGACTATGGAGTATGGCTTTAGGTCTTATCCTCTCTTAAGGCTTATTTAGAGCTTTGCAGAACCAATATGCTTAATATGCGGATCGTTGTTCGATAATTATACTTAACTAGGTTGTGCATTGCACAATTCTACTTTATCATGCCTTAATCATCACATTAAACCATATTCATGACTTCGCGAAGAAAATAAAAAATAAAAACGATGATCTAGCACGAGATAAGTTCAAAACACAGATACATAAAATATATAACTAAATAACACAGATCTATCTTCAAAGTATTATATTATTAGTTCAGATCTTCTCAATACAATACTTTCCACCCCTGCTTTGCACATAGTTGTAGGGGTCTACGCACTCAACTTCGGACTTTCTAAGGGATTTGCACACATAGCTGTAGAATTTCTAAGGGATTTGTGCACACAGTTGTAGGAGCCTTCACTTTCACACAAAACAATAGAATATAGACTCTTAATTCATATATAGCATTACATCCATATGAATTTTTTTTCCTCATTATTGATATCCTAGACTCCTTATATAGCCTTTCCTTTTACAATACCATGGTCCGAAAACCATGGGTGGAGCTCAACGTATACACAATTATCCCATATTTTTACAAAATAAGGAAACTTTGACCCACCCCAAATCTCGTAAAACTTTTAATCATATGCACGTAGTACACTTTACTCCTCAAAATGTGGATTCTTTACAAAAAGCTTCAACCTAGGGGTACCCTATCCAACGCAGAGTTGAATATATGCTTTGTACCTTCCATCTAGATTCAACATACTATCCACATGTATTCAATAAGGTTAGCATCATTGACATATTATTATAATATGCCACTGTGGCTATGCCCATCGATATGAACATCGTTTTTCCTATTAGCTTCAATATGCAAAAATTGTAAATGGCTTTTCATATTGTTCACCTAGAGATAAAATAATCAAGGGGGCTCTTTGTAGCATTTTATTTTATACTACCAATTGGATATCATTGTATCAGTTTTTCATATACTATTTTAGCCATTCTCATGATTGTTAAGTTATGATTAAACATTCTCCATATGGACTTAGCCATGTCTACCCTTGAATTTTTATGCTATTTATTCACAACCACCCATGTTGGTAGTCCAAAAAGGTATTTTTCCCACTCGAATTTTTTTTCATGATTGAATCAATAGAAGGTATTTCATAATGTGTTACCCCTTTACCTCAATCTTTTGAGTTTTTTTTAAATTTTTTGATAGGTTTATAATCATAAACGTGTATGAGTTCGTTTCATTCTTAATATTTCTATTAATTCGAGTTTCTTAGATATTGTTAGGATCTAATTTAATTTATAATTTAAATGAGATATCTTTTGGATTAATCACATCTCTAAGATTGGGTCGGCATTTCGAACCAACTAGTGTGGTTCATCCTTAGGTCTCATTTACATTATGGATCACAAAAGTCTAAGATCTAATAATTTATAATCGTTATTTTGGTATCTTTTTATCCACTACGAATATTTCTTGCATTTTCATGTGTGAAAATTCTATTCATGGTTCTTATATATTGTTCATTTTGTCCCAAGGTATGATTCTCGTCCCTTCTTATTGTGATTCCACTTATTTTATCGTGTTGAAGTTTTCCATTGATTCCACTCTGCACTCCTATTATTGTGAGTATTCGGACATTGCATATATATATATATATATATATTACTTCCTCAATATAGGAGGTCACCAATTTAGTAATTTGTTACATTAGTTACACATTTAATTTTCTTCTCCCAAAATCTTATCAGTTGTTCCAATAATTACATTCAAACAATCCTTGGTAGTTTAATTCTCAACCAGAAAATGTGTAAAATTGAGAATACAAAATACTCTTGACATTTTTTTTATAGTTGTATTTTGAGTTGTGTCACCATAAATACTAACTCTAGTAAAGAAAATTACTTTTTTCGCACTCTGTTGTATGTTACATGTGAGTTGAATAGTTCTTAATCCTTCTTTTAATCCATTTCCTATCTATGTATATATACATTACAATGAATTTCTATTTTATCACCACACTGTATTCTCCTATCTCTCATAAAAAAATTGTTCAACAAAATACTGGGTATTCTCAATTTCGCTCTTACTTTATTGCAATGTGAGAATCTATAATGGATTCTATGTGTTACCCATAACCATGCAACATTGACTATATATGATTATCATTTTCCATTTCCACTTATCATCCTACCTCAGGTTCTCGGTATTTAATACTATAGTTCTTATCTTCCTCTTTCCTTCATTGATAATGGTTAATATGATTTGGTAGAACTATTATGCATCCCAAACATATTCCAACCTTCATTTCTCCTACAGAAATGTATCCAACACATTTTTCTCTTTAAAGTAAATATTTTATGCAACACATGTCACTGATTTTAGTGAATATCTCACTCTTTAACATTATGTGCCTTATATCACCTATCCCAAAATGATCCTCTCAACACTAGCTTGAGACGGTAGGTGTTAATAAATTTAGAGTGGCACATAAACTTTTGATCAATTTAGATCAAAATCTAGAAATTTATAATTACATATATAGATCTCAAACGGTGATACATAACTTCTTGTTGATTTTTTAGTAGCTTGGGAGGTACTCCAAGCCCCGGGGTTTGGGGTTTGGAGGGAAAAATTTCCACAAGGGTCACTTGTGGGCTTGGAACCCAAGTATGGGTTTTTTCACCAAATTGAGTTTGGGAACTTTCCACGAGTACATTTCTACATATGATGGCATGAGATGATAGAGGGTGGAAAGGAGAATCCAACACTTTAAGAATTGTCGAATTCGGAGTTGTATAAGTGGAGATATGAATTTTTTAATGTAATTAAGGGGTTGACACCATAAGTATAAAGTGTTGGGTGTGGAGCCCGATTATCTTGTTTACTTTGTATCAAAGCATTGGACCCTCGTACCTTAAAAGGGGGTAGCAACACTGCTCGTAATTAATCACCGTCGTGGGGGGGGTCCAGCGACGCTGCTCGAGCCCTGCGGGGGGTTTCGGGGCGGCACTCGAGCGAAAAACGGATGTAAAATTGCCTTGTAAAAGTATAGTAATTTCTAGTCAATGCGGGCCATTCATAGGCGAATGATTTGACGGTAGAAAGTTATGTTTATTTTAGGGTTTTTTCCCTAGAAGGCAACCCCTTGTATATATGAGGGTATTGTATTGCATGTGTGTATTATGTGTGTATTATCAGAGTGAGAAACAGATAGGGAGAGCTGTGAGAGAGAACAGAGGATATTACAATGGATCTGTTTGTAGGTTTTTGTCTCTTCATTTTTTCTTTGGATAATAGAAAGGAAGGATCTGGTTGTTCGAGGGTGGACATAGCCCAAAGCTTGGGTGAACCATGTATATTTCGTGTCTCTTTGGTTTTATGTGTTTTGTGTGCTTGTATTTTCCTCATATTTTATGTGTTTCATTGCTCACGTAATATTTAATTTTCTAACATAAAGGTCAACCCTAAGGTTGTTTTAAGCACGTGCCAAGTTGGAAGATTGTTATGATGACGTTTTAGAAATCCATTGTATATGGTATATATACAAGGTGGAGTGGAGGACTTATAAGCATCCATTGTGCAAAAACATAACCGCAAGAATAGCTCAAATTCTCTCCCTTAGATGCAACAAGAGAAAAAGAGGCCGAAATCTATTTTAGGGCACCATTTTTAGGAGGTCAATGTACATAAAGGAATTTGAGGGTTTTTTTTATGGACGTTAAAGGAAAGGAAGGGACTTTGTGGGAGTTTTTTGATTTTTTGATGGGTGGAGGGCCCTTGTGAGAGGCAAACACAAACACTAAGGGCTACTATAGGTAGGCCGCAAGCCCTACCTATTGTTTGGAGGGAAGCATAGCCACATGTGGTGGATGTTAATGCCAAGAACAACAACATCTAGAGAGATAAATTTAGTGAGGGTATGCTACAAATAGGAGAGGTAATGTCGGGTGCATTAAAGGGTTGTTAGGGACTCGTGGTTAGTGTCCTAACTAGACCCATAATTGTAGCATTGTAGCAATCTAGAAAACAAGAGAGTTGGTATGCGTTGGGTCAAGGATATTAACTAATATTGGATCAATTGTATTGCATCCTATGGAAGTCGTGAATTGAAGTTGACTTGGGTGCCAAGAAGACTTCAATTAGGAGCATATTTCACATTGTAGTATTGGGCATGATTGGTATGGTGGAGGGAAGTGTGTTGATAGCTCAAAGTAGCCCTAGATAATATATCTTGAAGTGATGAAGAGGAGCTGAAGGTTGGGTGAAGATTGGTGCCAAAGTGCGGCACCTTGATGAAAAAAGGTTACTTCTATCCTAGAAGTTTGGAGCTTAGGAATTAGGCCTACCCGGAGAGCATATTGTATTAGCCCGTGTACATGCTATAGAATTGACTTGCAACAATGTTTATATGGAAACCCTCTTGGAGTCTCGATGCATTTTCCTTTAAAGGACTAAGGGGCGACTAGTGAGAAGTACAAAAGCAAAGGACCGATAGTACAAGATACGAAATTGAAGCTATAACGAATATTGTCATTGTATCTTGTATACCACAGAATATTGTATTATTCATATTTGGTTTAATATAAAGAATATTAAAATTGTACATTATTGTACAATTTTGTTAAAAAACTATGTATATTTATGCATGACATGTAATTTACTACTATATTTTCCACTATGCAATGTAGTTCTAGTTGAGATTCTTGGTTTGGTATTATTAGTGATTTTAAAAACTCTAACCTAGAGCCAAGGTCATGGAAATTCAAACATGGTATTAGAGCGTGTTTGAGCTACTTTGGAAGTGAGTGACTCATAGTTGTGCTTAATGAAGTACATCGTGAGAGGGACTTGGTCACATTGTAGGTGACAATGTATAAGTTGCGAGTAGATCTACGGTATGAGGAAAAAATCGGAGGGGTTGTCCAACTATAGTCCTTGGAAGAAAAGGATTAGGTTGGTCTTGCGAGTCAACAAGATTTCGGAATTTTTCCAAGAAATTCATTAAGAAGCCAACCAAACCTAAGGAGCTAGAAATATTGGAAGACTTGGATACGAAGGTGAGATTTGTCATCTTATATGGTTTGAAGGATTCCCAAATAACTCATTTGTATGGGAATAACACCACACATGATATGTGGATGGATATTCATAATATTTTTTCTAGAATAAGAATGAGAATCAGGGGTACTCATATTGGAGGATAAGTTTAAGTCCACCAAGATGATAAAAGGGTGAAGGAGTGACTTTGTATCCTGACGAGGTTGTCTCAAGTCAAAGATGAGATTCTTTCCATTGGCGTGAAAATTTGATATGGAGATATGGTGAGGATTTCCTTGAAAGGGTTCACCGAGAAATGGAAGCCATTCATGAAAGGGATCATTGCCGAGGGAATTTTCCGGACTAGAATAGACTGTGGGATGACTTCATTCAAGAAGAGTTGCGAGATGAGGAAATTCATCCATCGAAAATGGAATATGAGTGATCCGAATGGAATGTACTAGTTTTGTTATGCTAAGTATCCAAATAGTAATTAAAATGTGTGCATAAGGTTCTCTGAAGTTTGCAAGTGAAACAAAATGGTTTTAACTTAGTTAAACAGATTTTTGTGTGAGGTTAAAAGCATGTAAATTGCTTATAAAACACTATACAACAATAAATAACGAGAGAATTAAACACCACATGTAACATTACTCATCAAATTTTATGAAGCGAGTTCACCCCTCCTGGGCCACATCGATGGTCCAACTCCCAATGGCATGTCCCTCATATATTATTACTCAAAAAATGGTAAGTACATGTGAAATAAAACCTCAAATGGTTGTGATCCCTTTAAAAATAGATTTAGAATACTTTAATTAGTCGGGAATGAATTTTCATTTGCATTAAACAGTAAAATGATGCCCAATACACTTCCCACACCCTAGTGGCCCTAATAGATGCTTGATCTTTCCTGAAGCTAAACCCTGCACAAGATGACCTACGATGGCTGTGAAACCAGATGCCAATGTGTTCAAAATGTTGATAATACCCAAAATTGACTATCCATGCATCCACATTTGTCGAAAAACTAAGAAGTTATGGCACAAATCCCCAATATCCCTTGAAAACCTCCACAAAAAGCTGGAGGAACTCCGAGTTAGCAAGACCATTTTTTGTCCAATATCTAAAAAGGGCGGAACTATGCCCAAATTTAGTGGAAACTGTTTGTGGTTACAATAAATGTTATATGGTGTTAGCTCCTCGTAATTTTCTAGATTGATTGAGATACAAATGGACGGGGGTAACATCAAACCAAGCTTTGGAATCCAAGGACCTAGCCTTCCTGGATTGAGAGAGGGATCTCTCTATTAGGTGCAAAGATGCTGAAATTGTTTTTCGGTTAGGGTTGATTTTAGGTTAGTTATGAAATATTGGGTTTGTTGATTGTTTTTTGGTTGGGTATGATGCTTAGATAGACTAGATAGAAATAAGGAAAACTTCAAGTCATTGGGAAATGGAGTCTAACAAGGTCATGATAGGTTCATAAATGGAGCGAGGGAGTATTGTAGGGAAAAATCTAGCTTGGTCGGTGGATCTTTGAGGTTTGAAGGATCATTAGATGGAAATTAAGTTTGAGAAACAAAGTTTGACACAAAGCAGTAAATAATTCTCTATCATATACTTAAACTAAGGGAGTTAGAAGAATCATAATCATAGAGAAGAAATTAAAGGCAGAGGAAATCCTAAACTCTTTAATTCGGACTTAAAGCGAGATAATTATCCAAGACAAACATTCAAATGAAATACAAAAAGGCAAGAAACTTATTCAACTTTCATGGATTTCATTATCAAGAATAGAAAACATTAAAGATGCAAAAATAAATACAATCATAGAAGGAGAGAAACTCTAAACATGTAAGATTATAGCTATGAAGGTTCTTTGAAACAATTAGCTAAGCAAATGCAAAGAGCATGATTGAAACAAACTTCTTTGACAAACCTAGGTAATGGTGCTTTAAAGAGATGACTCCAAGAACAAATTTTTTAGTGGCAACAAATATGTAGGGCTAGCCATAAATCATGCTTGGTACCAACTGATCCAAACCATTCAAGAAATAGAAAAGCTCAGGAAATCCTTAGAGAGAAAAAGATGAATTCTCTAACATATTCTAGCAGAAGAAAACATTAAGGCAGTGAAGAACAAACAGACCTAAGGTGCCATTAGAAAACATGTCTTAGTCTAAATTCTTTGGCCTACTACAATAGAGAAAAAATGGAAACATAATGAAAAAAAACCAGAAAACATGAACAAAATAAAAACACATCACCATCAACCAAGCTTATGGATCCCGCAAACAGTCCTCCTCCATCAACAAACAAATCGGGGCATTTATGAGCTCCAAGACATCAAATTCTTTTCAAAACTCCAAGAGACTATGTATTACTTGAGAATAAGTCATCAAAATCCAACCAAATGCATAAGAGACTAATTCTCTATTGATGGATCAAATTAGGAGGTCGAAACCATAGGAGGCTTTCGGAATCCCTAATTCTCTCATAAATGTCATAAATGTGCTTAATGACCATGCAAGGCCCAAGACACATAATAGATAAGCTAATAAATGAAAAAAAATAAAAACATAACTCCTCAAAAAAATCTAGAGTGATTTTTCCAAGAAAATTAAAAAAAAATATTTTTTCCATTAATTCAGTGTCTTTTTGTCGACTTTTTGGCCTAAGTCGGTCTGTTTGCACAGATGCCATTTTTGTAGAAAATAGGTTGTTTTGAAACTAGCTTTTGGACCACTTCCCGATGTCGGATTCGGCTCCGTAATAGCTCGTTGGAAAGCTTGAAGAGTATAATTTCCAAAAAATTCTTGTGGTTTCCTGATATAGTCTCTATAACACTTTGAAAAAATTCCAAAATCTCCAGTCTGTCATTTGCGCAGCACGGGCCTAAAAACAGGGGCGAAAAGGTGTTTTTTGACCTTTTGAGTGGTCAAAACAGCTCCAAATCCTCTAAAATTTTGTGTGGATGATGTGAAGGTCATGAAAAAATCACAAAATTTCAAAGTTTTTCCCTCTGAGAGGATGCCCCAAAGTTTTGCGTAGCGCCAGTGGCGATGCACAAAGTAGGGCAAAAATTTCAAAAAACAAAATCTTCTCCAAATTCCTTCAAAATTGGTGGAGATCTGTCCTTAGATTTTTTTAGATAATTACTCGAGAGGCCTCGGGAAAAAATTCCAAGGTTGTCATTCCTATTTTTTTCTTTTTTAGGTTTTTTATTTCAAGGAGGGCTTCTTTGAGATTGGCACATGCAAGTCTCGTTCTTCTTTGCGTAGTGCTTAGTCATCTTCTTTTTGGAGAGCAAGGCCTCTCTTGATCTTCTTGAAGTACTTATTCTCATTCTTATAGTCTTGAATGATGTGTCGTGCTCTTTCAAAAATCCTCCTCCCACTCTTTGATTTGTGAATCTTTCTCTAGGAGCAACATTTTAGTGGTCATCTCCTCATCTTGCTCATCACTATCTAAGTTAATGAATTCGAGCCCTTGAGTAGTTTTCTTTAGTATCTTACTCCTCCTTACCTTTCCTTGCTACTCAATATTTCCCACCTTTTGCTTGCCCATGTCCATTGTTTTGATAGCTTGAGGAGAGATGGCCCTTTTCCTTTTTGAGGCAGCAAACACATCTCTTTGTCCTCTGTAGTATGTGCATATGTGAGGGGTGATGATGGTAGTTTTGACCATGTTTTCATCATTTCTTTGAACCTCATATTTTCTCTATTCTTTACCGGGGTTTTCTACTTGTTCATTTTCTGCATTATCACTTTGAGTTTCTTCATCATCTAAAAAATTGATTAGTGTCATGAGAGTATGTCAATACTTTCATGAAAATTTCCCTGGCTACCTTGTGCATTATGCCTGATTGTATTCTTCATCCTCATCGCTAATCTGTTTGTTCATCACGCTCACCGCCTTGTGTTTTATCACTGTTTTCCCCATCACTTCCCATATCCTCTGCCTCTTCTTCATTTATTTCTGTGTTTGCCTCACCGACTTCTTCTCCCCCACCCTAATCTCCATGTGATTCTTAATGTCCACTTCCCTGCTTCACTTGATGCATCAAGAGAAGGGGAGGAAGGGATGTGTGCTCGTGGTGAGGATACTTGTGCAAATGAGGAAGGCGAGAATTGTTTGATGAGGATGTTGTGGGTTTGAAAATAACTAATTGGTTATGAAAGCATCCCAAGGTACACCTGTTGTTCTAGGCTGATGTTCAACCACCATCTTGATCAAGGAATGGTGGAACAAGCTAGAAATTTGTTGGAGAAAACTCCTTTTTTGAACATTAGAACACATTTTCATAATACTCGTGTAGAGATCGTAGGGTAGGTAAAGTGCCTTAACCTCTGTAAAATGCATAAGGAGTCTAAGATGATAGGTATAGACCTCGAGAGTATCTCCCCTTATAGGTGAAGTACCTCATGATAGCCAACATCAAAGGTGCATACTCGTGTTTAAGATGTGAGAAAGGAAAAATAGTGATATCGCTACTGTCTATACCTCCTTTTGAGAAATGGAAAAAACAAATCTCTTTATATCTTACCATTCTTGAACCATTTCTCACCCACCTGAAGGGATACGGGTGGCCTCGGATATGGACATTGCTGAAATCTCAAATTTTATCCATAGAAGGTCTAAATGTTTGTTTTGCAAATTAAGGATGACGAGCCTTGTAAGCTTAGGAATTCTCTTCACCTACTTGACCCTCTCACGAAAATGAAAAAACCTTGTGTTTTGGAAGCATGACAAGATCCTACGAGAGGATGTGATAGCCATTGTATTCGGGGGTTCCAACCTCTTAATTTTCCCTCCCTTCTGCTTTGATTTTGAAGGTCTTTGATTGCCTTGACTACCATTGCTATTTTCCATCTCCGACATGGTGATGGGGGGACACCGATTTGGAAATTTGAGGCTTTTTTATTGGAAGAACCAAGTGAGAAATGAAATTGAGTTCAATTTTAGCTAGGAGATGAATTTTGAGGTTTTGAGTGATTTTTTGCGACTTGAGGAGTTTAATCACAAATATAGTAACGATGCTTAATTTCCTCCTATAATTTCTGCTATCAAATTTAGTTTCGAGAGTGCAAGCTGTTCTCTTTGATTTTGACCTAGGGTTTCACCCTCCTAGGTTTTTTACCTTCACCACTAAAAAACAAGATGTTTTCTGCAAATTTTATTTGGGAAATCAAAGAGGAAAGTCACTTATCGCTTTTTCTCAATTTTCTTTAGTCTTGGAGGCACCTTTGAAGGATAGATTCATGCATTAGGGTCCTTCTGGCACCTTTGGCACCTCTCTCGAACTTTGCGCAGCACCCCCTATTATAGGTGGGTCGGGCTACCTGTTCGCGTAGTGCCAACAAGGTTGAATGGTGTTTTGCGCAGCGTCGAGCGAGTCTGCATGTTGTCTAGGCGGGTCGAGCCTTATGTTTGCGCGAGCACCCGGAAGAATAGGAGGCATGTTTGTGCAGATGCCGGAGGAATGGGCAGCCTTTTTGCGTAGTGCCCGAGAGGAATGGGTGGCCCCTTCACGTCGATCGGTGCAGATGGGTGGCTCGTTTTCATAGCACTTGGGCGGAAGGAATTGCGCTTTGGGAAAAAAGGCAAAGATTTCCGATCTTCAGGGTGGGCTAGGCCTGCATATGTGCGAGCGCCCAAACTTTGCTGCGAGCCGAAGACAACTTTGTGTAGCGCCATAAAAAAATGAATGGGGAGGATGGCGGTTTGCGCATTTTCGGCTCCTCTTTTGTGTAGTGCCTAGATTTTGCACAACACTCGACAATTTCGCCATAAATGGCCCGAAACCCCTGGTTTCTCTCTTTGGAGTTTTTTCTCTCCTTGCTAAGTCCGGGAAATGAACAAATTAAGAAATTCAAAATCCTTGATGCTTTTTGACAAAAAAATAATTCAAACCATGAAAGCCACTTTTGTAATGTCTAGGTCCCTTTTCATTTGTCTCATAACCTTTATCTTTTGGAGGGTTTTGAGAAACTTCCTCAAGGCACTTTTCTCTTCTGGTGGTGTTGATGTGCTGATGTCCTTTTACCCTTCTTCATTCCGATCACTTGGGTACTAAGAAATTAGTTATGAGCATGCTTTAGTCAAACTAAAAAATAAAATAAAAATAAAAAAAATTGCTCTTAACCTTATTTGGCATTCTTTGGGACTGCTGGTGACCTAAAGATCTGTTTCCTCATTTTTTCTTCTATTTTTAAGGTAGTAATGGGATCTCATTTACCCATAGTAAACAAATCATATTTGTGACATGGACTTGACTTGGGTACTTCCGAGTTTCAACCCTATGCTTGTCTTCTTTTGTTTACCTTGAAGACCTTTTGTTTTGCATTTTGGGAATTTAGCCTTTTTTAAATTGATATTATTTTCCATTCCTTCTTCGGTGTTGGTGAAACATTGTTGTTCTTGACAAACCCTAGAGAGGTGATTTGGGAATCTCGGGTGGCCATCTACCGTAATGAAGGAGGCCCTATCATCTTTGATCATTTTATCATTTCTCTCCAAATTCATGGTTTTGAGCGTTGCTCGAAAAAGATAAATAGTGTTATCTTCTAAGTTCTAAAAAACCTATCAAAACTCTTTTATCTTTCTAATTGTGCATTGAAGGAGTAAGGTAACCTTTGCCTTTGCAACCTTAGCATTTATTCCTAGTTTTGGCCAACAACATTTTCTAACCCCGATCTATCAAAACCCATGCTTACTATTGTCCTTTTTTCTATCGATGATCTTCCTATGATGATTTTCTCCCTCTTTTACCTTACCTCATATCCGATATGTTGGCCCTTTTGGTTTTCCTATCGGGGAAAGTGAGCAAGGGGCAATTGTCCCCTTACCGGACTTATGCTTCAAATCGAAGACCTTCCTTAAAGATCTCTTTATTAGTTTTGGACCAAGTTACTTGTCTCTCGTCCATTTTTTTTAAAGTAGTCTCCTTGTAGGTATAAAACGGAGATTTGAAGGATACCAAATCCACCCTAAGACTCATGAAACTCTAGGTGTCCTAGTGGAGGCTCTCTGAGATTTGGATTTGGACTGAAACTTAGACTTAGGGATTACCAAGTGTAAGATAGGATCTGTTAGTATGAATCCTTTGTCGAAGTGTACGAAAAATGACCACTTTAGCTACGCATAAATAATAGCCCTAACAACAAAAGTGGTTGCCAATATCTTCAAATCTGCAGTTAGTTGATCAAGAAAAGAGCTGCAAAAAACCAGATCTATGCATGGAAAGACATTAAGCAGTAAAAACAAGGGTTTGCTCCATATACCAATAGACAAGACAAGAAAAAATTTTGAAAGAATTTTTGTATTAAGGGCACCTGGGAGGAAAACAAGAAGGCGTATCCAATTCTCCTTAGTGGGATGGGTTCTTGGAAGTCCTCATCACTTCCGATCTAAGATCTCTCTCTCTTGTGGTGTAGAAAACCCAATGCAAAGAATAGAGCTCAATGGGAGCTCACACAGAAAATGATGGAAAAATGTGACCAAGTGTATAGATCCAGAGTGATCTAATAGGTAACAAAAGGTGAAGAATGATAGGAAAAAACCTCCTATTTATAACAAAATATTGGGTCATTCTAGATCTTGGTGCATGATTAAAATAATGTTAACCAAATCTAGATCCACCTTTTATGGAATATTTTATTATATTTGTTGGAGGGAAAAGGTATTTGACTTGGGTCAAATGCCTTGATTAGTCAAAAATAAATAAATAAATGATTTATTTATCTTTTTAAGAAAGTGGTTGGAAGATAATCAAATAAATAATGATTTATTTAATTATTTGTGGGTGATTTGGTCATATTTAACAAGGAATATTATCTAAATAGGATTTAAATATTTATTCCTAGAAAATAATAAGATAAATAAAGGTTTATCTAATTAATTTCTTTGTTTTTGGGTTAAACATGACTAAGAATAATTATTAAATTATGGTTTAATTAATTATTCCATGAGGAAAATCAAACAAATATAGGTTTGTTTAATATTTCCTTTTGGGGTTTCCTGTTTAGACCATAAATAACCTAATAAATGTGGTTTATTAAGTTATTTAACATAGTGAAGGAAATTTCACTTAGGGTAAAATTGGTCTTACATGGTGTACTTGGGTCCATTTAATGATAATAGGTTAGATGACCCAAGTACAAGTGTCGTAAGTGAGGAAATTCAATTTTAAGGAGAGGTGAAGTGACCCTTCTTGGACAAAATGTGTCCTAGTGAAGTATCAAATCATAAAAAACTAATAGATAGCCATTTGAGGGCTCGGTGAGAGCTTTCCAACAGTGCAAACGGTTTGTCAAACGGGGCTACGGTGTGGTTGTAGCAGTCAAAAGAAGAAACAGGGGTTCTCTTTTAATAGGGAAGTTTTCCCTCCAAATTCACTCATTTTCTATTGTTGCTGTGGTGAATGTAGAGAGGAGAGAAGGCCCTAAATCTTGCGGCGAGCGTAGCGGACAAACTGATCGTTGGAATCGAGATCCGTCAGTTGCAGGTAAGAGGCCTAACCTTACTCTTTCATTTTGATGGATTGAAAGTTCAGTTTAGGGCCCAAAATCTCAGAAACAGACTCTCCTTCATCTCTACGGCCAGGTCGCACTTTTTGGGCCAAAAATTTCGACTTGGGAAGCAGTTTTCACGGCAAAAAATGTGACCTATCCTAGAATTGGGTAGAAAACTGCAACCTGGGAGATGAGGGGGGTTTGGTGCTATTTTATGGCTAAGAGTTGGGTTTTTGTGTTTGGTTATGGTATTCTCGATCTGTGTGCTGACAAAGATGATGTTTTTGTGCAGGTATGGCAGAGTTACGAGTTAACTGGAGAGAGAGAGACCTGGGTACATTACAGGCAGAGATCCAGGCGGATCAGGGCGTCCGTCGTGTGTTGGCCAGGTTTGGGGTTCTAAAGTTTTTGGAGAACCCTTTGATGAGAGAAGGAGAGCCTTTGTTGGCTCTGATTATCAGTTACTGGGATCCAGAGCATGAGGTCTTTGTAGTGTAGGGGCACAGGATCGAACTGACAGTCCAAGATGTGTATTTCCTGACTAGTCTCCCGCCACTGGGGATGGTGGGAAACACGTAGCCAGTATTACCACGGGGGCGACATATCATGGAGTTTGTGGAGCGACATTGTCGACCGGGTCTCCAAGTCAAAGGGACTCGGATGCCGATCGGGGATCTAGAGAGACTAGAAACCCGTGCAGTGGCCGCAGCTGTGCTGTGTATCTTGGGCAACCAGGTGCTCCATCACATCACTGGGGGCCAGATGATGATTGTGGAGAGTGTGTTGAGTGGGACCTACTATGGGTGGGCCCAAATGATGCTGGTGTCACTAAAACGACAGTTGTCACTCTGCAAGCAGCACGTGAACCATGATTTCTCGTATGGGACTTTATTGTGCACCTTATTCTTTGAGAAGATCCTGACCTTGAGGCCTCGTATACAGCTTCCAGATGGGGGCCCGAGAGAGCCCAGGATGCGCCGGTGGGGGTGGCTACTGTGTAGAGGAGGACGAGGGGCGATCGGGCGAGTGTTTCGACCTGAGTTTTTTTCCCATTGGGATCAGATGTTGTTATACATAGATGACTATCCCTATAGTGGGATGAGTTATTGTGGAGATCCGGACCTGCCACTTCTGCCTGGTCGAGTATGGGGGCCTGATGGTAAGTGAAAGATTGCTATTCTTGTATGGGCATGTTAAATTTTTTGAATAGTAGCTAGGGTACTGATTCATGGACTTTTGGTATGCAGATATAGCTCCGGTAAAACTGGCTGGATATATGGGACAATCGGCAGCATCTGGAGCTACAGGTCTGAGTGGGTCGAGAGCAGCGCATAATGAGGATGCAGCCACCCTTCTGGAGGACATCCGCCGTAGATGCAAAAGGTTGCTGACCGAAGTATCAGAGCGCGGGTGGCAGGACTTAGACGACCAGTACATAGAGCCATGTGTTGCTCTACCCTCGGAATGGCGAGGTGTCATGCGGCGCATGGCGATGGCCGGTTAGGGGATGCGTGATCTACAGGCTGCAGGAGCAGAGTCATTGGCTCGGGATCCGCTAGATAGTGATTAGGTGTGGGGCATATGGTGCCCCCTAGTGTGTATGTAGGGGCAGGTGGTGCCCCCAGTTTTGAGCTTTTTGTAACATGCTATGGGCATGTCATATGTATCAGAGTAGATGGACTCTAAAAACATTTTTTGTGACACATATTATGGATATGCATCAGTTTTTAATGATTATGAATGTTATTGTCTTGTATGAAATGCATGTGATAAATGCCAATCTAGAACATGGTTTGCAATACTATCTACATAATGATTCTGTTCTCGAGGTACATGGTTGAAAGTTATGGTTTCAAATGCACGTATCAAGAGTTTCACTCGTAAATACCGTCTAAACAGCACAGGGTTATGCACACGATAAACACCATTTAGTTGCATGACAAGAAGTAGGGAATCCAAACGAACGTGCAGATGGAGGATGCGATGGAAGAGGGCATCGGCTAAGAGACCATGCACTGCATCATATTCGGCCTGATTGTTGGTGGCAGGACCAATGCAGACCCCGTTGGAGAGAGGTGAAGATGGCCCAACCTGCTGAGGCTAGATTCCGGGAGTAACGACTTGCACCATCGGCGTAACCGATAAAGGGTGTGGACGGGGGGTCCTGCGGAATGGTGTTACAAGACAAAAAATGAGGGGAGGAGAGACAATTATGGCAGCGTGAGTGTACAGAAGACATCGAGCGGCAACTATGGGAGGGAGTGCAAGGAGCAGGATGAATACGACTCATATACAAACTAGAGGGTGGTATATGAGGGCTATCGGAAGTATGGCGAGGACTCGGGCTGCGAAGGTCAACAGAGATACGGGTGGAGTGATCTCGTGTATGGGTAGAAAGGAGGTGGTCAGGCGAAAAAACAGGGGAGGATGCAGGGGGACTGGGCTCCAAGTGTCTCGCAGAGGAGGATAGGTAAAGAATGGTCATGGTAGACTCCGTCATCCGAACATCAGGGGGGGGAATGTTGATGGGAGCGGGGGGATCCTCAGGCTGGCCTGAAGCATACTGTGCGAGTATGGGAGAGGTGGATTGATTTTGTTCAACCTCATACTCTCGAACTACCTCTAAAGAGGCGCGGTAATGCGTCAGGTGAGGACAATGGTGGGAGTAATGGCCATGAACACCACATAAAGCATAGGGTTTGTTGGTGCGGAGAGTCTTGGGGTTCTTAGTTACAACCGAAGAAGGAATGGAGGCTCCAGGGACTGTAGACTCAGGGAACGCGACTTTAACCATGGGTTGAATATGGGGCAACTCGGGACAAGCATGGGTGGCATGACTGGTGACATCACACAAGGCACAAGGCTTTGCGGGTGGAGGAGGGGCCGGGTCAGTCGTGGTGGTATTGTCTTTGGGTGCCCCCTTTCGGGCTTTGCCTTTCTTCCCGGGAGCCGTCATGACAGGAGAAGGGTCCTGTGAAGGTGCTGGGGGCATAGTGGCAACGGAGGAAGCGAGGGGGACCGGTTGAACCGGTGTCAAATCCATGTAGGGTTTGGGGTGACCAGGAGGGGTAGCGGCTGGAGGATCAAGGTACCAGACCGGTATGCCTAGGGTCAGGTTAGGGAGAGAGAGGGTGGCCATGACGGGGATAGAATATACTCCAGGAGGGGGAGCCAGGAAAGGTATCTGCCCAGCAGGGTAATGACCAGGAGGGACGGCTCCGAGATGGTTAAGGCCTGGGAGAACTGATCCAGGAGGATAAAGGGGTTCAGGGATACCAGCTGTAGGGGGAGGGCCAGAAGGAGGAGGTTCGGCTGGCTGAGATGAATGGCTAGGAGCAGGTTGCGGAGGGTGAGGGGGAGGTTGCTGATTAGCTGAAGCAGGCCACTTAAGGGCAGCCTGAGACGATTACATCATGCAAACATTCAATAAGCTGGTATCAGTGATATGAGGAAGGGGGAGACTAGGAAAAGTTCCAAGCAGGGAGGAATCCTTGTAAACGTCGGGGGAGACACTGGTCAAGGAATCGATGATTTTCTTGTTGGCTACTGAAGAGATGGTCGTCTCAGGTGAGGTCTGAGATTTTGGCTCATGATATGTCAACTGGTCAATGGTGACTATCTTTCCATTATGGGGGAAAGACATCTTGCAGAAAACCACGGATGGGACAGCAGACATAGCATAGGTGTAGCTTCGCCCCAAT
Organism: Pinus albicaulis; assembly: GCA_034641835.2. Lineage (NCBI taxonomy): Eukaryota > Viridiplantae > Streptophyta > Pinopsida > Pinales > Pinaceae > Pinus > Pinus albicaulis. The sequence continues at coordinate 363,011,510 of CM076575.1, forward strand.
AGAATGTTGTAGTCTAGTGGGGCGTCTATGACTTCGACGTCAACGCAAACAGTCTTACCGGCGAGGGTGATAGGGCAATTACGAAACAAGCCAATGGGCTGGGAGGCATGACCGTCCCACGCTCTAAGGGTGATCGTGGAAGGGGCCAGCTCGGGGGATCCGAGTTGCTTCCAAACCGAAGCGGACATCACGCAGGTGGATGCCCCCTCGTCAATTATACACCGGGAAACGATGGCGTTCCGTATTTTGACTGAGATTTGGAAGGCGACAGAAGGAGGAAGGGGAGGATGGTCCGATTGAGTGGTGTCGAAAACAATCATTTGGTCATCAGCAGGATCTACAGCGCCCACGGCAGATAGTAGAGCCTTCTTTTGGGAAGGGCACGACTGGAGGAGTTCCAGTGTGGAAATGGCAGCAGGAGATTGCGCCAAATCATCTACTATGCTATACGAATGAGAAGCTCGACCAGAAGCAGCGTTTCGACGTAATGGTGCCTTAGGAATCTTGGTATGAACCTCAACTTTGGGTTGAGGGATATGTAAGGGGCCACTGGATGTCGAAAGAGGCTCTGTAGAACCTGAAGAAGGAGGCTCGGGGGCAGACTGAGCAGGAGGCTTGGGGTACTGGCGAGACCGAGTTTGAAGGTGAAGGTCGATGGTTGGGAATGGATCAGAGTTCATCATGAGGATCTGGTAATCGGAAGAACCAGAAATGGAAGGTGGAGTGGAGACCCGCCCGTCAGGTGGTTGGGTAGCCACGAATCCTTGCTGAGGGAAAATATCAGTAAACATAGCTGGTTGAGGAGTGGCCACATTAGGGGGAGCATGAGGGGAGGCATGTTGTCCTCGCCATGTGGCTTGAGACTCCCACATCTTCCGCATCTGTGGTAAAAGGGGACAATCGTGGGTGTAATGACCGTAAACACCGCAACACGAACAAGACTTGTTGGTACGAAGAGGCCTGTCCGGCTTGGGCTGAGTGCCCTGTTGCTGGTTAGCAGTGTTAGAGTCAAAACCTTGAGGATTTGGTCCACGTGTACTAGGGGTAGATTGATTTGGATTGCCTCTCCGCCTTCTTTGAGAAGAAGGGGGATTAGTCGCACCCTGCTGTGCAAATACTTGCCCTGAAGGGGACTGTAGGTGTTGTTGCTGGGGTTGAGGAGGCAAGGGAGGAGGAAGCGCATATGCTGGAGGAGCTGGCACACCAGGCTGCGGGTAAGGGTAATGGTTAGGTTGGGCAACATTGAGGGAAGCAGGAGGTTGGGAAAAAGGAGGAGGCATGCCGTATCTAGGGTACATGCTACTGGGAGGGGGAAGAGTGCTAGAGGTGCTGGCTCCTCCGTGAGGGAGACCGTAGCCCATCGGAGGTTGAGCATACCGATGGGAAAGGGCTCCAATGATACCGTCGGCGGAATGAGATGCCCCTGGGGCATTAGCGCCACCAGGCCTGGGGAGGTCAGGAAGGACGGTATAAACATAACCAGACTGGGCGTAGATCAGGTCATATTTCAAGGCAATTTGGAGGGCAGCTTCTTCGGTTTGAGGGAAATGGGAGGCGACATATTTGCCAATGGGAGCTAAGAGAGAGCAAAGGAACCAGTCCATATAGATCCGATCTTCGAAGGGGGGAGCTCGACATAAGCTGCGTCTTCGTTGCCATTCCTGAACATGGGTAGAAAGGCGGGTCGAAGATGTTTGCTTAAAGGAATTCAAGAGCTCTGTACCGGTATCGTATCGGAGAGGGAGCTGGAAGTAGGATAAAAAGGCTTGGGCAATGGTCGCAAAGGTGGTATGGGAAGAGGTGGCTTGATCGACATACCATTTAGAAGCTTCACTGGTAAGCGTGCGTTGGAACAAACGAAGACAGATGGAGTCATCGGTAATGGAATTGGAGGAACACCACATGTGGAAAGATCGGACATGATTGGTTGGATCTTCTCCAGCAAGGCCTTCGAACTTAGGGATGTCGGAGGGGAGCTTGGTTGGTATAGCGGGCCAACCAACATCGTGGCATATAGGGTCATTGATCAACTGATTGAAATCGAGGAGGCTGAGGCCTGCAATGTACGGCAGCAAGGGTATGGCCGAGGTAGTTCCTATGGTGGTTCTGCTAGTAGTCATTCCGGAATTAGGGCCTAGAGCACCGCTAGCATTAGGCCCTGGACCAGACATAGTGAAGGTAATAGGGGGAGAACCAGGAGGAGAAGGAAAACCCAATGAATCAGAAGAGGAGTCAGAGTGCAGACTCAGAGGAGGACTGGCTCGACGACGGCAGGACGGAGCAGGTCGATCGACCAGAAACTGAGGGTGAAGGCCAAGAAGTCTCCGGGAAAGGCGCCTTGGGGGCACAATGATGACAGGAAGAAGGAAACTGACAAGGGCAGTAAGGGACAGAATCAAGTGAGGTCAAGGGAAGAAAATGTGCAGTGACAATTGATTTTAGAGTCTTTGCCAGGCGGTGTTAACCAGGCGCTTCTTCTCTTAGGGTCAGTGTGTGGCATGCGTTAATTTTAATTTTTAAACCCTTTCCATTTTGAGAGCAAGAAAAAAGTGTGCTGCGTAACTGAAAATAAATCTGTAGAGAACAGTATATAATGCTGAAATAACAGAAAATTAATAGCCACTTGTGCATTTATCTAACCCAAGAAGGCGGGTCTCTCAAAACTAATCTAAAAAAGGGGAAAAATCTATGCAAAACACACGGAAAAGAGGCCAATAGATCTAAGGTCAAAAGGGACAGGGATCTAAAGGATAAAGCTGCTGAAAAGAGGTGCAGATCACAGCCAAGAGACAGAGGCAAGGTGGCTGGAAAAAAGGGAAGAAATCAACAAAAAGCGGAAAGGATAGGGAGGAGGTCCTAAAGAGAGGCCCAAACAAAATGACAAGAGGTGATTTGAAAGGAAGAAAGGCTAATTTAAAGGGATCTGAAAAGGAGGTATCAGATCTAGAAAAGGGGAGGCTGAAACTCTGAAAAAACAGACGCCTGAAGCAGCTAAAACTCTTCCACCAAAAGTGGAGGGTACTGAAGCCCTGGGGGGCTAGGTTCCCACTTAGGTGAGCAAAATAGATCAGGAACAGGTCGAAATGGGCTAAGACAGAGGCTAAAAAACCCTGACAGAAGCTTCAGAAAAACCCAGAAAAATTGCAGAAAAACAGCTGAAAAACTGGCAGGTCACAGGTTCTGACCTGTTTTCAGTGCAGGTCGTAGAAAATGGGTAGAAAAGTGCAACCTGGAGGTCCAAGTCACAGTTTTTGGGCTGAAAAGTGCGACCCCCCGCTCCGGTTGTCTCGGCGACAGATTTTCAGAAAAGTTGCCGTCTCAGTTGCGGCTGATGTCGGTCACCTGTGCAATAGGGCCAGAAACACGCAGAAGTTAAAAATTTTAATGTTTTAGGGTTTTATGTGAGAAAAACAACATAAAAATAGGAAAAATAAACAGCTGAAAAGAAACCCTAGGGTATGAAGTAGCTGGATATGCAGGAATATGAAAAACGACAGCGGTCGTAATTTAAAACCCGTGTGGAGTTGCCATTTGTTAGTATGAATCCTTTGTCGAAGTGTACGAAAAAGGACCACTTTAGCTACACATAACTAATAGCCCTAACAAAAAAAGTGGCCGCCAATATCTTCAGATCTGCGGTTAGTTGAACAAGAAAAGAGCTGCAAAAAACCAGATCTATGCATGGAAAGACATTAAGCAGTAAAAACAAGGGTTTACTCCATATACCAATAGACAAGACAAGAACAATTTTTGAAAGAATTTTTGTATTAATTGGGCACCTAGGAGGAAAACAAGAAGTCGTATCCAATTCTCCTTAGCGGGATGGGTTCTTGGAAGTCCTCAGCACTTCAGATCTAAGATTTCTCTCTCTTGTGGTGTAGAAAACCCAATGCAAAGAATAGAGCTCAATGGGAGCTCACACAGCAAATAACGGAAAAATGTGACCAAGTGTATAGATCCAGAGTGATCTAATAGGCAACAAAAGGTGAAGAATGGTAGGAAAAACCCTCCTATTTATAACAAAATATTGGGTCATTCTTGATCTTGGTGCATGATTAAAATAATGTTAACCAAATCTAGATCCACCTTTTATGGAATATTTTATTATATTTGTTGGAGGGAAAAGGTATTTGACTTGGGTCAAATCCCTTGATTAGTCAAAAATAAATAAATATATGATTTATTTATCTTTTTAAGAAAGTGGTTGGAAGATAATCAAATAAATAATGATTTATTTAATTATTTGTGGGTGATTTGGTCATATTTAACAAGGAATATTATCTAAATAGGATTTAAATAATTATTCCTAGAAAATAATAAGATAAATAAAGGTTTATCTAATTAATTTCTTTGTTTTTGGGTTAAAAATTACTGGGAATAATAATTAAATTATGGTTTAATTAATTATTCCATGAGGAAAATCAAACAAATATAGGTTTGTTTAATATTTCCTTTTGGGGTTTCCTGTTTAGACCATAAATAACCTAATAAATGTGGTTTATTAAGTTATTTAACATAGTGAAGGAAATTTTACTTAGGGTAAAATTGGTCTTACATGGTGTACTTGGGTCCATCTAATGATAATAGGTTAGATGACCCAAAAAATGGTGTAACGGGATCCATGATAAGCTTAGTGTATTAAATATCTAAAATCCCACATACTTGACTATCCAAAGGGTCTACAGAGATAATTTGAGACCACCAGTGTTTGAGAGTGTCATGGGAGGCATAAGAAAGTTGTTTGATTGGTAGGCTTAGGTGGTAGTGGGGAATTTTTAGGCAAAACAAAACAGAGGATTTGGGCCAAAGGTGAATATAAATGCACAGAATGGGTGATACAAGCATCTAATGGGTTTTCTGGGACTAGTAAGAAAAGCTAGACATTATGGAGTGATGAGATAGTGAAAAATTATCTAGAGGATAATGAAGGCAGTGAGATTTCTAGAACTCACAATGTTTATGAACCTTGTTTCTAGAAATCTTGGGATAGTCATTTAGTCATCATCAAGGCAAAAAATTACTAACGACTAACAGTGGCTCCACTTAGGGAGGGCAGCTCCTTTTCAAGAGGTGTCCAGAACTTCAGATTTCTAGCTTCATGGAGACCAGTGCCTCATCCATTGGGTAGATTTTACCTCTTTTATTTGCTGATGTTTTCTTTGAAGCTATAGTCTTAGTATTTTGAAAAAAAAAACATGGTTAACACAAATCCATCTCTACCTACCCAACCTACTTTCCTAACATTTTTACTTTTTTGGCTGCACTTGAACTGGAAAACCCTTGACATTTTTCTTTTTGAAAACAAAAATCAAACTATCTGAATGTACCCTTATATCTTCCGAGAGTTTATATTAGGCTAATGAGCTCTCTTTATTTTCTACCTAGTCTACTTATTTGTCAAGATTGAGTTGTTTGAAAAATTTTATTCTCTATCCTACTAACATGAAATTGAAAGCATGGCAAATTAGGATTAGGCAATATGACTTACCATGAGTTGTGGCATAAGAACAAGTTGAACACAAGTGTTATTTTTGTAAAAAGATAACTTAGGAAACATAAGGGCAATATATTTCATTTGTTAAACATCCCTATTTTCCTCTTTGGTTCAGATTTGGGGATGTGGAACCAACATATTTCATTCCTAATCTACTCTTATTTACAATTCAAGATTAGATGTTTTGACAAGTTCTTTCTTTCACTAAATTATAAGAAAAAAACGATTAAAAACATGTTCAGCCATGATTAGGCTAGATGACTGAACAAGACTTCTCTTTCAAAAACAAGTAGTGGCATTTATACTTGCACACTTTTAGCATCATTATTTTTTGGGTATGGGGCTGTACCTTTCTTTCAAACTCTGCCCTCTTTTTACTTTTTCTATTTTTAGGGATTTTGTCCTTTCTATTTCTTAGGAAAGTAATTTTATGTACAATGAGTGGCAAATTTAAAATTCAGAAATCTTGAAAAAAGTAGTGTTTGAGCATCCTTCCATTGACAGGACCTCCAAACATTTCTTCTCCATCAAGCTCTTGCAGAAAGAAAGCGTTGTTGCCTCTAGCTGACCGAATGATGTAAGGGCCTTTCCATAAGTTGTCAAACTTACCATGTTTTCCCTTGTCTTCCCTTCTTGAATCCCATTTCAGAGCTATGTCTCCAATTTGGAAATCATTGGCCTTAGTTTTTCTATAAAAAAATTTCTTGATATTGTCTTGTATTGCTTGTGTCCTTTTGTAAACTTCCTCCCTTGACTGATGCAAATAAATGGTTTGGTTCAGTCTTCTTTGCATGTCATTTTCTTCTGATTGTACCTCTTGGAGAAGCTTCATGATCGGAACTCCCAAAGAGGTGGAGAAAACTGCATCCATGCCATATAATAGTTGATAGGGAGACATACCAATTGATTTCTTGGTGGTTAGTCTATCAGCCCATAGTGCATGCAATAGTTTGCCATGCCATGCCCTTTGATTTTGTTCTCGGAGCTTTTTGATGATGTTCACCAAGCTCTTGTTAGAGGACTCAGCTAGTCCATTGCCTTGTAGGTAATAAGCAGTGGAGTGGCCTAGTATGGTGTGATATTTGTAACAAAAGTCCACCATTTTTTTAGATGTAAAGGCAACAACATTATCGATGATGATATTTCTAGAGCAACCAAACTTGGACAAGATGTTGGTTTCAAGGAATTTGATAATAACATAATCAGTGGAATTCCTAGAAGGGATGGCCTCTATCCATTTGGTGAAGTAATCAGTGGCAGTGAGGATCCACTTATGTTGGGCAGATGAGGTAGGATGGATCTCTCCTATGAATTCCAACCCCCACTGTTGGAAATAACATTCAACACTGATGGGATGCAAGGGAAAAGGTAGAAGTTTTCTTTTGACTTTAAAGATTTGGCACTTATGGCAAGTCATGAATAGTTTGTGAGTATCGAGAAAAAGGGTAGGCCAATAGCAACCAACTCTAAGGATATTGTTGGTTGTAGCTTCCAACAGAGGTCACCTCCACATTCTCCCTCATGTAATTCATGCATGATTTTTTTTGCATCATATTCAAGCAAACATTTAAGTAGCAAACCAACAAAACTCTTCCAGTACAACACTCCATATAAAATGCAGAAATTTAAAGCTTTTTTTTTAAGAATATAGCTTTAGTCTTTGACAGAGAAGGAGGAGCATTGAGATAAAGAAGCACGTAAATGATATCAGCATACCAATATGAATTTAAAAACATTTCTTCAATGTATGGAGCTGTAAATTCTTCTGTCTCCTCTAACACATCAACCATATTCATGTCTAAAGCTTGGAAATTTGATTTAGCCATAAGTTTTGCAAGTCCTTGTCCTTTAATCAATTTGGTGGGTCTGATTTCTAAATCATATTCTAAGATAGTAGCAATCCACTTGCCCCTTTTACCATCAAGGTCTTGATTAAGTATTTATTTGACAACTGTGTGTGGGACAAAAGCTATGACATGTGAATGCAAAATATAAACACTAAAATCTTTCAAAGCTTTGATTAAGGCAAAGGCTTGCTTTTCCATGATGTTATACTTTAGAGGAGCATCCCTCAAGGCCTTGCTGAAGAAATCTATGGGTTGTTCTTGCCCCATGATGTTATTTTTCAATAATATTTTTGCCACAGTATGTTCAGATGAAAATGAGAAGATGTAAAAATCCTTGGTGAAGTCAGGATTGATTAAGACTAGTGTTTTTGTGAGTGCTTGTTTTACTAGCTCAAAAGATTGTTTTTCTTCCATATTCCACTTCACTCCTACTTCCATTTTAAACATGTTTGTGATATTCCTTAGGAGTTCAACAAGGTTGGGGATGAATCTTCTTAGGAATTTAATCTTTCCAATGAATGATTGCAGCTCTTTAATGTTTCTGGGATGGTTGATTTGTAAGATGCCTTCTATCCTTTTGGGATCTATTTTGATTCCTTCTTCAGAGATGATGTGGCCTAAGAGTTTTCCTTCCTAAAGTCCAAACAGAGTTTTCTTAGGATTCAGAGATAGGCCATACTTTCTACATTTTTCAAAAAAATTTCTTAAGTGGACTAAGTGTTCTTCATCAGTCTTAGAGTAGATAGTGATTTCATCAAGGTATATCACTATGAAGTAACCTATGTCTTCCGAAAAATCTATGTCCATTGCCCTTTGGAAAGTGGCCCCTGCATTCATTAAACCAAATGGCATTTTAACATACATGAATGTACCCCAAGGTGTAGTGAAAGCAGTTTTGAGTTGGTCACTTGGAAAGACCAGAACTTGGTTATAACTTGAGAAGCCATCTAGTAATGAGATTCTTTGTGAGCCAACTACTTTTTGGAGTATGTGATCCATTTTAGGCAAGGAGTAATTGTCTTTTAAGGAGGCCTTGTTCAAATTTATGAAGTCAACGCAAATCCTAATTTCCCCGGTCTTCTTCCTAACTGACACAATGTTGGACACCCATTTTGAGTATCTGACAGGGACTATGATCCCGGCATCGTACATATTTTTTATTTGTTTCTCAACTGAAGGTAACAATATGGGCTTAATTCTTCTCAATTTTTGTTTGAATGGTTTCTGATTTTCCTTGAGAGGAATTTTGTTTTGAATGATTTTAGTGTCATAGGATTTCAAGTCTTCATACCCCCAAGCGAACACATCTTTGAATTCTTTAAAAAACTCAATGTATTTATGTTTTGTGTGAGGAGGGAGAGTTTTGGACAGCTTGACTATTTTGGGCTCTTTCATCCCTCCAATGTTACATTCTTCTACATTTCTTTTAGTGGATTCCATATTGGTTTTTTTGGCTACATCATTAAAATCAAACAGCTCTTACAGTGGTGTAAGGCCTCTTAGCAAGATGTCATATTTGTATTGCAAAACCTCAAGTTCTTTTTTATCTGATTTATCAAATATTTCTACAACACAAGGATTTTGAATGTGGCTTATATCATCATTAAAGGATAAATCTGTTTTAGGAGTTTCATTTTCAGTAAAATTATTTCTTTCAAATATTAAACTCTATTTTGTGCTTGAAAATTCATTTCTAGATTGCAGAAAGTCATCTATTTTCTCATAACTATCAAACACTTGCCAATGGTTCAAGTTGTCCGGCACAGTAGGCCTATTTTTTACTTTGATGAGGCATTGTTTATTTTCATAGGGTAAAGAGCAATTGTTGGCAGCAAAATAAAGCTCATTGGCAAGGCAGTTTTGGGCTCTAGGGTTGAAAGTGAGCTCATACTTGTCAAAGGTTTTGAGAAGATCTAGGGCAGCATTCCTATACTCTCTCAGTCTAGATTTCTTGGCTGAATATTCTCCCTTTATTTGTTTGATGATTAGTTCTGAATCTCCCCGAACCAAGATTTTATTAGCTTTAAGGTTTTTAAGTAAGCGTAAACCAATAAGGAGAGCTTCATATTATGCAATGTTATTGGTGCATTGGAAATCTAGCCTATAGGAATGGCCTTCATTTGTGTTGTGGATCCAAACCCCAGCTCCTGAGCCAACCTTACCATAAGAGCCATCAAAGCTCATATGCCAAAGGGTGTCAATTTCAAATTTGTCACTGTTTTGTACTTCGGGGCTGCTAGAGTTTTGGGTGTCATTTTCTTGATTAGAGGGCTGGTTTGGTTGTTCCGAGGGGCTTAGTTCTCCTTCATTGTCATTCACTTGTTCATTGATATAATTTTCATTATACAAGATGAATGAGTCAAGGTCTGAGTGAATGGAATAAACCAGTGTGTTATTTGGCCTATCCATGCTACTCACCATATATTTCATGTGGGATTCCTGGTACAACCTCCTTGTTTGATTGAAGACTGGGATGGTGGCATAAGTCATGTCCATTTGAAGGCTACTCTGGAGTTTGGCCCCCCATGATCTAGATAAAATCATACCATATTTTAGGGGGATGTCAGCAACAACTATGTCCATGACTAGACTTTTAGTGGGGATTTGTGCCAGATTGACACACAGATCCTTGATTAGGCCTGGGAACTTAACCCTACTTGAATCAAAAGAGTACAATTCTTTGTAAGGCTTTGTGATTTATAGGCCTAATCTCTACATCACAACCTTTGGCATGAGATTGTGTGAGGCACCGGAGTTTAGCATAGCATTATGCAGAATTTTGTCATGTATGTTCAGACTGACATAGAAAGGAGGGACATCTCCTTCTTGATATTTTCCCTCCACTTTAGGGCTAAACAACAGCTCCATTTTATCATCAATTAAGTTTAAAGTGTCAGTATCATTACCTATGTTTAACACTTTGAAAATATGGGATCTATATACCTCTTGTGTTACCAATTCAGTGACAGCCATGATTATCTTGATTTTGGCAATCTCTCCTTCAAAGCTGAAAGGTAGAGGTGTCTTTATTGCATTTACATCAGTTTTATCAGCCATAAAATTTTCTACATTTTTGATTTGCTGATTCTGATTTGATGGTTTGGACAACAATGTTTTTTTCAGGGCCACTAGTTGAATTACTAGGGCAGATTGAATCATTACTAGGTTGACTATTTTTTAGTTTGTTTAGATTAGCTTTCTTAGCCATATCATTTGTGTTTTCCGCTGTCTTTTTAGGAATATGTTCGGGGGTTTTCCTAATAGCAGTGTTTGATTGATTTTTTTTAGGAACATCTTGATTCTTTTATTGCCTATGGAATTCCATTATGGAATTCTCAAATCCTAGTTTATAGTCTTCAAAATCTTCATATGATTTTTCATTTTGTTTTGAAGAGAACATCCTTTGTTTTTCTTCGGTAAGAAAAGTATTATCCTCATCATTAGAACCTATGACATCTACATGGTCTTCTTCCAACTACATTGGCTCTCTCTCCTCTTCATCTACATAGTTGTCTTGGAAAGGGGGTCTAAATTGTTGGTTATTTTCTCTTTGTCTGATTTGGGGAGGATCCCTTCTAAAATTCTGATTCCTATTCTTATTTTGAGGATTGGCTTGATTTTCCCTAGGGGGTGTTCTCTCATTCAAACTGATTTTTTCCATCATTCTCTCCATTGTCCTAACAAGGGAGTCAATTTTTGTGTCAGAGGAGGAGGTTGAAGCTGTTGTTTCATCTTTATAAGTCACACTTTTTCTGATCTCATCCTAGCTCTTTTCTCAATTAAATTGGCCTCTACACTCACAACCCCTTTTTTCATGTCTTCTAGAGTTAGGTAATCTCTCTCTCGCTTAGTTGATAGGCCATGTCAGCATCAACACCTTTGGGATATTTTACTAAGGCTAAACCTTGGGGAGGCTTTGTGTGAGGTCGGAGAGCATTGTAAACACTGTTAAACCTAGTGGAGTAGTCGTGAACACTTTCTCCCAGACTCCTTTTAAGATTGTTATACTCGAAAAGAATTTGAAGGGGGTTATTCTTGATTTCCCACTTGTTCACAAAAGTTCGGTAGAGGGAAGGGAGATCATGTATGATGTTGGGAGGTAAGTTTTTGAAACATTTCTTGGGTTCTCCTCCCAGGCTCTAGGCAAAAATCCTCATTTGCATGGTTTCTTCTTCTATTTCCATGTAGTCAAAAGCATCATTTATTCTATATACATGCTTATGGGAAGTGATGGACTCAGTCCCTGAGAAATGAGGGATTTTGGGCTAATAATCATTTGGTAATGGTAATAGTGGTTGTTGCAGATCCAGTGGAGCATACCAGGCTACCATGATGGGAGGAAATGGAAACAGAGGTTGATTTACAAGGGGAGGGTTTGTGAGTGGTGGAGTGGGAAGGAGTGAGGTGTTTTGCATAGTGGTGGTATGAATGGGTGTAGCTAAGGTACTCAGACCAAAAAACTAATTCTGAGTAGGCTTAAGATGAAAAGAGCTGAAGTGGTGGAGAAGCTGAAAGTCAAGTGGGGTGGAAGGAGAAGCTTCTCTACTGGATTTTTGCTGCAAATCTATGGGCTCAAGGTCAGTTTGGTCAATCCTACTTTGTGACTTGGTCCTGAATAGGTTCTTAGTATGGTGCAAGTCAAACTGAAGATCTTGTGAAATTGCAAGGTGTTTCGGTGCAGAGCTTGCTCTATGAATGGTCCTAACAGTGGTTGGGTTTCTAGCTTTAGAAGTTTGCCACAAAATATTTTCTAGGTCATCTACTATGGTAGGAGGATTTGGGTCTGGGTGATATCTGGTATTGATCCATTGTGAAGCCATATCTCTTACTCAAAAATCAGAGAGGCTAAAATGCTTGGGACTGTTTTTGGAAGGCTGGCCTCTCTTAGTGTTTATTTTACTCACACAAGGTATAACTAGGCCCTAAAACTGATTAGGACTGATTTGACACAATCCTAGGAAAACCTATGAGACTATTGAGGTGAAAAAAGGCCTATTGGAGGCTAGTGGAGTCGCCAGGTGGATGCTTTTGTAATTTTGAGGATATGTATATAATGGTCCACCACCAAATTTTGACAAAAATCAATCTAGGGACTATTTTGGGGTTTTAGAGTTTCCTTATGCAACCCTAAAGTTTCAATGAGCATCCTCTAGCTGAGTCATCATCTTGCTAGGATGGTGAGGCAATTAGTTTCTACTCTTGGCTACCAGTTGATTTTCTGAGCTTAATTGAGATTTTGGGAATTCCTAAGGGATACCTAGGATGTTTTTGACTCAAAGTCCCACCGTGATCGCAATTATGTTAGTGTGGCGATGAGGTGGCAGATTCACTGGATTTTCTAAGTCAAACTAAGGGTCCAAAGAGTCTTAAGAGGTATTCAGGAAACTATGTACTCAGAAGTCCCACCGCGATCACCATTATGTTAGTTCGCGGTGATAAGTTTAAAAAAGGAGGATTGTCTGAGTTTCTAGGAAATTTTAAGATGTTAAGGCCTCGGAGTCCCACCCTGATCTCCATTGTGTTAGTTCATGGTGATAAGTTTAAAAAAGGAGGATTGTATGAGTTTTTAGGAAATTTTAAGATGTTAAGGCCTCAAAGTCCCACCATGATCTCCATTATGTTAGCTCCCCATAATTTGCTAGATTGATTGAGATACAAATGGACAGGGGTAACATCAAACCAAAATTTGGAATCCGAGGACCTAGCCTTCCTGGATTCAGAGAGGGATCTCTCTATTAGGTGCAAAGATAAGAACTTGTTTGCTGATTAGGGTTGATTTTAGGCTATTTATGAAATATTGGGTTTGTTGATTGTTTTTGGTTGGGCATGATGCTTAGATTGACTAGATAGAAACAAGGAAAACTTCAAGTCATTAGGAAATGGAGTCTAACAAGGTCATGATAGGTTCATAAATGGAGTAGGGAGTATTGTAGGGCAAATATAGCTTGGTTGGTGGATCTTTGAGGTTTGAAGGATCATGAGATGGAAATTAATTTTGAGAAACAAAGTTTGACAAAGAGCAGTAAAGAATTCTCTATCATGCACTTAAACTAATGGAGTTAGAATAATCATAAGCATAGAGAATAAATCAAAGGCAGAGGAAATCCTAAACTCTTTGATTTAGACTTAAAGAAGATAATTATCCAAGACAAACATTCAAATGAAATACAAAAAGGCAAGAAACTTATTCAACTTTCATGGATTTCATTCTCAAGAACAGAAAAAATTAAAGATGCACAAATAAATACAATCATAGAGGGAGAGAAACTCTAAACATCTAAGATTATATCTATGAAGGTTCTTTGAAACAATTAGCTAAGCAAATGAAAAGAGCATAATTGAAACAAACTTCTTTGACAAACCTAGGTAATGGTGCTTTAAAGAGATGACTCCAAGAACAGAGTTTTTAGTGGCAACAAATATGCAGGGCTAGCCATAAATCATGCTTGATACCAACTGATCTAAACCATTCAAGAAACATACAAGCTCAGGAAATCCTTACAGAGCAAAAGATGAATTCTCTAACATATCCTAGTACAAGAAAACATTAAGGCAGTGAAGAACAGACAGTCCTAAGGTGCCATCAGAAAACATATCTTAGTATAAATTATTTGTCCTACTACAATAGAGAAAAATGGAAACATAATGAACAAACTAGAAAACATTAACAAAAGAGAAACATATCACCATCAACCAGGCTTATGGATCCTGCAAACAGTCCTCCTCCATCAACAAACAAATCAGGGCAGCTCCAAGACATAAAATTCTTTTCAAAAATCCAAGAGACTATGTATTACTTGAGAATAAGTCATAAAAATAAAACCAAATACATAAGAGCCTCATGCTCTATTTATGGAGCAAATGAGGAGGTGGAAACCATAAGAGGCTTCCAGAAACCCTAATTCTGTCATAAATGTCATAAATGTGCTTAATGACCATGCAAGGCCCAAGACACATAATAGATAAGCTAATAAATGAAAAACATCAAAAAATAACTCAATCAAATCTGGAGTGATTTTTCCAAAAGAATATTAAAAAATTATTTTTCCATTAATCAGTGTCTTTTGTTGACTTTTTGGCCTAAGTCGGTTAGTTTGCGCAGCGCCATTTTTGCAGAAAATAGGTTGTTTTGCAACTAGATTTTGGACCACTTCCCGATGTTGGATTTGGCTCTGTGATAGCTTGTTGGAAAGCTTGAAGAGTCTAATTTCCAAAAATTCTTTGGGTTTCCTGATCGAGTCCTTATAACCCTATAAAAAATTCCAAAATCTCCAATCTATCATTTGCGCAGTGCTAGGCCTAAAACAGGGGCAGAAAGGTGTTTTTTGAGGTGTTTTTTGACCTTTTGAGGGGTTAAAACAGCTCCAAATCCTCTAAGAGGTGTTGTGGATGATGTGCAGGTCATGAAAAATCCAAAAATGTCAAGTTTTCCTCCAGAGGATGCCCAAAATTTTTGTGTAGCGCCAGTGGCGCTGCGTAAAGTAGGCCAAAATTTTTACAAAAAACAAAATCTTCTCCAAATTCCTTCAAAATTGGTGGAGACCCTCCTTAGATGTTTTAAGATAATTGCTGAGAGGCCTCAACCAAAATTCCAAGGCTGTCATGCTCATTTTTTCTCTTTAGGTTTTTATTTCAAGGAGGGCTTCTTTGAGTTTGGCACATGCAAGCATGTTCTTCTTTGTGTAGTGCTTAGTCATCTTCTTTTGGAGAGCAAGGCCTCTCTTGATCTTCTTGAAGTACTTATTCTCATTCTTATAGTACTGAATGATGCACCGTGCTCTTTCAAAATCCTCCTCCCACTCTTTGATTTGTGTGTCTTTCTCTAGGAGCAGCATTTTAGTGGTCATCTCCTCATCCTTCTCATCATTGTCTAAGTTAATGAATTCAAGCCCTTGAGTAGTTTTATTCAGTCTCTTACTCCTCCTTACCTTTCCTTTCTGCTCAATATTTCCCACCTTTTGCTTGCCCTTGTCCACTGTTTTGATAGCTTGAGGAGAGATGGCCCTTTGCCTTTTTGAGGTAGCAAACACATCTCTTTTTCCTCTGTAGTATGTGCATATGTAAGGGGTGATGATGGTATTTTTGACCATGTTTTCATCATTTCTTTGACCCTCATCTTGGCTTTTTTCTTTAATGATGTTTTCTACTTGTTCATTTTTTGCATTTTCACTTTTATTTTCTTGATCATCTAAAAACTGATTAGTGTCATGACAGTCTTGACAATTGTCAAGACTGTCATGAACATTTCCCTGGCTGCCTTGTGCATTATGCTGACTGTCTTCTTCATCCTGCTGCTTATTTGTTTGTTCATCATGCTCACTGCCTTGTGTTTTATCACTATTTTCCCCATCACTTCCCATATCCTCTGCCTTTTCTTCATTTATTTCTATGTTTTCCTGACTGAATTCTTCTCCCTCACCCCAATATCCATGTGATTCTTGATGTCCACTTCCTGCTTCACTTGATGCATCAAAAGAAGGACATGATGGGATGTGTGCCTGTGGTGAGGGTACTTGTGCAGATGAGGAAGGCAGATTTGTTTGATGAGGATGTTGTGGGTTTGAAAAGAACTCATTGGTTATGAAAGCATCCCAAGGTACACCCTGTTGTTCTAGCTGATGTTCAACCGCCATCTTGATCAAGGAATGGTGGAACGAGCTAGACATTTGTTGGGGAAAACTCCTCCTTTGAACAACATAACACATTTTCATAATACTCCTGTAGAGATAGTAGGGTAGGTCAAGTGCGTTAACCCCTATAAAGTGCATAAGGAGTCTAAGATGATAGGTATAGACCCTGAAGTATCTCCCCTCATAGGTGAAGTACCTCATGATAACCAACATCAAAGGTGCATACCTATGTTTGAGATGTGAGAAAGGAAAAACAGTGATACTGCCCTGTCTATACCTCCTTTTGAGAAATGGAAAAAGAAAATCTCTTTCTAGCTTACCATTCTTGAACCATTTCTCACCCACTAAAGGGATACCGGTGGCCTCAGATATGGACATTGCTGAAATCTCAAATTTTATCCCTGCAAGGTGTAAATGTTTGTTTTGCAAATTAAGGATGAGGAGCCTTGTAAGCTCAGGATTTCTCTTCACCTGCTTGACCCTCTCACAGAACTGAAAAAACCTTGTGTTTTGGAAGCATGAAAAGATCCTAGGAGAGGATGTGGTAGCCACTGTATTCTGGGGTTCCAACCTCTTAATTTTCCCTCCCTTGTGCTTTGATTTTGAAGGTCTTTGATTTCCTTGACTACCACTGCTATTTTCCATCTTTGACATGGTGATGGGGGACATTGATTTGGAAATTTGAGGCTTTTTAGTGGAAGAACCAAGTGAGGAATGAAATTGAGTTCAATTTTAGCTAGGAGATGAATTTTGAGGTTTTGAGTGATTTTTACAGCTTGAGGAGTTTAATCACAAATATAGTAACAGCCTTAATTTCCTCCTATACTTTCTGCTATCAAATTTAGTTTCATGAGTGCAACTATTCTCTTTGATTTTGACCTAGGGTTTCACCCTCATAGGGTTTTTACCTTCACCACTAAAAACAAGATGTTTTTGCAAATTTGATGTGGGGAATCAAAGAGGAAAGTCACTTACTGCTTTCCTCAATTTACTTCAGTCTTGGAGGCACCTTTGAAGGATAAATTCATGCATTAGGGTTCTTCTGGCACCTTTGGCACCTCTCTGAACTTTGTGCAACACCCCTATTCTGGGCAGGTCAGGCTACCTGTTTGTGCAGTGCCGACGACGCTGAACGGTGTTTTGCATAGCGCCGGGTGGTCTTCACACTGTTTGAGCGGGCCGGGCCATCTGTTTGTGCAGTGCTCAAAAGAATGCGCGACTTGTTTTCACAGCGCTTGGAGAAATTTGTAGCCTTTTTGCGCAGCGCCTGGAGGAATGGGCGGCCCTTGCACGTTAGTCGAGCAGCTGGGCAACCTGTTTGCGTAGCGCCCAGGCGGAAGGAATTGCAGTTTGGGCAAAAGGCACAGATTTCCAGTCTTCGAGCAGTTTGGGCCTGCCTTTGCGCAGCGCCGAAGAAAACTTTGCGTAGCGCTGTGCAAAAACGAATGGGGAGGATGGCAGTTTTCACAGCGTTGGCTTCTCTTTTGCGTAGCTCCTGGATTTTGCGCAACGCCTCACAATTTCTCCATGAAATGGCCCAAAAACCCTGGTTTCTCTCTTTGGAGTTTTTTCTCTCATTGCCAAGTGCGGGAAATGAAAAAATTGAGAAATTCAAAATCATTTATGCTTTTGACAAAAATTAAATCGAACCGTAAAACCCACTTTTGTAATTTCTAGGTCCCTTTTCATTTGTCTCATAACCTTTATCTTTTTTAGGGTTTTGAGAAACTTCCTCAAGGAACTTTTCTCTTTTGGTGGTGTTGATGTGCTGATGTCCTTTTACCCTTCTTCATTTTGATCACTTGGGTACTAAGCAATTATTTATGGCATGCTTTAGTCAATCTGAAAAAAAAAAAAAAAAAACTTGCTCTTAACCTTTTTTGGCATTCTTTGACTACTAGTGACCTAAAGACTGTTTCCTCATTTTTTCTTCTGTTTTTAAGGTAGTAACAGTCTCATTTACCCATAGTAAAAAAATCATATTTGTGACATGGAATTGACTTGGGTACTTTCAGAGTTTCAACCCTATGCTTGTCTTCTTTTGTTTACCTTGAAGACCTTTGTTTTTCATTTTGGGAATTTAGCCTTTTTAAACTGATATTGTTTTCCATTCCTTCTTCAGTGCTGGTGAAAAATTGGTGTTCTTAACAAACCCTAGAGAGGTGATTTGGGAATCTCTGGTGGCCATCTGCTATAATGAAGGAGGCTCTATCATCCTTTGATCATTTTATCATTTCTCTCCAAATTCATGGTTTTGAGGGCTGCTCAGAAAAAGATAAATAGTGTTATTTTCTAAGTTCTAAAAAACCTATCAAAACTCTTTTATCCTTCTAATTGTGCATTGAAGGAGTCAGGTAACCTTTGCCTTTGCAACCTTAGTATTTATTCCTTGTTTTGGCCAACAACATTTGCTAACCCTGATCTCTCAAAACCCATGCTTGCTGCTGTCCTTTTTCCACTGATTATCTTCCTGTGATGATTTTCTCTCTCTCTTACCTTACCTCATATCTGATATGTTGGCCCTTTTGGTTTTCCTGGTAGGAAAGTGAGCAAGGGGTAGTTGTCCCCTTAACAGACTTATACTTCAGATCAAAAACCTTCCTTAAAGGATCTCTTTATTAGTTTTGGACCAAGTTACATGTCTCTATCCCCCCTTTTTTTACTAAAGCAGTCTCCTTGTAGGCATAAAACAAAGATTTGAAGGATACCAAATCCACCCTAAGACTCATGAAACCCTAGGTGTCCTAGTGGAGGCTCTCTAGGATTTGGATTTTGGACTGAAACTTAGACTTAGGGATCACCAAGTGTAAGATAGGATCCATGATAATCTTAGTGTATTGAAGATCTAAAATCCCACATACTTGACTATCCAAAGGGTCTATAGAGACAATTTGAGACCATCAGTGTTTGAGAGTATCATGGGAGGCATAACAAAGTTGTTTGATTGGTAGGCTTAGGTGGTAGCGAGGAATTTTTAGGCAAAATAAAACAGAGGATTTGGGCCAAAGGTGAATATATATGTACAAAATGCGTGATACAAGCATCTAATGGGTTTTCTGAGACTAGTAAGCAAAGCTAGACATTATGGAGTGATGAGATAGTGAAAAATTATCTAGAGGATAATGAAGGCAGTGATATTTCTAGAACTCACAATGTTTATGAACCTTGTTTCTAGAAATCTTGGGATAGTCATTTAGTCATCATCAAGGAAAAAAATTACTGATGAATAGCAGATGGGGTGGTCAAATGTGACCGTCGCCCAAGTTGTCACCAAAACCACATGGAAAAACCGTTCGCATTTAACATTTGCAACATGGCCACATGCACGGTTTTTATAATTGTTTCCCAATCGCTGGTTAGAGCTTAGGCTACGGTTCTAGGCATTGGGTCACATACCATCAGGGCTAGCCCTTTGAATTTTCTATTTTATACAATTTTAAAACTTAAATATGTCATGGTTTCCATAGTTGTTAAGAAATATGATATAAACAGGTCAGTCGGGCTTTGGTGCTAGGAGGCGTCAGGTCGCCAGTTCGAATCCTGCTGACTACAAAAAATTTAATATGCCATTCTCCTTAGCCTAGGATCATGTGGCGGCCTTCAGGCCTGCCACGTGGTAGCTCATGATTGGCCAAAATCACAAAGGTCAAACCAACTTCAAATCCCAAGCTGACACTTGTCGTATTCTCACTCGTCCGTAGGGAATATTCTAAGGAATATTCTTTTTTTTCCAAATTAACAAAGTCAAACTTGGTCAACTGATTTTTTGAGTTTACTGGGCTTTTAAAACCTTCATAACTTTTGTATATGACCTCTTTTTTGTGAAGTGTTCATAGCGCTAGAATCACAGCGACAAGACCTTTCCGGTTGTTTAGGTTGCAAACATTTTTGGGCACTTTCATTTTTGAGCATTTTTTAACTTGGACATGATCTCCTGACCACACCTCCCAACTAGGAAGATTTTAGATCCAAAAATCTCTCTGGACTACTAAACCTGAAGATGAGGAGATTGAATCTCTACTCTTCCAATATTAATCAACTAAAATTTCCCTGATTTCATTAATTGGAGCTTCTCATGAAACGACAAAATTTTCCTTGAATCCATTGACCAACTGTTGCTGAATTTGACGTTGTCATGCTGCACATTTTCGAAACTTGCAAAACAACAAATTAACTTTGTAGCAAACATATTGTTTCTACATTGGTCTATATTCAAAGGAAACTGAAAATTACTGTCACCTTGCATCCTGTCCTTATGGCGGTTTTTTGTTGAATTTGCCTTGTACTTGTGTCGATTCCATATCAAGTTTCCTCGCCATAGTACCCTACCTTTTTGAAACCAAAAATGATCATTGCTGAAATTTATACCTTCTTTGTTTAGATGCTTTACCCTCTCTTGGATATTTGCACCTTCTTATACTGACACTTTGTTTTCTGCACTGATTGACACCAAAGATTATTTCTGCAACTCCTTGTCTTCTTCTTTCAAATACAACCTGATTTCAGACTGAAAAAACTCATTATTTACGTCAGCTTTTACATGAAAAGGATTATGTACAATTTCCCTTTGTTTAATCAACATCAAAGTCAAATTTTGACTTGCATTGACAAGCCTTTTCATCTGCCTTGCATTCACTAAAGAAGGGTCTAGTTTTTTGCAGTGTGTTCTCACAATGTACTCCTTGCCATCTTTGAATAAATGGTACTTGTTCTCATGGCAATGGAAGATAGTTTTCTTTTCATACAAGTAAGGACTGCCCAACACCAAACCTGTAATATCAAGCGGAACAACATCTAATTCAACCATGTCAATAAAATGTCCTATTATTGCAAAGCGCAACATGCACTTCTTTGAAACTGTAAATTTGCATCCTTACAAATCCAACCAAGAGGATATGGTTTAGAATGTGGAATGGTCTCAAGATCTAGTTTCTTGACTAAGTCTTTAGAAATAAGGTTCGCTTGCGATCCACTGTCAAATACTGTGTCAACTCGGTATGCTTGGAAATGACCCTCACATGAAACAGTTCAATTCTCTTCTCTTCACTTGGAGCTTCTATGTGACAGTTAGAAATAATAGAACTGGGTTTAGTTTCATTCTCTTTGCCCTTCAAGTTCTTTAGTGACATAACTATAATTTTTGCTTCATCTCCTGATTCTGACCCTAGATCTTGTTCAGCTATTGCAACTATCTTGCCTTTCTTCTTGGCTTTATCTTTGGCTTTAAAACTTTCTAGTTTCAACTCTGGATGAAGTTTCCAACAATCGTCCTCATCATGACTTGTTTTAGAACAATGTTTACAAAAAAAATTTCCCTTCTCTTTTCTAGAATCTGCATTTCTTTTTTTCTTCCATTTGCCTTTAAAATCACTTTCCTCATTCCCATCTAAATTTTGTTTTCCCCTTGCCTCTAAATGTGTGGCTTGAACACAAACCTCATCTAAGCTTGTAGGTTTAAACATGAGAATGGTATGTCTTAGGTAAGTATGCAAACTCCCTATATACTTGAGTAAAGTGTCTTGGATATGCAAATCAATTCCTAGTAAAAGAGCTCTTCTTCTAAATTCTTGGGTATAAACTTGAACATTTTGTCCTTTCAATTGTTTAAAATTTTGCCAGTCCATTATGGCTTTCTGCATGTGAGCTAATGGATAAAACTATTGTTTTATTGCAGAATTGAAATCAGGCCATGATAAGATAATCTTACCATATTTTTTGATCTCCTCCTTTGTCTTGCCTTCCCTCCAAACATGATATGCACCTTCCATTCTCAATGAAACTAGCTGAATTTTGGTTTCATCATCATGAAAATTTTTAATTCTCAAATAGATCTCTAATTGCCTAATCCAATTATCTAGCTTTTCTGCATTAACTTCACCATCAAACTTTGGCAATTCAAACTTAACATCAAGTTTAAGAAAAGGACTTTTACCCGTGTTCTTCACTTTGTGAGAATGATTTATTGAAGATGATGTAGAGGCTGACGAAGATGAAGATGAAGATGAGGGTGATGATGGCGACTTTCCACTGTCTCCGTTTCCTCCATTTCCCTTCTTAGATTTGTCTTCATCATTATGGCTTCCTAACGATCCTTCTCCTTCCTTGTGAAGTTTGGACCCTTCTCCTTCGAGTCTCTCATTCCTTTCTTGATAAAGGACTCTCACCATTTCTTTCAAATCAAGGAATGATTTTCTAAACACCCTTTCTTCCTCTTTGGGATCAACTTCTTCATAGATTTCTCCTTCCCTTGAAGACATTCTTATGGATTCTTCTGCTTCTCTTTGAGGTAAAATTGAAGGTGGAGATAATGGCACTCTTTTCCTCCTTGGTTGAGGATTACTTAAATTTTTCGCCAATTGACCTTCTCCTCTCTTAATATTTAGCCTAGTAAGCATTAAAATCCTTGCAAACATTTAAACAAACTTTGCACAATAAAAATACAGACAGTAAAACTCTAGCTTAACCTAATGCTCAACCTGAGCTCTGATACTAAATTGATATGTATGGAATGTATTAGTTTTCTGTGGTAAGTATCCAAACAGTAATTAAAATGTGTGCATAAGGTTCTCTGAAGTTTGCAGGTGACACAAATGGTTTTAACTTAGTTAAACATATTTTTGTGTGAGGTTAAAGCATGTAAATTACTTATAAAACAATGTAGAGTAGTAAATAACAGAGAATTAAACATCACATGTAACAGTACTCAGCAAATTTGATGAAGCATTTCACCACTCGTGAGCTACATCTGCTAGTCCAACTCCCAATGGCATGTCCCTCATATCTTATTGCTCAAAAATGGTAAGTACATGTGAAATAAAGCCTCAAATAGTTGTGATATTTGTAAAAATAGTTTCATAATACTTGCATTAGTCAGGAATGACTATTCATTTGGATTAAACAGTAAAATGATGCCCACACCCTGGTGGCCCTAGTGGCTCCTTGATCTTTCCCAAGGCTAAAACTACACAAGATAACCTATGATGGCTCTGAAACCTATTCCAATGTGTTTAAAATTTCGAGAATACCCAAAATTGACTATCCATGCATCCAAATTGGTCAAAAAACCAAGAAGTTATGTCCAAACCAAATTTTTTCCCAATATCCCTTGAAAACCTCCTCCAAAACTGGAGGAACTCCAGTTAGTAGCGCCATTTTTGTCTAATCTCCTAAAAAGGCGGAACCACACACAAATTTAGTGGAAACTGTTTGTGGTTACAATAAATGTTAGATGGGGCGGTCACATGTAACCGCTGCCCAAGGCACTGCCAAAACTGTGTGGAAAAATCGTCCGCATTTAACATTCACAACATGGCCACATGCACGGTTTGTATAACCATTTCCCAACTGCTGGTTAGAGCTTAGGCTATGGTTCTAGGCATTGGGTCACATACCATCGGGGCTAGCCCTTTGACTCTTCTTCTGTATATAATTTTAAAACTTAAATAAGCTGTGGTTTTTGTAGTTGCTAGGAACTATGATATTAATGGGTCGGTCAGGCCTTAGTGTTGGCAAGCATCAGGATGCCTATTCGAATCTCTCCAACTACAAAAAATTTTAATATGCCATTCTCCTCGACCTGGGGTCACGTGGCAACCTCTGGGCCTGTCACGTGGCATCTCGTGATTGGCCAAAATCACAAAGATCAAACCTGTTAGCTCCCCGTAATTTGCTAGATTGATTGAGATAAAAATGGACAGGGGTAACATCAAACCAAGCTTTGGAACCAAGGACCTAACCTTCCTAGATTTGGAGAGGGATCTCTCTAGTAGGTGCAAAGATGTGAACTTGTTTGCTGATTAAGCTTGATTTTAGGCTAGATGTTAAGTGCAGGGTACTTTGATTGTTTTTGGTTGGGTATGATGCTCAGATCGATTTAGATAGAAAACATGGAAGATTTTTAAGTCATTGGGCAATGGAGTCTAACAATGTCATGATAAGTTCATCAATGGTTTCAAGAGCATTTGCATGGCAATTTTAACTTGTTTGGTAGGTCTTTGAGGTTGTGAAGGATCATGAGATGGACATTAAGCTTGAGAACAAAAAGCTAATAAAGGGTAGAACATAATCCTTTATATACTTTTAAACTGAGGGAGTTAGAAGATTTATAAGCATAGCAAGAGAATCAAAGGCATAAGAAAAACCTAATCCATTTTATTTTAGACTGAAAGCAGATAATCATCCAAGACAAACATTCAAATGAAATACAGAAAGGCAAGAAACTTATTTAACTTTCATGGATTTCATCATCAAGAACATAAAACATTTAAGATGCACAAATAGCTATAACAATAGAAGGAGAGAAAACCCTGAACATCTAAAGTTACAGCTATGAAGGTTCCTTGAAACAATTTTAGCTAAGTAAAGGAAAAGAGCATGATTGAAGCATACTTCTTTGATAAACCTAGGCAAAGATGCTTTAAAGAGATGATTCCAAGAACAAAGTAGTTAGTGGAAACAAATATGCAGGGATAGCCATGAATCATGTTGAAATCAACTGATCTAAACCATTCAATAAATACACAAGCATAAGAAATCCTTAGAGAGCAAAAAGATGAATCCTCTAATATATCCTAATAGACCTAAGGTGCCATTAGCAAACATGTCTTAGTCTAAATTCTTTGTCCTACTGCAACATAGAAAGATGGAAACATAATGAAAACTAGAAAACATGAACAAAAGAGAAACACATCACCATCAACCAGGCTTATGGATCCTGCAAACAGTCCTCCTCCATCAACAAACAAATTAGGTCATGCATGAGCTCCAAGACATCAAATTCTCATCAAAAACTCCAATAGACTATGTATTGCACCAGAATAAGTCATCAAAATCCAACTAATACATAAGAGTCTCATGCTCTATTTATGGAGCAAATGAGGAGGTGGAAACCCTAAGAGACTTCCAAAAACCCTAATTTAGCCATAAATGTCATAAATGTGCTTAATGACCATGCAAGGCCCAAGACACATAAGAGATAAGATAATAAATGAAAAACATCAAAACATAACTCCCAAATCAAATCAGGAGTTTTTTGTCCAAAAAAAACATTAAAAAACCAATTTGTCATTAATCAGTGTCTTTTGTTGACTTTTTGGCCTATGTCAGTCTGTTTGTGTAGCGCCACTTTTGCAGAAAATAGGCTGTTTTGAAACTAGATTTTGAACCACTTCCCGATGTCAGATTTGGCTCTGTGATAGCTCATTGGAAAGCTTGAAAAGTGTAATTTCAAAAAATTCTTTTGGTTTCCTGATCCAGTCCCAATAACCTTGTCAAAAATTCCAAAATATCCAGCCTATCATTTGCGCAGCGCTAGGCCCAAAACAGGGGTAGAAAAGGTGTTTTTTGACCTTTTGAGGGGTCAAAACAGCTCCAAATCCTCTGAAATTTTTTGTGGATGATGTGTAGGTCATAAAAAATCCAAAAATTTCAAGCTTTCTTTCAGAGTATGCCCCAAATTTTTGTGGACCTTCCTTAGATGTTTTTAGATAATTTTTGAGAAGCCTCAGCCAAAATTATAAGGTTGTTATGCTCATTTTCCCTTTTTATGTTTTTTACCTTAAGGAGAGCCTCTTTGAGTTTGGCACTAGCAAACCTGCTCTTCTTTACGTAATGCTTGGTCATCTTCTTTTGTAGCTCTAGGATTTCATTTGCCTTCATTAGCTTGGCCTCTAGGTGCATGTCTGTCCTTTCAAGCCTTGGATTTGATGCAGCTGGCAAGGTCCCTTACCTCTTGGAGGTAGCAAACACTTGCCTTGGGCCTCTTTGGTATATACATGCAAAAGGTGTGATATTTGTGTCACTGGTTTCTTTGGCTTGGCTAGGATCATCTTTATTTCCTGCCATGTCATCACCCTCTTACTCACTGATTGGCTAGTCATTTTCATGACTGTCATGACCTCTTTCTTCTTGGCTGCTTGGTCCTTTACTGTCTCCCTCATCATCTGTCCTTTCTTCTTCTGCTGCTGCTGTCACTTTGGCCTTCAAATTTATCATTAACCTTTGCACTTGCTTCACTTTTCACTTTGTTAATCATTATCACCCTCCTCCGTTTCCATATATTTTTCCCTTAACATGGTTATTAGGGTTGATGGACAAACTAGGGTTTGGAAGGGCCAGATGAAAATGGTGGTCAACTCTTCACAAATGAGTGTTGTGGCGATGGGGTACATGGCTGAGTGCCTTTGAGGTTTGATGAAGGTTTTTTTGTATATGAGATGCAACCACCCTAATTCACTCTCCCTCAAGTGACAATTTTGTTCAAGGAGGCCAAAAAATAGAGGTTTATTTTGCATTGAAGACCTAGGGTTTGCTCAAATTAGGTTTTAACCAAAAAATACTTGAGGAGGAAAGAAATAGGCCACCTACCACTTTTTACTCTTCTGCAGGCTTTGGAGGTGACTTAGAGGTGTCTTTGAGCTTTTGGGAAAGTTTTATTTTAAGTATGGAGAAATTTCTGCATTTTTTGTAGCACCCGCCATTTTCGTAGCGCCACCCTCCACTTTGCACAGCGTCGGGCAGTCCTGCCCATGGATTTTGCGCAGTGCCAAAACAAAGGGTCAAATTGCAGGAAGGTTTTGATGACCTTCCCGAAGTCGGATTTGGGCCTGTGATATCTCGTTGGAACGCTTGACTAGTCTAATTTCCAAATATATAATTTTTTTCTATTTTGAGTTGATTTTCCAGTCAAAAGTTGATTTTCCCAAGATTGGTAAAAAAAAGTACTGAATGATGGTGTAGAAATGCAGAGTGCTTGTGCAGACCACTTTTGGATGCCTTCCTTAACTCAAAATTGAGTTCATGATAGCTCATTGGAAACATATTCAAGTCTACTTGCCTTTTGATTCATCAATAAAGTCATTTGGAAACTCCATATGTGAGAAAAATTGATTTTCCCAAGGTCACTCCAGCAGTGCAGAAATTCTCCCGTGACACCTGTATTTTTGACATTGCTCCCAAACCATGATACCTGTGTAAAAAATGAAGGATTTTTTCTTATTGGACCTATGATGGAAAAAACCCTCTCTCACGTTTTCCAAATTCATCTTTGTTTGATCAGAAACATATTTTTAAACAAAACTGGCCCTAGCTGTGGCAAATGACTTGGCCCTTGGAATGATTTTTTGGAAAATGAGGGAGGCATGATGTTTATGAGCTGGTATGGACTTATACTTGCTGATATGATCTAGCAAATGGATCCTTTTCTCCTATGCCTCTTTCCCATGGAAAACCCTAACTTAGTTGGAAGAGGAAATTAGGGTTTGGTGTAGGGGATTTAGGACTGCCTTGCAGAGGGAGGGGAATGAAGGGGTTAAGGGTTATCTAAATTCTTCGGGAAATTTTGGGAGATAGGGATAGCTGTTAGGGAGTAGGGAAAGTGGAATTTCAAGAATTGAGTGAGGGGAAGGGGTCCAAAAGGTAAAAACACAAGCCTAGTCTCAAAAAGTGTCAAATTGTGGCAATAGACTAGGTTTTGTAGAAAAATGATGATTTTGAGGGATAGGAGTGATGGGAAGTGTTTATGAAGGTATATTAAGGATAGGAGGAGGCGTAAGAGCATCAGGATATAAGCCTTGTTGATGATTTAACCATGGAGGTCATGAAACCAAGAAAATTGCCTTTACAAACCCTAGCTTTCTCTGAAAAATAGGCATGTTGCCTCTCCTTTGCAGCAGATGTCTTTAGTGATGAGTTGGCCTCTTACCTTACCTAGTTTTATGCTGATAGCCACCTTGAAACCTCTGCATAAATGTCAAAATGGGTAGTTTTCCTTTGCAGACTTTGTGTTTGGCCAAGGAAGCCTTCCTTGGAAGATTTTCTGATCTTCTTTGGACAATCACTTGTTGATCTTCCTCCTCTTTGATTTTACTTTCTTGGCACATAAAAAATAAATAAAAATTAAAAAAACAGTGACTTAAATCATTCAAACAACCCTACAACCTATGAAACCCTAAACTACCTAGTGGGAGGCTCTTTGGACTTGGCCTTTGTTTGAAAACTTGAGTTGGGATCCCTATGTGAAAAATGGTGACCTTAGGTAGTAGTGTAGGGGTTGGGCAACACAAGAATAGTGGGCTTGAGGCCAAAGGTGACCAGACATGGTGAAGATGAATAGAATAAGCCCATGATGGGATTTTTGGGAGTAGTGAGCAGACCTTGACACGATAGGATGATAAGATAGCGAAAAAATTATCCTAAGGATAATGAAGGTAGTGAGATTTCTAGAACTCACAATGTTCATGAACTTTGTTTCTAGAAATCTAAGATAAGTATTTAGTCATCCATACAAAGAAAAAATTACTGATGACTAACAAAACCAACATCAAATCCCAAGCTAACACTTGTCATATTCTCACTTGTCTACAAAGAATATTCTAGGAAATATTTCGAGGCATATTCCTCAGATATTCCTTGGAATATTTTTTTTTTTAATTTTTCGAAATTAACATAGTCAAACTTAGTCAACTCATTTTTGGAGTTTATTGGGCTTTTGAAACATTCATAACTTCTGCATACGACCTCTATTTTATGAACCATTCACGGTACTAGAATCATAGTGACGAGAGCTTTCTGTTCATTCAGGTTGCAAACATTTTTGAGCACTTTCATTTTTGAGCATTTTTTAACTTGGACATGATCTCCTGATCAAAGAGGATGTGGAACTTGTAGAACGAATGAAGGGTAAGTAGAATAAGGACTTGAGTAAAGTCAAGTGTTGCAACTGTGGCAATGTGGGTAATTTTTCATCGAGATGTCTGATGAAGAAGGGAGATGATAAGAAGAGGAAAGGAAAGCATGTCACCAGTTTTGCCACTTCAGCTAAGATAAATGTATCTCTGTAGGAGATTGAAAGAGTATGAATTTTCTATGATCTCTCATTTCTCATTGGGTACTGTCAAATAGGATGGATTGTACATGGAAAATGGTGTGACGAAGCATATGACCATGTCGCAGGATGTTTTTGAGACTCTAGCCAAATGGGACTCAAAGTTGCACCTGGCATTGGGCGACAAGAGTCAGTTGGAGGTCCGAGGATCGGGTGTTGTTACATTTAGGATGGAGACGAGATGAGTGATGCAAGTCCAGGATATATTGTTTGTACCAGGACTCAGGTATAACATGATTTATGTCTTGATGATTGAGAATAATGGGTTTAAGGTGTTGTTCTAGGATGGGAAGGAAATATTCAGGCCTAGAGGCTCTAACTCTGCTGGTATTGTACTTGGAGTTAGAGAGCATGGTCTATATAGTATGTTGGGAAAGCCTATGGATCATCAGAAGCAGGTGGAATAGATACATGTTCTAGAGGAGCAGGTGTAGGTGCAGGCTTCAAAGGGTCCAGTGAAGAAGGTCTATTTTCCATAGGCTCAGAGGCAGTCGAGTTCTGGTAGGAGCTTGTAGGTTTAGATGGAGAATGTGTAGCCCAAGAAAATCATATGGTCAGTGAGGAGAAACATTGCTTCCACATCTACCAAGAATGAAACATGGAGAAATTGCAAAGCGATACATGAAA
This sequence comes from Pinus albicaulis, assembly GCA_034641835.2. Classification (NCBI taxonomy): domain Eukaryota; kingdom Viridiplantae; phylum Streptophyta; class Pinopsida; order Pinales; family Pinaceae; genus Pinus; species Pinus albicaulis. The sequence goes on from CM076575.1 coordinate 363,040,991, forward strand.
ATAAGAAGAAGGAGGATGCTTCCAGTAGTGCCCATGGCACTTTCGAGAGAGGCATATTTCATAGAACAAGGATTGTTGCATGCTGAGTGCCAAGAGTTGGGCGAGTGTTGTGATTAGTGATGATGATGATGATTTACTTCCTAGTCTTGAAAGGACCTCCCTCACTAAGAGGGAGTGTTGATTTTTGAGTATCTTTGGAGGTACTCTAAGCCCTAGGGTTCAGGGTTTGGAGGGAAAAGCACCACAAGGGCCACTTGTGGGGTTCGAACCTAAGTATGGGGTTTTCCATAAAATCGTTTTTTGGGCATTTCCATGAGCACATTTCTACATGTGATGGCATGAGATGATATAAGGCAGAAAGAAGAATCCCACACTTCAATAATCGTTGAATTTTGAGTTGTAGAAGTGGAGATATGAATTTTTCAAGGTAATTAAGAGGTTGATACCATAACTGTCAAGGTTGCCCTAAGGTTTTTTTAGGCATGTGACAAGTTGGCAACCCCTTGTGATGATTTTTTAGAAAGCCCTTGTGTATGGTATATATACAAGGTGGAGTGGAGGACTTATAAGCATCCATTATGAAGCACATAACCACAAGAAGAGCTCATATTCTCTCCCATAAATGCGATAAGAGAACAAGAGGCCAAGATCTATTTTAGGGCACCTTTTTGAGGAGGTAAAAGTCTAGAAAGGAGGAAGAGGGTTTGTTCTTGGAGGATGCAACAAAGGAAGGGACATCGTAGGAGTTTTGAGACTTTTTTATGGGAAGAGGACCCTTATGATAGGAAGTTGCAACCTATAAGGGATGTTGTGCAACAAAGTACATCGTGAGAGGGAGTTGGTCACATTGTAGGTGAAAATGTCTACGTTGTAGGTAAGTCTTAGGTATGAGGAAAAATTGGAGGGGTTGCCCAATTATAGCCTTCGAAGGAAAGGATTAGGTTGGTCTTGCAGGTCAACAAGATATGGAATTTTTCCAAGAAATTCATTAAGAAGCCAACCAAACCTAAGAAGTTAGAAATCTGGGAAGACTTGGATACAAAGTCGAGATTGATCATCTTATATGGTGTGAAGGATTCCCTAATACCTCATTTTTCTAGGAAGAACACCACACATGATATCTGGATGGATCTTCAAAATTTGTTCCAGAATAAGAATGAGAATCAGGTACTCATATTGGAGGATAAGTTTAAGTCCTCCAATATGATAAAGGGTGCAGGAGTGAATTCATATACGATGAGGTTGTCTCCAGTCAGAGATGATATTTTTACCATTGGTGTGAAAATTTCATATGGAGATATGGTGAGGATTTACTTAAAAGGGTTTACCGAACAATGGAAGCCCTTCATCAAAGGGATCATTACCAGAGAGAAAATTCCAGACTAGAATAGACTATGGGATGAGTTCATTCAGGAAGAGTTGCGAGACGAAGATCTTCATCCATCGAAGAGGGAATATGAGGATGTGGCACTTGGAGCACGAATGAAGGGTAAGTCAAAGAAGGACTCAAGTAAAGTCAAGTGTTTCAACTGTGGCGAGATGGGAAATTTTTCGTCGAGATGTTCGATGAATAAGGGAGATGATGATAAGAGGAAAGGAAAGCATGTCGCCAGTGTTGCCACTTCAGCTGAGATAAATGATCTCTCCAGGAGATTGGAAGAGTAGAAATTTTCTATGATCTCTCATTTCTCATTTGGTACTGTCAAGGAGGATAGATGGTATGTGTAAAATGGTGCAATGAAGCATATGACAAGGTCACAAGATGTTTTTGAGACTCTAGCCAAATGGGACTCGAAGTTGCACATAGTGTTGGGCGACAAGAGTCAGTTGGAGATCCAAGGATCGAGTGTTGTTCCATTTAGGATGGAAACAAGATGAGTGATGCAGGTACATGATGTATTGTTTGTACCATGACTCAGATATAGCATGATTTTTGTCTTGATGATTGAGAAGAATGGGTTTGAGGTGTTGTTCGAGGATGAGAAGGAAAGATTCAGGCCCAGAGGCTCTATTTCCATTGGTATCGTGGTTGGAGTTAGAGAGCATGGTATATATAGGCTATCAGGCAAGCCAATGGATCATGAGAAGTAGGTGGAGAATATACAGGTTCTAGAGGAGCAAGTGTAGGTGCAGGATTTAGAGGGGCATGTACAGGTTCCAACAAAGATGGTCCATTTTACATAGGCTCAAAGGGAGTAAATTTATAGTAGGAGCTTGTAGGTTCAGAGGGAGAATTTGTAGCCCAATAAGAGCATGTGGTCAGTGGAGAGAAAGAGTGTTCCAACATCTAATAAGAAGGAAACATGGAGAGATTTCAAAGAAATACATGAAAGTAAGAAGAAGTCGAATGCTTCCAGTAGTGACAATGACACTTCTGAGAGAGGCATCGTTCATATAATAGGGATTGTTGCGATGGTGAGTGCTAAGAGTTGGGCGAGTGTTGCAATTAGTGATGATCATGATGAGTTACTTCCTAGTCTTTGCAGTAGCTCCCTCGCTAAGAGAGAGTGTTGATTTTTGAGTAGCTTGGGAGGTAATCCAAGCCCTAAGGTTTAGGGTTTGGAGGGAAAAGTGCCACAAGGTCCACTTGTGGGATTTGAACCTAAGTATGGGGTTTTGAATAAAATCGTGTTGTTGGGAATTTACATGAGAACATTTCTACATGTGATGGCATGCGATGATATAAGGCAGAAAGGAGAATCTCACGCTTCAATAATCATCGAATTCTGAGTTGTAGAAGTGGAGATATGATTTTTTCAAGGTAATTAACAGGTTGACACCATAAGTTTCAAGGTCAGACTAAGGTTTTTTTAGGCAAGTGACAAGTTGGCAACCCCTAATGATGATTATTTAGAAAGCCCTTGTGTATGGTATATATACAAGCTGGAGTGGAGGAGTTAGAAGCATCCATTGTGAAGCACATAACTAAAAGAAGAGCTCAGATTCTCCCCCTTAGATGCGGTAAGAGAATAAGAGGCTGATATATGTTTTAGGTCACATTTTTTAGGAGGCCGAAGTGCCGAAAGGAGGTAGAGGGTCTGTTCTTAGAGGACACAACAAAGGAAGGGACATCGTAGGAGTTTTGGGACTGTTTTATGGGAAGAGGACCCTTATGATAGGCAGTTGCAGCCTCTAAGGGCTATTGTGGGTAGGCGACAAGCCCTACCTTCTGTTTGGAGGGAAACATAGGCACATGTGGTGGTTGCAGTTGATGCCTAGAGCAACACCAGCTAGTTGAGGAACTTCTGTGAGGGTATTTTGTAGTTAGAAGAGGTAATTATGGGTGCATTAAAGGGATATTAGGGACTATGGTTAGTTCCATAACCATACCCGGAATTCTAGCATTGCAGCAAAACCAAAAAAATAGTGTTGGTGTGTGTTGGGTCAAGGTTATTGACTAGCATTGGATCAATTTTATTGTAGCCTATGGAAGCCATGAATTGAATTTGACTTGGGTGAAAATAATACTTTAATTAGGAGTATATTTCGTAGTGTAGTATTGGGAATGATTGATTTAGTGGAAGGCAATGTGTTGATAGCCCGAAGTAGCCCTAGATGAGCTATCTTGAAGTGACGAAGAGGAGCTCCAGGTTGGTTGAAGATTTGTGCTGAAGTGCAACACCTTGATGGAAAAATATGATTGCTAGCCTGGTAGTTTGAAGCTCAGGAATTAGGCCTACTTAAAGAGAATATTGGATCATCCCGTGTACATGCTACATAAGTTACTTGTAGCAGTTTTAGGTGGAAACCCTCTTGGAGTCTCGATGTGTTGTACTTTGAAATACTAAGGGGTGACTAGTGAGCAGTATGGAAGTGAAGGACCAACATGACAAGATACAACATCGAAGTTGCAACGATTTTTTTCATTGTATCTTGTATATCATACACTGTTGCATTATTCATATTTGGTTTAATATAATGAAGATTTGGATTGTACATTATTGTACAATTTTGTTAAAAAATGTATATATTTGTGCATGTGTGTTACTGCTTTATATTTTTCGTTTTGAAGTAGTTATGGTTGAGATTCTTGGTTTGGTAGCGTTAGTGATTTTAAAGACTCTAACCTAGACCCAAGGTCATGGAAATTCAACACTTCCTTAACCTTAGTACCCAACAATGGTCTCTCATTCATCATCTATATCACCCTTATCCTCATGAAAAGTAGATCATATCATCATATTAGACACATCCTTAGTCGGGTCGGAAAGAATAATGGTATCACATTTGGGTTTTATATAAGAAAAACAAAAAAAAATTGTGCAACATTCCCCAATTACTTTTAAAATTTGGCACATGTGTTAATCAACTTTCTCTCAAGTCGAGCATGTATCTCCCTTTTCATTGTAATTAAATTCGTATACTATTGAATTTATCTCTATGAAACTCCTAAAAGATTTCATCTATAGGTTTCAATCAAATGGTTGAGCTAAACCAAACTTGTTGCCTATGATATCTCTTAAATATTAGTTACACTCTTCTTCTAATATTATAATCTAATATTCAATTGGTAGTGAAGAGGTCAATACTCTCTGTAAATCGGGATGAGTACTTTGTACTTGTTATACTTAATGTAACCATATTATCATAAGGTTAATGCAGGCGATACTGCCCAAATGAGAAAACTGGTTTGAAAATCGACATTATCATGTTTGATGTCCCATTTTAACCATTAAATATACATAATTAATGAAAATTTTCATTTTCAACTTCAATCTTCCAATAAAACTTTAAAGCACTATAAATAGTAGAGTGAGTACTCTTGTAGGTTTCATATCCACATCTATAATTGGCTCTTCTGTGTTATATATATTTATATTATTTCTGAAAAATAGTCATTCTGACTCAAATATGAATAATCAAATCCAAAACTTTCAGAATGACTTATGTGCTTCTTGAGAAGTTATTACATGATAAAGCGGTTTCCCTATATTTATGATTCTTTGGAAAAATTTGACACTCTTTTACTCCATATTTCATATCATACTTAAGTGACATGTTTTAATTTCGCAACCCACACAGGAAGAAATTTGAATCAGTGATTATAATCCCTTGGTATTCATGATCACATTAACTTTTATTGTAATATTACGCATATATATAAAATAATTGCGTATTTTTCTCTTTTTCCGTCGTACATAGAAATATGCTAAAAGAAAATTTTGTACATCACAACCGACCTTGATCATTTATGTCTTGCAGTTGCGGGTTGTCCATAGGGTTCAATATTGAACATACAGTCTTGTTATATTCACTTTGCCATTCAATGAATGGTTCCTAACATTAGATTTTTATGTTAATTTCAACTTTATGTTTTTTATAATCACATAACTAGAGTATCAAATCTAGCATTTGAGTGACATCTATGATGTTTTGTTGTGTTGATTGTCAATATGTCTTCCCTTACTCTTAATATTCCTCAACCTCGTTTGGCTGCTTCTCTCTACCCTACGTCACCTTATTCTGTTGTTATTTGTGAATTTTCTTCCTCGATGACGTTCGAACGGTAGGATTCTTCAGCTTCTTAAGCTGTGCTTCTCCTGCAGTGGTTTGTTTCCTGGGAAACTTCGGCACTGTCACATTCACTGGAAGCATAACATTAATTGTGTGTCCCAATCCCACCTTAATCAATGACTCTTTAAGCACTTCAAAACTATAATACGACATGAAACGGAACACTCGGCTCTCTCGCAAGCGAAATATCACAAGTGTAATTCTTAGAGCACAAAGCATTCGAATGTGGAGCAGGATGCGCGATCTATAACAAATTTTATATTCAAGCTCCACGATACCCTTCAGATTTGCCTCATAAATGTATATTTGGTGGCAAGTTTACCGAGATATGCTTATTAAATGCATCCCTCCCGCTCCTTTTAACGTAAAATTCCTTGTTAAATAAATTATTCCTGCTCCAACGGTCATATTCCAGATGGAATTTGTCATACCCCTTTATGTCGTAGTCCTTCCTCTTGCGATGCAGTTTGCTCCAGCGGCACCATCTTCCTGCATACTGCGAAACATTGTTTCTTTGACGAAGCCTTTCCTCAACATAGTAGTTTATAGCCTCAGGCTTTCTTTCAACTACGTGTAGCACTAATCTGTCATGGTGATGAAGTACTGTGCACCTGACTTCTTTCCTAGTGGATCAATCAGTCCCACAAATTCAATCGACCACTTATCGAATTCCCGCAAGGTGACTTGAGGATGCAGTGCCATTTCATCCCTCTGCGATGGTCTTCTAGTCCTCTGAGAGACATCGCAAGCACTGCAATATTCCCTTGAATATTTATGCACCATGGGCCACCATATTCCAGCACTCAAAATATTCTGCACGGTTGCCTTGCCCGTGTAGTGTCCTCCAGCAACTTCGCCATGTTATTTTACAAAAATGTTGTGTCTTTCATACTCAAGAACATACCCACGCAGTATCTCATCAGGTCCCATATTATATAAATGTCCCGCAATCAAGGAAAAATATGTTTCCATAAGTACCAACTCATTTTTCTACTGCATATTATAATCCATAGAGGATACTCCACTAGAAAAAAATAAGATAATTTTTGCAAAGTGATCATCTACAACCCTTATTGGGAAAAGTTGCGCATCGGGCAACCCTTATTCAATGTTCGTTGATATTTCTCCTGTCTCAATCTTGGATAGATGATTAGTACTGCATTCAAATGTCTTGGCTTAAATATTACTTCAAAATCATACTCCTAGAATAGCAGTAGCCATCTATTGATCTCCCCCCCAACACAGGATTTTTCACCTAGTATTTCAATGCAGAATGATCCATGAACATATTGAAGTGACCTCTTAACAAGTAATTCCTGAATTTCTGTAGCGCATAAGCCATAGCCAATCCTTCATACTCTGTTGTGGAGTAATTACTTTCTTCCTAGACAATTTCATACTCACAAAATCTATGGGGTGATTAATATACCTCTCTCCTGGTTGTGCTAAGACTGATCCCAAAGGGATGAAATAAGAATCCACATGCACATGGAACTCATTATTCTAATCTGGAAAAAATAGAATTGGCACGGTTACCATCTTCTCCTTTATCACTTCAGAGCTCTTTTGAAATTTATCATCCCAAGAGTACGTAGCATCCTTATTTAGAAATTTCTCCATCAGCGCAATTATTTGCGCATTGGCCTTGATGAAATTACTATAATATCTCGTATTCCCCAAAATTGTGCATAGTTTCTTTACAGACTTAGGTGCTTCCAGGTTCACAATCATGACAATATTCACGGGGTCAATCATCAATCCCTGCTTACAAAAAACATGCCCCAAAAGTATACTAAAGTGTACATAAAAGATACATTTATTCAATTTAGTGATATCTGATATTTTTTGCATGTGTCCAACATCTGCCTTAAGTTTGCAATGTGTTTCTTCACCATCCCAAAGACCATCTAGTCATCAAAATACACCTCCATGAACTTGTGTATATACTCCTTAACTTGCAGCAACTAATACTCTAGAAAATATTGCTGGAGAATTTTTCAAGCCAAAAGGCATGACTATATATTGAAAAGATCCCCATTCTATGGAAAAAGTAGTCTTACTCCTGTCTTCAGGGGAAATTCAAATCTGATGGTACCCTAAAAACCTAGCTGTGAAAGAGTATGCCTCCTTCCCTCCAACATTCTCCAAAACTTCATATCTAAACGGTGTAGGGAATGGGTCATGAACACATGCATCATTTAGCTTCCTTATATCAACACAAATCTTGATTTCCACTTTTTGTTTCTTCTCTTGGAAAACCATGGGACTTACCCATTCTGATTCTTCAATAGGTTCAATGATTCCATTCTTAAGAATATTTTCCAATTCTTCCTTCACTTTTTCCTTATATTTGGGGTCCAGTATATAAGGGCGTTGTTTCACAAGCTTCACATCTAGAGTTAGGTTGATCCTCATTACTCTTAGGTCTCTGACTATTCCCTTCAGTTCAAAGAAATTTGTGGGAAACAACTCCTAATATTCATGTAAAAATTCAGAAGCCTTGCTAATTGTGTATATATCCCAATAATCTCCAATAAGCGTGAAATTCAGTTTCACTTCTATCCCTATATTTAACTTATGTGTTCTTACTGTCTATGCTTTGTCAATCATCATATGTTCTGGCCCAACAATATCACTTTGTCCTTCTGATTCTAGAATATTAACATTATGCAAATCTTCCTCAACTTCTTCCACAGTCCTATTATAACATTCTACTACTTGCTCCATCTGCGCGTCCCAATTAGGCGGTGTCTAGGTTATGGCAGTTGAGGTACTGAGAACCTTTTAGCTAACTAGTTGAAGATCTGCATCTATGTACTGATAGTCATATTCAAAACTAAATGTTATTAAAAATCCTACAACCATGTCCTCCCACTTTTTTGTTCCATGGTGCAATTCAGTTTCTAGATACGACTTCATAGGTACCACATCTAATGTGTGAATGAAGGTATGTACCCATTCTAGTGTTGGATATTTTCCCCACATGGTAGTCCATTGATAGATATTTTCTCTAGGGTCATCCTTGCCAGCATATTTCCCTTCACGTTATGTATTTACTTGACCAAATATGAGTTGCATAAATCTTCTCTATTCCCCCCGACTTCTAATGTTCTCCTTATGTGTAGCTCACCATCTAGTGGGTGTAGATTCTAGTAGGACATCTAGAGCTTGAAACCTATGATATTCAGGTACTGCTTCTTCAAATCTATCAAGAAACGAATTAACATCTACATTCCCATCATAATAGGGCAAGTCACGTACCTATGATGAAATGTTGTGGAATGATCTAGTAATTTTGTGACATCACTTGGTAGATACTTCATGCAATTGATTCTTCTGATTCTCCATTTCTTCATCAGATTCTGAAACACATGAGCTATACCTGTCCTAAATAATTTTCCCATATGTAGTCGAGTTGATCGAATCTTGGTCTTGTACAATTAACTTATAGATATTGTAAATATCTGCATCACAATATTTATTATGAACTGATTCTATATATCGTACTCCCTCAGAGGGGTCCAAAGGAACAACAACCCTTGTTCCATTCTTCCCAAATACCATCTTCTTACTCTTTAGATTGATTATGGAATCCATATCATAAGCCCAATCAAATCCAAGTAAAGGAAAATATAGAATGTTTTCATCCACAATCTCAATGACTTCAAAGTCTAACAACACACTTACTCCATCAATGTATATGAAAAGGCCCTCTAATCCACCCATAAGAATGATTTTCTACTGATTGGACATTCCCAGTTGAATTGGTGACCATTGTAGCTTTTGTCACCCCATTCGTTCCCATGTAAGCTTTGGAAACACATTTGCATCTGATCCTAAATAAAGAATTTATTGATCCACCTCATAATCTCCTATCTTAATAGTTAACCGCATTTCCATGTCGGTTCTCTTCTTATTTTTGTATACTTTTTTTACCATGTGCTGCTCAGGTTGTAGTTCCTATTTTCTAGCACAATTTTCAATAAACTCTTGCAACCCTTCTACAACTTTCTGATCGCTTAGCATCTTCATACAAGTCTGCAAAGCTGATTTTAGAATGGTCGGATCAAATTCCTTCATTGCAGTAAGCTCCTTGGCTTTATTCTTTTGTAAGATTAGCTACATATGCACTGTAGATGTTGAATCTCTAGGGCTCATAAAATTTTTCTTTTCTTCCATGAATTTTTCCCTTTCTCATTGCACATTGAACCCATGATTATTTTCTTCAACCTTCCTAACCCATGTATCCTCCATATGTTTTTTTCCTTTTGCTTTGTCTTCATATGTAGTTGCACTGCTCCTTGTTACTATGTTGACATGTCTATCTTCTTTGCGTGGCTCAACCCTCGTCATCTTCAGGTTTTGTGCAGGCTGATTTCGCTTTTCCTCCATTTTAAAATCTAATAGCTTAAAGACATTATTATCTCATGATTGAATTCTGCTAATACTCACATGAGATAAAACGGTGGTTGGAAATCTCTGGAAAAATGTCTAAGCTGGTTGTAGTTATATAATATAATGTTTCCTCGACCTCACCTAATGCCTCCTCCTCATCCTTGGCCTCTACCTTGGAATACTCTCCACGCTCTGGGCGAGTCATGAACTTCGCGACCTTCAGATTTCATTTTGTAAGCCCCAATATTATGTTGCAGCATCGAATAATAGCTTTGATAGTTCCTATCATCATGTCCCATCAAGATACAAAAATTACAAAATAATTTCTTTGGTGTCTGCACATTATTATGCACCATATGACAGTGTTCTGTGGGCTTCTAGCTTGATAATTTTCATAAGTCACACCATACAAGTGTGGTTGGGTTCAACGTGTTAGGTCCTCCATTCTTGATGTAATCTCTAAATACATGGCACTGATCCTTATAATGACCTTCCGCTTTATATTTGATACACCAAACTTCTAATCTCATCTCAGACTGCACTTCTTCTCCCTTCTGCAAGTCTTGCAGCTCCATATGTAATCTTTCCAACTGGATCTAGACCTGATGAACCTCTATATTGGTATCTACTAACAGTGAAGCTTCTCGTTTCATCACAATCTCCAATGCTTCGGCTTAGGTTGCAATATTTTGATGTGATAATGGCAGTCTAAAGTGTGGTAATAACGCAGCTATAAAACACTCTTCGTATTTTTCATTTGGGATTGGAAGCTCATTTGGCTTAGAAACATATTGAATCTTTTATCTACATCCCATATAGATTCAATTACAAATTTCTTGATTTCTTTTATCTCTATAATAAATTTGGATTGCGACTTATGCTTTTTAAACTTGACATTCATTTCTACCTTTGTATGATCCAATGTAGCATTCTGATGCATCGAGGAGTACTTCATAAAGCATAAAAATTCTCTTTCTTGCAGCACTGTAACAAGCTCAACTTTCTTCATATCTTCATTAGTGACTTGTTGCGATCTCCATACTCCTTCTACAACAAACCAAAATTTCTTGGGATCCTTTGATCCCTGACCCTTAAAAAACATGCATCTTTGCTATTGAAACCATGTTAAATGGGGGAGGTGGAGTTGGAGGGACAATGTGGATATGGGGATGAGGTGTGATGGGAGAGGTAAGCTGGGGAATCCCAGAGGTGCCTTGATGATCCCCAATGTGTGATTGTGATGCACTTTTAGGGGTTGAAAGGTTTCTTTCTTCTTCTTCGTTCTCATGTTCAAAAAAGGGATTGTACTGAGGCTCAATATAGTTGTCATGATCTACCCTGAATCTCTTACCACTTCACGTAGCTCTAGATTTACGTCCCAAAAACATCAATATTATTGCATACGTAGTACACCCTTCTCACATAACAACATCTTAATCGACAACTTTAAAGAGTTTAATTCCTTACCTCGCGTATCCTTGAAAAATTTTCTCTCGGCTTCGTTGTAGGACACATATGTATCGATCACGAACTCAGTAATAAAGTCTCCAAGAATACTATCGATCCAATAATAAGCAACCCTTGAGATCTTGTTGTCTCTCTCCTTGAGTCGCTTAATAAGCTTTGGGTTCGATGTAGTAGGCTTGTCGTGCTTAAAACATTTCTTAGTCTCAACTATTATTTATAGTCATTCATGTAGCTCGTTAATGAACGTTGAGAAAAATATCTCGTGTTGATCTATAAAAATATACTTCTGTAACCACTTTTTAGTTGACATGTGCAGATTTTTGTTTTCTTGTACAACAAATTCTCACTCTTTCAGAGATACCCAGTATTTAATTTCTGTTCTAGCTAGATTCCACAACCACATATCCCTTAGTCTTTAGATCTTGGTCTCAGCAACAAAACCATTTTTTGGCTTGATGGGGTGTAGACGCAGGTTCCGAGGTGGTTGCGTGAACCAACAAAACCCTCTATTACTAGCCCTTTCGACAAGGATCTACTGTAGAGACCGAAGTCTTAATCAAGGAAATATTATGGGATGCTAGAACTAGGTTTCTGCATCCAGAGGGACTATGGAGTGTGGCTTTAGGGCTTATCCTCTCTTCAGACTTATTAAGAGCTTCACAGAACCAATATGCTTAATATGCATACGTTGTTCGACAATTCTACTTAACTAGGTTGTGCACTGCGAGATTCTACTTTATCATGCCTTAATCATCATATTAAACCATATTCATGACTTTGCGATGAAAATAAAGATAAAAACAATGATTTAGCATAGATAATTTCAAAACATATATACATAAAAAATATAACTAAATAACATAGATATGTCTTCAAAATATTCTATTATTAGTTCAGATCTTCTCAATTCAATACTTTCCGCCTTGCGCACACAATTGCAGGATTCTACGCACTCAGCTACAGACTTTCTAAGGTATTTGTGCACACAGCTGCAGGAGTCTTCCCTTTCACACAAAAAAATAGAATACAAACTCTTAATTCATATCTATCATTACATACATATGCATTCTGTCCTCATTATTGATATCCTAGACTCCTTATATAGCCTTTCCTTTTACAATACCATGGTCCAAAAACCATGGGTGGAGCTCAACGTATACACAATTATATGATATTTTTACAAAATAAGGAACTTTGACCCGCCCCAAAGCCCCTAAGACTTTTAATCATCTACGCGCATCATGCTCTACTCCTCAAAATAAGATTTCTTACAAAAATTTCGACCTAAGGGTACCCTGTCCAACACATGTTGAATATATGATTTGTAATTTCCATCTACATTCAACATACTATCCACATGTATTCAATAAGGTCAGCATCGTTCACATATTATTATAATAGGCCCTGTGGCTATGCCGACCAATATGAATTTTTTTTTTCCTATTAGCTTCAATATGAAAAATTGTAATTGGCTTTTCATATTGTTCACCTAGAGATTAAATAATAAAAGGATTGTTTGTAGCATTTTATTTTATACTACCAGTTGGATATCATTGTATCAATTTTTCATCTACTATTTTAGCCATTGTCATGATCATTAAGTTATGATTAAACATTATCCATATGGACTTAGCCATGTCTACCCTTGAATTTTTATCCTATTTATTTACAACCACCCATGTTGGTAGTCAAAAAGGGGTTTTTTCCATTCACAAGTTTTTTCATGATTGGATCAACAGAAGGTACTTGGCAATGTGTTACCCCTTTACCTCAATCCTTTGAGTTTTATTTTTTAATTGTTGATAGGTTTATAATCTTCAACTTGTATGACTTCGTTTCATTCTTAATATTTCTATTAATTCAGAGTTTCTTAGCTATTGTTAGGATCTAATATAGTTTATAATGTAAATGAGATATCTTTCGGATTAATCACATCTCTAGGATTTGGTCGACGTTTCAAACCAACTAATGTAGTTCATCCTTAGGTATCATTTACATTATGGACCACAAAAGTCTAAGATATAATAATTTATAATCGTTATTTTGGTATCCACATATCCACTACGAATATGTCTTGCATTTTCATGTGTAGAAAATTCTATTCATGGTTCTTATATATTGTTGATTTCGTCCCAGGGTATGATTCCCGTCCCTTCTTATAGTGATTCCGCTTATTTTATTTTGTTGAATTTTTCCATTGATTCTACTCTACACTCCTATTGTTGTGAGTATTTAGACACACACACACACACACACACACACACACACACATATATATATATATAGATATATATATATATATATATATATATATATATATATATATATATATATATATATATATATATATATATATATATAGAGAGAGAGAGAGAGAGAGAGAGAGAGAGAGAGAGAGAGAGAGAGAGGAGGTCACCAATTCTGTAATTTGTTACATTAGTAGAACATTTCATTTTCTTCTCCCAAAATCTTGTCGGTTGTTCCAATAATTATATTCAAACGATACTTGGTAGTTTAATTCTCAAATAGAAAGGTGTAAAATTGAGAATACAAATACTCTTAGCATTTTTTTTTTTGATAGATTTATTTTAGTTGTGTCACTATAAATACTAACTCTAGTAAAGAAAATACTTTTTCCGCACCTGTTGTATGTTACTTGTGAGTTGAATAGTTCTTAATCCTTCTTTTAATCCATTTCCTATCTATGTTTATATACATTACAATGACTTCTATTTTATCACCACACTGTATTATCCTCTCTCTCATAAATAGTTTTCTCAACAAAATACTAGGTATTCTCAATTTCATTCTTACTTTATTGCAATGTGAGAATCTATAATGGATTCTATGTGTTACCCATAATCATGCAACATTGACTATATAGGATTATTATTTTCCATTTCCACTTATCATCCTACCTTAGGTTCTCAGTATTGAATACTATAGTTCTTATCTTCCTCTCCCCTTAATTGATAATGGTTCATATGACTGGTAGAACTATTATGCATCCCCAACATATTCCAACCTTCATTTCTCATGTAGAAATGTATCCAACACACTTTTCTCTTAAAAGTAAATATTTTTTTGCAACACATGTCATTGATTTGAGTGATTATCTCCACTATTTAGAATTATGTGCCTTATATCACCTATCCCAAAATTATCCTCTCAACACTACTTGAGAGTGTAGGTGTTAATAAATTTAGTGTGGCACATAAAATTTTGATCAATTTAGATCAAAATTTAAAAATTTATAATTACATATATAGATTTCAAACAGTGATACATAACTTCCTATCGATTTTTTAGTAGCTTGGGAGTTACTCCAAGCCCCAGGGTTTGGGGTTTGGAGAGAAAATTTCCACAAGGGTCACTTGTGGGCTTGGAACCAAAGTATGGGGTTTTGCACCAAATTATGTTTTGGGCATTTCCATGAGCACATTTCTACATATGATGGCATGAGATGATAGAGGGTGGAAAGGAGAATCAAACACTTCAATAATCGTTGAATTCCCCATTATAGTAGTGGCAATATGAATTTTTTAATGTAACTAAGGGGTTGACACCATAAGTGTCAAGGTCGGCCTAAGGTTGTTTTAGGCATGTGCCAAGTTGGAAGCTTGTTATGATGACATTTTAGAAATCCATTATATGTGGTATATATAAAAGGTGGAGTGGAGTACTTATAAGAATCCATTGTGCAAGACATAACCACAAGAAGAGCTTATATTCTCTCCCTTAGACACAACAAGAGAACAAGAGGCCGAAATATATTTTAGGTCACCATTTTGAGGAGGTTGACATGCAGAATGGAAGCTGAGGGTTGTTCTTGGACGTTGCATAAAAGGAATGGACATCGTGGGAGTTTTGGGATTGTTTGATGGTTGGACGGCCCCTGTGAAAGGCAACCACAACCTCTAAGGGATACTGTACATAGGCCACAGGCCCTACCTACTGTTTGGAGGGAAGCCTAGGCACATGTGGGGGATGTTCATGCCCAGACCAACAAAATATTGTGATATAACTTCTGTGAGGGTATGCCGCAGTTAGGAGAGGTAATGTTGGGTTCATTAAAGTGTTGTTAGGGTCTGTGGTTAGTTCCCTAACTAGACCCATAATTGCAACATTGCAGAAATCCCCAAAACAACAATGTCAGTATGCGTTGGGTCAAGGATATTGACTAGTATTGGATCAATTGTATTGCAACACGTGGAATCCATGAATTGAAGCTAACTTGGGTGGCAGGAAGACTTTGATTAGGAGCATATTTGACAGTGCAGTACTGGGCATGATTTTTCTGGTGGAGGGAAGCATGTTGATAGCCCAAATTAGCCCTAGAGAAGCTATCTTGAAGTGATGATGAGGAGGTGAATGTTGGGTGAAGATTGCTGCCGAGGTGAAACAGCTTGATGGAAAAAGGTTACTTCTATCCTGGAATTTTGGAGCTCAGGAATTAGGCCTACCCAGAGACGAGATTGTATTAGCCTATGTACATGCTATATAAGTGACTTGCAATAATATTATATGGAAACCCTCATGGAGTCTTGATGTGTTTTCCTTTAAAAGACTAAGGGGTGACTAGTGAGCAGTACAGAAGTAAAGGACCGATAGTACAAGATACATAATTGAAGCTGAAATGAATTTTTTCATTGTATTTTGTATGCCATAGACTATTGTATTATTCATATTTGGTTTAATATAACGAATAGTGGGATTGTACATTATTCTACAATTTTGTTAAAAACTATGTATATTTGTGCATGTGTGATTTATTGCATTATATTTTCCACTATGCAAAGTAGTTGTAGTTGAGATTCTTGTTTTGGTATTGTCAGTGATTTTAAAGACTGTAACCTAGACCCAAGGTCATGGAAATTCAACATGGTATCATAGCATGTCTGAGATACTTTGGAAGTGAGTGAATCAAAGTTGTGAGTAGCGAATTACATCGTGCGAGGGAGTATGTCACATTGTAGATGACAACGTCTAAGTTGCAGGTAAGTCTCCAATATGAGGAAAAATTGGAGGGGTTTTCCAGGTATAGCCTTGGAAGGAAAGGATCAGGTTGGTCTTACAGGTCAACAAGATATGGAATTTTTATAAGAAATTCATTAAGAAGCCAACCAAACCTAAGGAGCTATAAATATGGGAAGACTTGGATATGAAGGCGAGATTGATCATCTTATATGGTGTGAAGGATTCTCTAATACCTCATTTGTCTAGGAAGAACACCACACATAATATGTGGATGGATCATTAGAATTTGTTCCAGAATGAGAATGAGAATTAGGTACTCATATTGGAGGATAAGTTTAATTCCTCCAATATGATAAAGGGTGAACGAGTGACTTCATATATGATGAGGTTGTCTCAATTTAGAGATGATATTTTTACCATTAGTGTGAAAATTTCATATGGAGATATGGTGAGGATTTCCTCGAAAGGGTTTACCGAACAATGGAAGCCCTTCATCAAAGGCATCATTACCAGAGAGAAAATTCCAGAATAGAATAGATTGTGGGATGACTTCATTCATGAAGAGTTGCGAGATGAAGATCTTCATCCATCAAAGAGGGAATATGAGGATGTGGCACTTGGAGCGCGAATGAGGGGTAAGTAAAAGAAGGACTCGAGTAAATTCAAGTGTTTCAACCGTGGAGAGATGGGAAATTTTTCGTCGATATTTCCGATGAATCAGGGTGATGATGAGAAGAGCAAAGGAAATAATGTCGCCAGTGTTTCCACTTCAGCTGAGATAAATTATCTCTCTAGGAGATTGGAAGAGTAGCAATTTTCTATTATCTCTCATTTCTCATTCGGTACTATCAAGGAGGATAGATGGTATGTGTAAAATGGTGTGATAAAGCATATGATAGGGTCACAAGATGTTTTTGAGACTCTAGCCAAATGGGACTCAAAGTTGCACATGGTGTTGGGCGAAAAGAGTCATTTTGAGATCCAAGGATGGAGTGTTGTTCCATTTAGGATGGACACAAGATGAGTGATGCAGGTACATGATGTATTGTTTTTACCAAGACTCACATATAGCATGATTTCTCTCTTGATAATCAAGAAGAATGGGTTTGAGGTGTTTTTCAAGGATGAGAAGGAAAGATTCGAGCCCAGAGGCTCTAGCTCCGCTGGTATCATGCTTGGATTTAGAGAGCATGGTACATATAGGCTATCAGGCAAGCCTATGGATCATGAGAAGCAAGTGGAGAAGATACAGGTTCTAGAGGAGCAGGTGTAGGTGTAGGATTTAGAGGGTCATGAACAAGTTCCAGCGAAGAAGGTCCATTTTCCATAGGCTCAGAGGGAGTCAATTTCTAGTAGGAGATTGTAGGTTCAGAGGGAGAATTTGCAGCCCAATAAGAGCATGTGGTGAGTGGGGAGAAAGAGTGTTTCCACAACTACCAAGAAGGAAACATGGAGAGATTTCAAAGAGATACAAGAAAGTAAGAAGAAGGAGGATGCTTCCAGTAGTGAAAATGACACTTCCGAGAGAGGCATAGTTCATAGAATAGGGATTGCTGTGATGGTGACCACCAAGAGCTGGGTGAGTGTTGAGATTAGTGACGATCATGATGAGTTACTTCCTAGTATTTGAAGTAGCTCCCTTGCTAAGAGGGAGTGTTTATTTTTTAGTAGCTTGGGAGATACTCCAAGCCCTAGGGTTTAGATTTTGGAGGGAAAAGTGCCACAATGGCCACTTCTGGGATTGGAGCCTAAGTATGGGGTTTTGCATCAAATCATGTTGTTGGGAATTTACATGAGAACATTTCTACATGTGATGGCATGAGATGATATAAGGTAGAAAGGAGAATCCCATGCTTCAATAATCGTCGAATTATGAGTTGTGGAAGTGGAGATATGAATTTTTGAAGGTAGTTAACAAGTTGACATCATAAGTGTCAAGGTCGGACTAAGGTTGATTTATGCATGTGACAAGTTGGCAACCCCTTATGATTATTTTTTAGAAAGCCCTTGTGTATGGTATATATAAAAGGTGGAGTGAAGGACTTAGAAGCATCCATTGTGAGGCACATAACCACAAGAAGAGCTCAGATTCTCTCCCTTAGACGCGGTAAGAGAACAAGAGGCCGATATATGTTTTAAGGCACCTTTTTGAGGAGGTCGAAGTGCAGAAAGGAGGCAGAGGGTATTTTCTTGGAGGACACAATAAAGGAAGGGACATCGTAGGAGTTTTGGGATTTTTTTATGGGAAGAGGACCCTTGTGATAGGTAGTTGTAGCCTCTAAGGGTTATTTTGGGTATGCCGCAAGCCCTACCTTCTGCTTGGAGGGAAACATAGGCACATGTGGTGGTTGTTGATGCCCAGAAAAACAACAGCTAGTTGGGGAACATCTATGAGGGTATGTTGTAGTTAAAAGAGGTAATTATGGGTGCATTAAATGGATATTAGGGACTATGGTTAGTTCCATAACCAGACCCAAAATTATATCATTGCAGCAAAACCAAAACAATAGTGTTGTTGTGTGTTGAGTCAATAATATTGACTAGTGTTGGATTAATTTTATTATAGCCTGTGGAAGCCATGAATTGAATTTTACTTGGGTGGTAAGAAGACTTTAATTAGGAGTATATTTTGTAGTGTAGTATTGGGCATGATTGGTTTAGTGGATGGCAGTGTGTTGATAGCCTGAAGTAGCCCTAAACAAGCTATCTTGAAGTGATGAAGAGTAGTTGAAGGTTGGGTGAAGATTTTTGCTGAAGTGCAACACCTTGATGGACAAGGGTGGCTAGCCTGGTAGTTTGAAGCTTAGGAATTAGGCGTACTCAGAGAGCAGATTGGATTAGCTCGTGTACATGCTACATAAGTGACTTGTAGCAGTTTTAGGTGGAAAACCTCCCAGAGTCTCGATGTGTTGTACTTTGAAATAATAAGGGGCGACTAGTGAGTATTATGGAAGTGAAGGACCAACAAGACAAGATAAGACATCGAAGTTGCACTGAAGTTTTTCATTGTATCTTGTATATCATAGACTGTTGTATTATTCAGATTTTGTTTAATATAATGAAGATTGGGATTATACATTATTGTACAATTTTGTTAAAAAATGTATATATTTTTGCATGTGTGTTACTACTTTATATTTTTCGTTGTGCAAAGTAGTTATGGTTGAGATTCTTTGTTTGGTAGAATCAGTGATTTTAAAGACTCTAACCTAGACCCAAGGTCATGGAAATTCAACAATTCCTTAGCCTTAGTAGCCGACAATGGTTTCTCATTCATCATCTAGATCACCCTCATCCTCATGAAAAGTAGATCATATCATCATATTAGACACATCCTTAGTTGGGTCGGAAAGAATAATGGTATCACATTTGGGTTTTATATAAGAAAAAAAAATAAAAAAATTGTGCAACATTCCCCAATTACTTCTACAATTTGGCACATGTGTGAATAAACTTTCTCTCAATTCTAGCATGTATCTCCCTTTTGATTGTAATTAAATTCGTATGCTTTCAAATTTATCTCTATGAACCTCGTAAAATATTCCATCTATAGGTTTCAATCAAACGGTTGAGCTAAACCAAACTTATTGCCTATAATATCTCTTAAATTTTATTTACACTCTTCTTCTAATATTAACATGTAATATTCAATTGGTATTGAAGAGATCAATACTCTGTGTAAATTGGGATGAGTAATTTGTACTTGTCATACTTAATGTAACCATATTATCATAAGGTCAATGCAGGTGATACTGCCCAAATGAGAAAAATGGTTTGAAAATCGACATTATCCTATTTGATGTCCTGTTTTAACCATAAAATATACATAATTAATGAAATTTTTCATTTTCAACTTCAATATTCCAATAAAAATTTAAAGCATTATAAATAGGAGAGTGAGTATTCTTGTAGGTTTCATATCCACATCTATAATTTGCTCTGCAATGCTATATAAATTTATATTATTTCTAAAAAATAGTCATTCTAACTCAAATATGAATAATCAAGTCCAAAACTTTCAGACTGACTTATGTGCTTCTTGAGAATTTATGACATGATAAAGTGGTTTCCCTATATTTATGATTCTTCGGTAAAATTTGACACTCTTTTACTCCAAATTTCATATCATAATCAAGTGACATGTTTTAATTTCACAATCCGCACTAGAAGAAATTTGAATCAATGATTATAATTCCTTGGTATTCATGAACACATTAAATTTTATTGTAATATTATGCATATATATAAAATAATTGTGTATTTTTCCCATTTTTCCGTCATATATAGCAATATGCTAAAACAAAATTGTGTACATCACAACCGACCTTGATCATTTCCATCTTACAGTTGCGGGTTGGCCATAGGGTTTAGTATTGAACATACAGTCTTGTTATATTCACTTTACCATCCAATGAATGGTTCCTAACATTAGATTTTTATGTTAATTGCAACTTTATGTTTTTTATAATTAGAAAACTAGAGGATCATATCTAGCATTTGAGTGACATCTATGATGTTTTTTTGTGTTGATTGTCAATATGTCTTCCCTTACTCGTATTTATCCCCGAATTTAGCAGTTTTGTTATGTATCAACTAGTACATGATAAATTTATTTAGTGCAATTGTTGTAATACAATTTACTCTTTCCAAATGTGTCACATCAGTGTTAGGAAACACTTCTTGAAGGAAACCTTTCATGCACCTAGAATATTAATCTTACTTTGATTCACAACCAAACTTGAAGTATTTTCTCCTATAGTAATTAAACCTTATTGTTGTTAAATTTATAAACTCTACATGTCTTGTTTTCAATTACATGTAATGAAATTCATTTTTGCCTATTAGGTCTAAGAGTTGAACCTAGCACTCTGATACCATTTTTCACACATATCTACTCGAAGTGCGCAATTCATTTTTTTTTTTGAAGGGTTACCTTTACTCGATTAGAATCACCAAACACTTTCTATATTCTTGGTGCTAAATGCCACATATTCCATTTCAAGAATCAAACCCACATATTTCATACCTATATCATGTGGATATTTGTTTATAAAAACTCCATCCCCATTTAAAAAAAATAATATACTATATAGTATTTATTTATGTCCTAACTCTTAATAAACACTTCCCTTATTTTATACCTAGGGAATCTCGTTACATGTTATCCCTTCCATACACATTGTATGGTCCTTGATGTATATTATATGGTATGTTCATTGTTATAATTCAATTTAGGCACCATTCCAAATGACCTGGTTAACTAGGCATCATCTCCAGGACCGATGATCAAGGGTATATCATTCCCTATCATTTCAGTCGCTACATGCCCTAAGACAAGAAACAAGACAAATCAAGCAAGACTTTCATCAAGAAAAGGTTTCCATGGTTTGAAGTTTATTATTTAGCATATGAAAGCTCACCAACACAGGCTCTAAGGGGCCTAAGTGCATTACATATGCAGGTAGCCCCATGCAAGGCTGCTCTGCAAAGCACTTCCCGACATTCACAGGTGCGTTGGTCACATTGGAAGTGCAATTCTCATTGTTCTGGAATCTCCACTTGGCGAGTGCCTTCTAGAAGAGTTAACATGTGTCAAGCTTCAGATCCAAGTGTCCATTTGACATATAAATGAATGGAAACATGTCTTGCCTAGTTTTGGAAAGCTATTGATTGAAAAACAACCTACAGTTCATCTATAAATTGAACACAAATCTAAGTGTTTGAGAAGGAAGAATTTGAGTAGAGAAATACTGGAGAATTTTTAATTGAGAGCTTGGTTTGTAGAGCTACTTCTAGAGAGATTTATGATGTGATGTGACTTGGGAACTACGCTGGAAGGTCACTCCAAATCAGTCACTAGGTTGTAACCTCTCCTTCTATAATCAATAAAGAGTACTTCTTGCTTTTCCCTACATGCATCTATGTTAACTTTGATCTTCCATATTGTAAGATATTGGTTGATGAATGTAGTTTATGCTTAACTTATTTAGCTAACTAGATTGAATAGATATCTATGTTATAGGATCTTTTGTTGTTTCAGTGTTCTTTCTTGCAGGAAGCATTCAACTCACAAACTGTTTGAATTTGAAGCTGCGACAGAAGCGACAGAAGGAGCCATTTGGAAGCGATTGAAACAAGTAAGCATCCAATCCTCTCGGTGTATCTATTCTGAGTTAGGAGAAATGGTAGTATATTCTTTCACCTGTTGTTCTATACTAACACCTGTCTAGGGAAGCGTAATTTATCCGTAGATTACAATTCTGGCCCAACAAACTGGCGACTCCACTGGGGAGAATTTCTCTTAGTTTTAGGTGTTTTAGTCTTTGATTTGTTTTGATTATCCACTCAGTAGCTGTTACACATAAATATTAGAATTTTTCAAACCTTAATTTGCAAATATACTGAGCCAAACAGTAGTATTTTTCCTTGCCTACTGCGCCCAGCGCACCCTTAGTCAGGGCATAGTGCTTTATAGAGCACTATCTCCCTTCCAAGCCTGCGTTGCAGAGCACTGTCTCCCCTTGGAGACTATGTTGGCTCCTGAAAGGGACCAAATTCCCTTAAAATTGACTTTGCAAATTGCTTCAGTTATGTTTGCTGCTGTGTTCTGAAAAGTTTGATTCTCAATTGACCAGTGACTCTATATATTTCTTCCTCCTTTGGTTGAAAATTTGTTCAATGTTTTTTTAGAAAAGTTTTTATTTCTCATTGACAAGTTGATTTCAAAGTATTTTTTATGGTCGCATTAAGAATCATTTGCTTTCGAAATAGGAAATTGTCGTAAAATCTTCATTTCCTTGATAGGAGAAATTGTTGTTGAAATCTTCGTTTTTCCTTCAAAAGAGAAATTGTTGTTTATATTCTTCATTTCTCAAAAGTAAAAAGCATTTCGATTATTGATCTAGTGCACCTAGTTTCTTTTCTGCATTCATAACATTAAGGAAACTGAAAAGAAAAACTTGCATTTTCATGTAGGATTGTGTGTTTTTTGCAAAAGGAACATTAGGAAATCTGCATTTAGTTTGTAATCCATTGATTTTGATTTTGTTCATTTATTTGTTTGCTCACAAATTATTTGCTCTCTTCCCAAAAAATTGGCGCTCTCTTTCCTTAGTAGCTAGGTTATTCATTGAAAAAGCTGAAAATGAAAGTTTGTTTATCATTCTTAGCTTGCATTTTAGGAATTTCATATACATCATCGTGGTGAACCTCAAAGGAAAATTGTTAAGCAAGATCAACATAAAATAAATCTCAATTTACTTAACAACGCATTGGAACCTTAATGATAACATTTAGAAGGTCTAGGCTAGAGACATGTTACGGCGTCATAAAACATAGCAGTTTTCATTAACTTGTCTGCGATACATTCCGAGTGTGATACCTCACTCCACGTACATAAGTATATCATAGCTCGTCCGTGTACTCTTGGGTATATCAGGCAGTGTTATAGTATGATAAGTATGAAGGGGTGTTCTCACTGTGTGGTTTCGCATCAGACAATGCTAATATGAATTTGGGCCTCCACGTACCTTCGGGTATATTTGGGAGGATAAATTTTAGGTGTTATCCATCCATAGTGAACCGAGTCGGCTGCCCTAAAATTGTGATACATCGAACACAGCATTCGGGAAGATTACCTGCCCATACTTCTTAGTTTGCCAAGAGGTATTCTGCAATTCACAGTTTCTTGGTAAACCCTTTTTCCTAGCATTATCCTCTTCTTCTTTTTTTGTTTCTTGGTTAAAATAAATTAGTAATCGTGGAAGAAAAAAAATCCTACCCCCAGTCGTTCGCATAGATTAGCTTTGAAACCATCTTTACCACCAGAAGTTATTTCTGGTAGGCGAAGGCAATCACGATCTGCTGAATCAAGTACAATTCATACCTCTGGCGAAACATCATCATTTAAACCAAAATTAGCTCAAATTGTTTCCACACATCCTGGTTCGTTTACTATTGTCGAAACAGAGTCTTCATAGCTACCCGTGGTCACGATCCATTCAATCTCTGAGACCATACCTCCTGGATCGAACATTGTTCAATCACAAATTGATCCAGATCCTGTCTCTTCTTTGCCAGAAAATCTAAATCCTGAATAACCAAAAGTTGTTCCTACCTTGGTCACTCCACAAATATCTGTAGCCATTGAAACTCCTATATCACACAGTCAATCATCTGAAATATATTTTGGTCTTGATGGTGAAGTTCTTCCTCCTCGTTTAATTGCGATTGAAGAAATACCACAACCTGATACACCTTTAAGTCAAACCCATTTTGGGGGAGACCTATACCTGTACCAGTCTTTTCCTCAATCGTTTCCATCTACTTTTGTTGATCCCATTGCCATTCAATCTCCCATTGATTTCAGAGAGTATACATTTGGTAATACAACCATGCCTGAACCAACATCTTCGGTTGGGTCTATTGTTCCAATTACGTTAGCTCCTACCCTCGCTACTCCATCGATGTTCAAAACCTCACCAGAGTCATATTTGCACGGTGGCCCTTTGGTCCCAACAGGTTACAAATCATTATCTGGCACTTTCTCTAGTACATCTTCAAAACCATGGTCTTTACCAATGTCATCATTTGGTGTTTTAACTGGTAGTGCTATAGTCAGTACTGAACGACTTGATACATTACACACATCATCAGGGAAATATCAAGTCGATCCTTATGGGTTAATTCCTTTAATTACCATATCAACTAGACTCCCAGCATTCGGGGAACAATATTCTCCATCTTATTATCCTCCTTATGCTGGGGGGAAACCCTTGGTCACCCAATACGACAGTAATTAGTCACATTTTGGTCAAACTAATGTTGACATGAATTTTTTTCAATGGCAACCCACTCTGCCTATCTAACCACAAACGGTTGTACATTCGTATCAACCAGTTCAACCTGTTACACCCACTTCAATACCTCTTGTTAATACACCTATACCCTGTTACAGAATCAAAATATTGTACATCAACCTTATCAGGCAAGTTCTTCGACTCAATATCATTAAATGCTGGGTCAACAGACTCAAAATCCTTTGGTTAATCTACAATGACCTGTATCAGGGATCATTTATTCACACGCTGGTCTACCATTTTATGGGTTGCCACAAATGTAACCTGGTTATACATATCAACCAAATCTAGATTATACTAATTTGGGTTATAAAATTGGTGGACAGACCCCTTGGCAGCCACAGGCACAAATGCCTCAAACTTTATTTCAACAAGTATCATATCCAGGTTTTGGACAATAGAATTCTCAAGTTTTTTCTATGCAAAACAACCCCTATCTAGGTTACCAACAACAAATCCCATATGCTGGTGCTCAAAGACCTATTGCCCAAGAAATTCCATATTGTCCTGGATATGCTCAACCTGACCTTAATCGACAGTTGCCTTTTGTTGTAACCTTGGAATTACTAGATTTAAACCGGTTAACCAATGATCCTATCAATTATGCTCCTTGGTGGTCGGTGATACCTCATAAATTACCCTCCGGTATTCCTAAATTTAATGGAAACCCTGGAGAAGATCCATCAACTCATGTTATGACTTATCATTTATGGCGTTCATCAAATTCCCTAAATGATGATTATGTTCGATTACGTCTTTTCCAACAAACGCTCATAGGTCTGGCAGCCAAATGGTACATTGAATTACCAAGAGCTCCTTTCGACAATTTCACTGCCTTAGCTACTGTCTTTTTGACCCATTTCCAGTTACCAATCAGATACGAAACTAGAATGAAATGCTTGACCAACTTCAAATAGACTAATGCTACTTACATTTCCGATCATATTCATGAGTGGCGTCGCCGTCAATGAATGGTTAAGACATGTGTTCCTGATCAGCTCCTTGTTGAATGGTTCATTAAGTCCCTGTTACCATTTATAACTGAGGACGTGGCTAAAGGTGGGATCATCAGAAAAGAGAAAGTTATTTCTTGTGCCCAATATTTAGACTTGATTTATACTCAATCTGGCACACTCTATGAAAAAATTCCAAATGTGCCGCGATCTAATTTCAATGTTCCTCCTCAAATAAAGGACTCTCATGCCAAAGACGGCTTGATAGGCACTACAAACACACACCACCCTACTGCATATGATCCTTCTCCTACTTCCAAAATTAATGTCGTGTCCTTTGCCAAAGGAAAAAGTGATAAGCAACCAGGAAGTAAGAAAAAGGGTAAATCAAAGAAAAAGCAAACTTCTAACCCGCAGGAATGATTATCTGATCAACCGTCTGGACCACAGAAACCTCATTATCCATGCATAATCTGCAATGAGGAGCACTTTGTTAGGGATTGTCCTCACTGTGCTGAAGTCTCAAAAATCATCAAGACTTCTCATGCATCAGTTGTGTTGACAGACCCATTTCCAAATCCGGACAAAAATTTGGTTACTACGGATCCAGCTCCTAGTTCCCAAGTGTTAATGTTATCCACTACAAAACCTTCACAAGATATTTTGGTGTCGATGTGGAATAAAGACTATGGTAGTCTGGCCACTAATCAACCTAATACCTCGACAACAAATCCATCTAATGAATCGGTAACACCTCTTGTTATTTATGAATTGACGATTAAGCCACCAAAGGGAGTAATTCATAAATCGACATATAATCCTCGAGCAAGAGCTGCAAAAAAATTATAATATAGTTGAATATTTGGCTCAATCCCCTTCAACTATGTCTGCTATTGAGGTATTACAAAATTTTCCCTCCCAGAAGCTGGCTTTATTGTCGGCCATTGGTGGAATTGATCCGACTGATTCTAATCTTGTTGTCTTTAATCATACGGGCTATGTGCCACAATTACTAGGAGAATTGGCATTCTCCATCCAAGTAAATGTTCTCAATCGCCTTGTTCATTTCACTATTATTGATGAGGGAGCATCTACATGCATTATGTCTCTAAATTGTTGGAAATCACTTGGCTCGCCGCGATTATCACAATCATCAACAACGTTGAAGGCTTTTGATGGAAGAACATATAAACTGTGTGGTATTATCAATAACTTGCAAGTTGAATCAGGGGGGGAAATAGTAAGTATTGATGTTGATGTTGTTGACAGACCCCTTGACTATAACATTTTACTTGGAAAACCATGGGTATATGCGATGACTGCCATTATTTCGACATACTTTGGAATGATTTCCTTTCCACATAAAGGTACAATCATAGTCATTAATCAATTATCCTTTTTTTCCTCTGCTTCGCAGGTAAATGGAAGCATTCCGTATATTCACTTACCCCAACTAGAAATCCAAAACATTGGTGTAGGACTCTTAAAGGATTCCACTCTTATGGGAACCTTTGCATTACTACCGCCCATGATGTCAGGAAAAATTGCAAGCATATAGACCTGCTACATGATCTCCTCCACTCTATCTGGCTTAAGGAAGAGTACAGGTGATTCTGATATTTCTACGTTGGATGATGTTTTACCGCTCAACCCTATTGAGCTACAATAGAAATCAATCTATTTGGCTTGGGCAGCAAATCTGAAATCAGCGTCCCCGAGTGTTTAGGTTGGTTGTTCATTAGATGTTGGTACTCGATCTGATCCATTTTCCTCAAAATTTTTGATAGATGAAAATATTTTGGAAGTTATGATGGTAGAAGGAGAACCATGGGAAGATTATCATCATCATTCCCATCTTCCAGATTATGAATAAAATAATCTTAGTGAACTATATCACCCATCCATTAAAACTTTCTTTTCCAATTCTTTTCTGATTAATGCAATTGAATATAAGCGAAATTTATCAAATATTGAAGAAACAATTTCTATCAATATTTCGACTAAACCTGGCGTTGTAGAAAATATTCATGTCGGTGTATCTTGTTCTCCATCAGAACTTGATTCATATTGCTCTCTTTTTCGTGAATTTCGTGACGTATTCACTTGGTCTTACGAGGAAATTCTAGGCATAGATACTAGTATAGTTGAACACACTATTAATATGTATCCTGATGTCAAAATGGTGCATAAACAGCTTCATCCTATTCATCCAAAGAAAGCCACTGCCATCAAAACAGAAGTTGAAAATTTTTTTCGCGCTGGTTTCATTTACCCTGTTCCACTAACTATGTGAGTTTCCAATATCGTTCCTGTTATGAAAAAATAAGGAACCATTAGAGTGTGCATCGATTATCAGGATGTCAATCAGGCTTGTCCAAAAGACAACTATCCTACTCCCTTTATTGACCAGATTATTGATGATTGTGCTGGATGTGAAATATTTTCGTTCATGGATGGATTTTCCAGCTACAATCAAATCAATATCCGCCCATATGACCAACTAAGACATCATTCATCTGTCCCTGGGGCACATTCGCATATAGGAAAATTTCGTTTGGTTTAAAGAACGTTGGGGCAACTTTTCAGAGAGCAATGGATTATGCTTTCAATGACATCAAGCACATTTTTCAACCATATCTAGACGATTTACCAGCTCATTCACGAAATTGGACTGATCACCCAATGCATTTGAGAGCCATTTTCTTACGCTACCAACACTACAAGATATGCCTCAATCTGCACAAATGTGTGTTTTGTGTTCTGGTCAATTACTCGGATTCATAGTCTCAAAAGAAGGAATTCGAATAGATCCACTGAAGGTACAGGCCATTCTTGATTTTCCTGCACCATCAAAATTACTTTAGATACATAAACTTCGAGGAAAGGCTAACTTCCTAAGAAGGTTCATTCCAAACTACGCCGAAATGGCTAAAGGATTTACTCGATTATTGAAAAATGGATTTCCCTTCCATTGGGACCAAGTTGCATAAGCTTCTTTTGATGCTGTCAAGGACCATCTTGTCCGAGCATCATTAATGTATCCACCTAATTATCAAAATGATTATTTCCTATATATCGTCGTGGCTGAAACGACCATCGCTATGGTTTTGGTCCAAGTAGAAGATGGAATTGAACATCCGATCTATTATTTGAGTCATAATCTCAATGATACGGAAGTTAAATACTCGTACGTGGAAAATCTTGCCTTGGCAGCCATTCAAGCTGTCCAAAGATTTCGCCATTATATCCTGCTTCGAAAAACAACAATAGTTTCATATTGCAACCCCATGAATTACATATTATCATGTCAATTGCGGGGGGACAAATATTCAAAATGGATTGTCATTTTGCAGGAATTTGATTTGTAATTCATCAAATCCAAGTCAAAGAAGTCTTTAGTTTTGGCTAAGCTTCTCTGTGACCTTACCTTTGATAGTAATGCAATTACGTTGGAACCATCTATTCCAGACGAGTCTCTAGTTCTGATCGGATCATCTGATCCCTGGTATGGAGATTTCATCATTTATCTCCAAACCCAAACTTTTCGACCTAATACCTCTCGTTCTGATCAACGACGTATTCGATACTAAGCCAAAGATTATCTGATCGTCGGCGATACACTTTATCGTCGTGGTGTCGATACCATTTTAAGGAGGTTCCTCACTCATGAGGAGGCCGAAAAAGTATGAAATTATTTTTATGTTGGGCCTTGTGGTGGACATTTATTTGGATATGCTACCACACAGAAGATACTCCGCGCTGGTTACTTTTGGCCTACTATTTTTCGAGATTGTATCCTCGTAGTCAGAAGTTGTTATGCAGGCCAGATTTTTTACCATAAAATCCGTAAACCACCAGCGCCAATGCATCCTATTGTCTCTGTTGGACCATTTACGAAATGGGGTATTAACTTCATGACCTGTAACCCTCCTTCATTTGGGGGGCATGGTTATATTATTGTCGTAGTCGACTATTTTACCAAATGGGCTGAAGCGATGCCTACATTCAACAACACAGGACAAACAGCTGCATTGTTTTTCTTTAACCACATTATTGCATGGTTTTGGGTCCCACAGGATATAGTTACAGATCATGGGAAGCATTTTCACAACCATATGATGTTTGAATTGATAGACAAGTTAGGATTGTCACATGATAATTCTACTCCTTATTATCCTCACTCAACTGGACAATATGAGGCCATTAAAAAAAATCTTATATGAATGCTTCAATGAATGATAGGAGTCCGTAAAACGAATTGGCACTTGATCCTGTAATCCACCTTGTGGGCGTTTCGAACCTCGGTGAGAAACGCGACCGAATTTACCCCTTTTCAATTGGTGTATCGTCTGGAAGCTATCTTACCAATCCAATGTGAAATATCATCGTTAAAACTCACGATAGACTTGTTACCTGACACCTTAGAAGAAGAAGCACGTCTCCTTAACCTCATCCATCTAGATGAAACTTGTCATGAAGCCCAATTGGCCAACGAAGCGCATAAGATACGTATAAAGGTGCAATACGACAAAAATTTCCAGCCTCGCATCTACTCAGAGGGCGACTTGGTCCTTCTTTATGATCAAGAAGCTAATGTAATAAGTACAGGGAAATTCGAGCAATTATGGCATGGCCCCTATATTGTCAAAAGATTTCTTGCTAAGGGTGCCTACGAGTTAGTTGATTACGATGGAATTCCATTGGCACAACCTAGAAATGGGTTGTATTTGAAACGTTACTATGCTTAATCATGAGCGTAGTAATTTTTTGTATTATATTTTTTATATGATGTTGATTTTCATTCACTATCTTAATTTATTTTTAGAGTTTTCTTGACGTTAGTAATCCACTTTAAATTTCATCGCAGATTATTGAATCTTCGGAACCATTTGTTAGATATGCTGATGGTGCTAGTAGTAGTACGCAGAATCTATCCTCTACAGCGTGGGCCATTTTCGCTCCGAACGACGAGTTAGTGAGTTTTCAAGGGATTTGTATCGGTAGATTGATGAATAATATCGCTGAATATAGCGTGTTGATTGAACTTCTCTCTGATGCCATTTCATTTGGTATTAACTGCATAATCATAAGGTTAGACTCACAACTTGTGGTACTACAACTTGCTAGTATTTATTCTGTTAGAAATCCAACACTTCTTAGATTGTTCCTAAGAGTTCGATTTTTGGAAAGACATTTTGATTTCATTCAATATCAACACATTTCTAGAAATATGAACACTTTAACTGATTCATTAGCTAATCAAGTTTTAGACAGACATTTGTGACATAGTTAAAGAAAACATTCACATCATTGAATAGGATTGCGCATTAAACATAGGAAAAACTCTGAGAACACATAGATAGATAGTTATATGATTTTTACAAAATTTGTGCCCAAGACACGTTGGTCACCTAACCTCAAAATGTATGCAAAAAATCACAAGTAAACTAGTGGTGCTCATGGTAACATGCTATATATCTAGCAATCCTATGGAGCAACAACATCCAACGCTTAGGAACCCCAATAGCGTGTCACTGCAGTCGCATGGGTAACTCTTCAAGCCGACAATATAGAATCCTGAAGGTTAATCCCTCTATGTGCTGTTGATGTTCAGCTAGAGTCTCAGCCATATCAAGGTCCTGAAGGACTGCTCTCTTGACAGCCCTCTCTGCTGGTGCATCTACTTCGTGCTCTGGTTCCTCTACTGGTTGAATGCGACCAATATTTGCATTACATCAAACATTTAGTTTAGTCTTGGAAAGAAATCAAAAACACAAAAACATTGTATAAACCTTATAAAAATCAAAAAACATGATCGAATCATTCTTACCCATTGCACCCCACTGAGTGCCTTCTGGTAAAACTAGATTTGGATCTCCTCGGAAGTTGACACCTGCGTATGCATACTCATCGATGGTGACAATCTATTTCCAGAACCAGACGAAGAATGCAGTTGAGAACACAACGGTTGATTGGCCTGCATGCCAACCCATGATTTCTACCCATCTTTGCATTCGAGGATCTCTAGGACTAGATATATCCAATTTTACATGTTGTGGCTGCATCAGTAGAATCCGTTCCAAAGCGAAGGAGATAAGGATTGAACCATAGCTGAAATTTTTCTTCCTTCCTCCCTTTGCTTTATTCAGTTGTTCCTTTATCTGAGATAGAACAACTTCAGACCAGTTGAAGATTGTTGGTTCTAAGCACTCTAGCGCATACTACATATATGATCTGTTTGCTACATGGAGTGTAACAGTGCCAGCAAGTTTAGCTATCGTGAAAATGATGGTTCTCAAACGCAAATCCCTGACAGCCCGAATGTTTATTTTTCCATTTTTGCTAGGTTCTGACCTTGGATAGCAATATTTCATAACATAATCCCTCACTGTCTCTCCTCCAACGGTAGACCCTGTGAGAGAAATGGGCAAACCTCTCCTCGACAAACCTGTGAGAAAATACACATCCTCAACTGTTATGGACAACACTTGATTTTTTATGTAAAATGCCTCTATCGCCAGATCCCATGCTCGAACTAAGAACTCCAAGAGTTATATTTTTTTCCTCATTCCTGACAATTTGAAGTACTTAAGTAGCCTGTAATCTCTCAAGGCTCTTACAGTACCCGAATCATTCAAGGCAATCATATCTTGTTCCTCATGTTATCTTTATCTCCATGTAATCGTCACTATAATCCGATGGAAACCTGAAAATCAACCATAAGATCCATTAGATACCATTCATTGCAAAAAACTAGGCAAATTTTGGAAACAGCATGAAAACCAAAAACTTCAACTGCACCCAATGCACTCCATGGGCTGAGACAGTGCATTACACATGCAGGTACACTTCACTGTACCTTCTATGCAACGCAGGTTTTGACATTCAAGGGTGCGTTGCCCTCATTTTGGGCAGAATTTACCCTAGGGGCCTCAAAACCATAAAAAACTGCAAGGAATGGTAATGAAATTAATACTGAAAGAAATAGGAGGTTCATGGCTCTAACCTGGATCAAAAGGCAATGAAATCCATCCACAGAAATGACCACAATCAACGACTGAATTTTGGGGGCAAAATCAGGTTCAGAGCTCCAAAGTGCAAATGGTAACTATGGAATGGTAAAAATGAATAGTGAAACTACTTTTTATAGTCATTTAATTGTTTGCAAGTTAAATTTATTGCTATGACTATAGCTTTTTTATGTTGTTTTATCATGAAACAAGTATTTTTAATCGATTTGATGTTGTTCTAAACAGGAAATACAACTGATGAGCAGATTAGTCGTGCAGAATTATTCAAAGAATGACTTGACCACAAAGCATACTTTTTCTCCTTATTTTTCGAGCTTTGTTAAAAATGAAAAAGGATTTGAAGCGCACTTTTATCTCTTTTTCGAGCTTCGATAATAGTGAAAAATTTACCCCTGGAGTCTTCTTTCAGCTCTTTTCAAACTCCGATAATGTGAAAGATTGCCGGTCACTTGTATTTTTGAGCTCGTTAACGTAAATGAATTGATATATACTCAGTATAAGTTTAACCCTTTTTCGGACTGAGATGGATTATTTACGAAAAAGGAATACCTTGGTTAAACATGACCAAAGAGGTTCTCTCAGATATTATTTTACACTTTTTCGGATCTGAGTGACAAAGTTACGAAAAAGTACTTTTGGAGTTCTCTTTCGTCCTCTTTTTCAGACTCTCTAAATATGAAAAAGGATCGAGCTATCACTGTCGTTAAGCTCGTTAAAACATAAAATAGCAACGGGCTTGTCGATCATGGCAAGAATTGAGTTTCATTCATCGCTAGACTCCTTAAATTATTAAATAGCGATACTTTATTCACCCGAAGGGTTGAATTATAGATCAAGCAAATGTTATCCTCCTCAAGCTTGTCAAAAAATAAAGAGGTACTGGTCGACAAATGACTGGGGAAATTTTGGAAAAAGAAAGTAAAGTTTCTTTTTGGTAGCAAGTCGCTCTTGAACATGACACTTCTTTCACTCCATGTCCGTGACTGTTTGGGTTGGGTAATCATCTTGACTGTTCATTCACACCTATGGTTCATCATACCTTCACTTCGGTTTTGGGTCAATGCTGCCAACTCATCACAGTGTCGCCGATATGTTTAAGAGAAGTCATCCAGTGATTAAAAACTCATCCATCTGCAATACTCATAAACCTTCATTTTCATGACTATCATCCCTGAAAATGGCTATATCAAGTCATACCCTTGTCTCCGAAATCAGTAACTCCTATTTTGCAATAAAGTGACTTCCTGCAGACAACAAATCAGTATCCAGGAATTTCACTTAGAAACATTAGATTCCAGTACCATGAGACTTGTTCTAGCATTGACAAGATCCTCGCTTCCAGACCTTTGACCAAAATATTTTGTTTGGCATTCGACATCAAATCATCTATTCACGCCTTACAAAATGTACTGTAGTACCTTGAGGGCCATTTTCATTAATGGTGGTTCTCTCGTGTTTGTTAACAACTCACATCATTAGCTAGTAATCAAACGATTTATTTCCATGTTCGACGACAAATCATATATTCGCATGGCTAGACTTGTACTCGAGTGATCGAGTGAACGAGACAAGAAGACTCTGGATCTAGTTTCATCCATCTGGGCTGCGATTTCAGGATTGTTGTACACATCATCTGTACGGTGACCTTACATACAAATTTTCATCCAAACATGGGCCTATATCTATAGGCGTGTCTGCATCTGGGCAACATTCCAATGTAGACGACTTTCTGAATTATGTACATTTTATTAGATTGTTTTATGTGCTGAACATGGGAATGCCTACCCTTAGCAATTATGATCAATAGAGGATATATCATGATGTAATTTATTGTAATATTGATGCAGGTGACCATTCCTCTTCATTTCCAGGCTCATCACAGCGTAAATCATCTTAATCAAATGTTCTTATTATTTGGATCTCATGCTTTAGGGGGCAATTGTTATAGGTCAATTTGGGGACCATTCCAAATGACCTAGTTAACTGGGCATCATCTCTAGGACCGATGATCAATGGTCTATCATTCCCTATAATTTCAGTTGCTACATGCCCTAAGACAAGAAACAAGACAAATCAAGCAAGACTTTCATTAAGCAAAGGTTTCCATGGTTTGAAGTTTATTATTTAGCATATGAGAGCTCACCAACACAGACTCTAAGGGGCCTAAGTGCATTGCATATGAAAATATCCCCATGCAAGGCTGCTCTGCAAAGCACTTCCCGACATTCACAGGTGTGTTGGTCACATTGGGAGCGAAATTCTCATTGTTCCAGAATCTCCACTTGGCGAGTGTCTTCTAGAAGAGTTCACATGTGTCAAGCTTCAGATCCAAGTGTCCATTTGACATCTACATGAATGGAAACATGTCTTGCCTATTTTTGGAAAGCTATTGATTGCAAAACAACCTACATTTCATCTATAAATTGAACACAAATCTAAGTGTTTGAGAAGGAAGAATTTGAGTAGAGAAATGCTGGAGAATTTTCAATTGAGGGCTTGGTTTATAGAGCTACTGCTAGAGAGATTTATGTTGTGATGAGACTTGGGAACTATGTTCGAAGGTCACTCCAAATCAGTCACTAGGTTGTAACCTCTCCTTCTATCATCAATAAAGAGTACTTCTTGTTTTTCCCTACATGCATCTATGTTAATTGTGATTTTCCATATTGTAAGATCTTGGTTGATGAATGTAGTTTATGCTTAACTGATTTAGCTAACTAGCTTGAATAGATATCTATAATATTGCATCTTATGATGTTTCAGTGTTCTTTCTTGTAGCAAGCATTCAGCTCACAAACCGCTTGAATTTGAAGCGAGACAGAAGTGACAGAAAGAGCCATTTGGAAATGACTGAAACAAGTAAGCATCCAATCCTCTCTGTGAATCTATTCTGAGTTAGGAGAAATGGTAGTATAGTCATTCACCTGTTGTTCTAGAATAACACCTGTCTAGGGAAACGTAATTTATCTGTAGATTACAATTCTGGCCCAACATTCATGATCAATCAAATCTTACCATTATCTTGGCCTAATTTTTAATACATATATGTCAACAACACAAATTTCAGATATACCATCTAAATATTAGAAACGAATTCATATATCAAATTCTAGTTATAAAGATACGTGTTACTAAGAAATGGTTTCATTAATGATTATTTTCATAGTGCCTCCCCATAGTTATCAGATGCTTAATACCTGCATGCCAAATTTAATAAGTTTGGTTCACTACAGGGAGTAAGTGGAGCGCATTTTCATTATGCATCAGGGTATGGATTTATGATTCTTTATTAAATTATCTAACCTAGAAAATGGTGAACAATAACACCTTTCATGCTATACTATGATAGAAGCATGCTAAGTTAATATTTCTAGGGCTTCTTAACTTAATCTATATTTTTGACCTATGTCTTGGTAATACTTTATTGTTCATCTCGTGTTCTATTTATATTAAAATCCCATACTACATGGTAGATATAACATAAAAATATCATGTTATTTAATGAGGAATGTAACATATATTAATTATCTTAATTATCTTAATGACGAGACCATGGAGAGTCAATGAGTTCTGTAAGCTTAATTATCTTGCAATTTGTTTCATATATTACTCTAGGTATATTGCAAATAATATCTATTACAATTTATTTCTTGTAAAATGCATTTTTATTTGTCTTATAAACTTGAGTTATTTCTCAATTTACCCTCGCACCTTCCTTCCTCATTCTCTGCATATAATTTATTTAATTTCTGTTCGAGAGGGTCGTTCAAAAAAATGCAGCAGATGGCCCTTCCATGAGAATTTTTTTAATTTAGTTTTCACTATTGGATCATCTTACAGATATTTACTTTCTCCTTCACACTAATGTTCATGAAAATACCTAGACGATTACTTTTCAGCTTTTAATCGACATCCCCATAGCAGCAAGTCGATTTCTTCTTTTTAAATGTAATGTGGTTCAAATTTTACTAGGAGAGGTTGGGGTTTACGTTGGATCCAGGTCGAACTCATTTTACCAGATTAGGGGTAGTAGGATTATACATTGTTCCTACCCTTATTCTGGCATTCAACAAGATTCTGGTTGGTTAAGGGAGCTCAATCCCTCACTAGTTGTAGTTTTCAGTGTTGTTTTGTTTTATTTATTTATTTATTTGTTGAACCCTTCTAAGGTTTTATTTGTTGAACCCTTCTAAGGTTAATGACTGTTTGGTATTCCATTGGGCACTATCACTTTGTTAAGATTTTCATACTCGCTACGATGGACATGCATACTTTTATCTATTGTCATTTTTCCCATAGTGGAGTCTCAGAGACCTACATATTATTTTCCATTTTTGTAAAAGAGAGTGGGTCCTTAGCATATTACTATATATAAATTTCCTAGTAATATGCTTAGTTCATTGCTAGGAAAACCTTTGTTTTCTAGATTTCCTGTTTACAAGTTTGAGTTTAGTAATAATATGGAAATTTATTTTTACTCCTGCTTTGTTATTATGAAATTGAATGTGTAAAGGTTACTTACATACTTGTTTCCTGCATTATGTAACTTAATTAAATAATATAACTCGATTTTAATTGCAACTTGAAATTTCATTTGCTCTGTTTTTCTACTATTTTGTTACAATTTAATAGTAACATTCAGCTACTATATAATTTTCCTTGTTACAACTTAGCAAAATATTTTCAACTTTTTTGATTTGAGGATGTAGCTCTGGGATTCAATTATTCTACTTCACACGATTTGGTGTGACCTTGTCTTAATAGATTATTGTCATTAGTTTATATTAAAATTCCCCTAAAAATCTCTCTCAAAACTATATATATTCTTTGAATGAATTTAGTTTTTATTACGGAAATTGATTTATTTGCAATCATAATAGAAATTTTCGATATTGCTCTCTTTTCTATTTTTATCTGTCTATGCTTCTCATTCTTAGAATACGGATACGACTCAACTGTAAACACTATTGGAAACTCGACGTTTATCTATTCTTCCATTATCCTTAACAAAAAATGACTTTACAAACTTTACATCAATACTAAGAAAATAATACTTACCTCAATGAACCATACAACAATTCATGTTACCAGAGTTTGATCTCATGGGAGGAAACTGTAATAATTGGGCTAAATTTATATTATCTTTGATTCATTTTTTTCTATTTATTATAACCTTTGATTTTTCCCAATTTTCAAATGAAGGACACGGATTGAAACTATAAATATCAACTTACAATTTCTTTGAACGCATCTATGTTCTCATTGGTCCCCTATCATACATAATCTCCTCTATTAATTAGTATTTACTTCTGAATATATTTTCATACTAAAATCTGTCATACTAACAAAAAGGTTTTCCGTTACAGAATTCTACAATTCATATGCTTGATATCATTAGATTTCTAATATATCTCTACTAATTATAACAAAAACTACTATTAACGGCTTAGATGTACTAAGGAAAGGGACTTTTATTCTCGTGGATAACGCTACCATTATATAATCCTTTCATTTAAATAGAATAATAACCCTACAATTCAACCAGAATAACATTCCCCTCACGAAATATCCACATTTACACCTTAAATTAAGCTTCTAGCATGTAAACTCATAGTGTTCAAAAATCTGAAGCACCATAGCTATTTATAACTAATCATGCTAAACTAATACAAAAATATTGAATCAAATGGAATAAAATGAAATACAACCATATATCAGAAATAATCTTGAACTAGTATCGATGATAGGGAAGAACACTTAGAGAAGAACACTTGGGAATATCACACCTTTTCCACCTAACCTTGAACTGTAATCCCAGTTCCCCTCAAGTTGGGAAGCTCTTTCCAAGGAATCAAACCCCTTGG
Organism: Pinus albicaulis; assembly: GCA_034641835.2. Taxonomy (NCBI): domain Eukaryota; kingdom Viridiplantae; phylum Streptophyta; class Pinopsida; order Pinales; family Pinaceae; genus Pinus; species Pinus albicaulis. The sequence goes on from CM076575.1 coordinate 363,080,050, forward strand.
GAATATCACACCTTTTCCACCGAACCTTGAACTGTAATCCCCCAGTTCCCCTCGAGCTGAGAAGCTCTTGCCAAGGAATCAAACCCCTTGTTGATCCCTTCAATAGGTATTTTATACCTTTATTTCATGATAAAGTTTCCTTTAGCGGCGTCCCACTTTTGTGGACCTTTTTATCCACTAGTAAAACAATATTTAATCAAATGGAATAAAATGAAATACAACCATATATAAGAAATAATCAAACGAGTATCGTCGGTAGGGAAGTACACCTGGGAATATCACACCTTTTCCACCCAACCTTGAACTGTAATCCCTTAGTTCCCCCTGAGCTGAGAATTTATTTCCAATGAATCAAACCCCCTGTTGATACCTTTAATAGGTATTTGATATCTTTCTTCCATGAATAAAGTTTCCCTTAGCGGTGTCCCACTTTTGTGGACCTTTTTATCCAAGTTCCTAAGCTTTTCCATAAAATCTTGCATTTTTCTTCCGTGACGCTTTTATGCTTATCCAAGCTTAGCATATTTCTCCAACTAAACAACTTAATGAGTTTTTCTCTCCCATCCCTTAATACTATCTATAATTTAATTTATAAGTATTATCATGAAAGAATTATCAAATCTTATTTACCAATGAGATTTTATTTGGAAAGAGTCTCATTTCATTGTCTCATTCCCAAGTACATACATCTTATTTATTTATTTATTAATAAATATTCATTTACATAATTATTCCAATACTTTTCATGGCTTTTCCGCCGTTCTATCCAATGTAACTTAGTCTAACCAAAACAATATTATAATAATGGAGATATAATAATCTAGCTCTATCTCTAGGGATAAAGAAAATCAAAGTGGTTCATATTCCTTATTATCCATAAGAATGTTTACTCCTATTAATGCAAAAAATAAAGAAAAAAAATATGCCCTTGTTTTAAGAATTGAATATCCACTCAAAAATTTTGAAGATATTAATTGTTTCATATCCTCCATCACCTCAATTTTGTTGTTGATGGCTTGGCGAACCGTGGGGTATATCTAGGTGAGGGAGAGTGTGAGACAGATGGGAGGAAAATTTGCCTCTTTCAAATTCGATAGGAAAATGTCAGACAAAGAAGTTAATGCCTCCCTTAATTATGGAGAGGGTTGAAAGATGTGTGAAATTGTGCCAGGTCATAGGACAAATGGTGTAAGGAATGTATGTTATTAATGCATGCTTCCTCCAAGGATCCCAAGGACATTCTCTTTGCTCATTCACATAAGGCATCATTTAATATCATAAAGAGAGCGACAACCCTGTCATTTTAGTAGAGATGATTTAATGGTGAAACGATAGGAAACATCTCGATCATTGGTGAATTTGTTATAGGGGTGGTTCGGAAGATCCATCGAAAAAAAAGAATATTTAATGGGCCACCACATCAAGAATTTACAAGTGATCATGACATGACATGAGGAGAGGCGATGGAGGAGAAGGAAAATACAATTTATAAATGGATGCAGTCGCCTTCAGATTCAATTGTTGTGGTAAGAGGAGAGTGTTGGTGTGAAAAAAATATAGGTTGGGAAGATACAGTGGAGTCTCAAAAAATGAAAGTTAAGAAACCCTCGGTGGAGGACTTAGCCCAGTGGAAAAGGGATGCTAAGTTTCCATTCAAGATTCTTATGGGAAGGATGAACCTCCTCACTCATCGAGTAGAGTTCCTAGTGAAAGACTGGGAAACGAATGCCAAGTGCATAAATGCCAAGTTTGAAAGTGTGGAAGTCACGCTCGAAAGAAGAATTGTAAAGTTGGAGAGGGATCTAATTACCTACAATTTAGAGGATAAGCAAAAAAATATTGAGCAAGGTTCAAGACATTATTGCAAGGCTTCCTAAAGAGATCATTGTCCAGTTGCAGTCTCGGCAAGGAGAAGGAGATGCAGGAGCACAATCGAGTGGGAAGGAAAAGGAGGAATGCGAGGAAGTCGGGAAATCCAAGAAAGTTTAATGTTTGTCATAGGTTATGAAATTTTGTGTTTATATTAGGTAATTTTTTTAGAATTTATGACATTTATCAGTGTTTTGTAATAGTGGAAAAGGAATGTAGAAGGAAGAAATTAGAAATATGGATGTATTCAGACTTGGAAATAGATGCAAAAATTTATGAGAGGTTTGTAAAGTTTTGTAAAAATGGTTATGATCGCAAATTCCATATTTTGAATACAAAAAAATTATTTTCTCTCTTAAAAAAAAATGGCTCAATGCATCTCTATAACATTAAAAAATATTATTTAAACAATAAATAATATTTTTTTTGCACTCTAAAATAAGTTTGTACCTGAAGAAATTTGATCCCTCTCGACTCATGTTAGATTCGTGGTTAAGATGGATCTATGCTGGAGTAATTTGACCATTAGAGACGAATAACATGGGAAAAAACATGGGTTGTAAAATCTTGGAGCCCAAAAAACTCCATCCATAAATTTAATATTTTATCTCACTTTTATTGAAATAATTAATTAATTATTTTATTTCATTTATTTTTAATTTTTTTAAAATATTTTTAATTTTTAACTTTCTATGTAATTGGACCATAAGGGAAGAATACCATAGGAATTACATGGGTTGCGACAACCTAGAGCCCAAATAACTTTGTAAATTTACTATTAGATGTCAATTTTTTTTTGTAAGCTTGGCAGAACTACATCTTCATCATGTCCAATATATCACCCCGATCGAGGCAGGGAATTGAGCCGATGACTTCACATCAAAGAGTTCCTTAATAGAGAACCCGATCACCATGTATCTAAGACCCCATGGGCACTATTTCATCTCAATTTTATTTTAATTATTAATTATTATTTTTTATTTGCTTATTTTTATATAGTTTGGATGAGTCAAAATTCTTATATAACATAATATATGTATAATTATAAGTTTGACATTTAAAAAATATTCACATATTTAACTCCTACGCACATCTAACATCTAATGCCTATACATATACCCCAAACTGGGTTGTAGAGTGCCTCTCTAGGAAATAATGGATGATGAACATTAACTTTATAAATTTGAATGGCACTATGACTTAACTATAATGCGGAGGGTTACTTGTAAGTGCAAAATCAATGCAAAAGTGACCCATAATGATGCAAAATCAACACAAATAGACCCTAGAGTGGCATAAATATTTTAGATATTAGGTCCCACTACAACTCAACTATTATGTGTAAATGAATGCTACCATGATGTAGAATCAATGCATCATGGACATGTAACAAAAAATGTGACAATGAAAATGCTATCAAGGGTGTGTAACAAAAAATCATGTTATTAAGGGCATTTGGAAAGAATAACGCTATCAAGGGCATGTAACAAAATGTGTGGCATCGAAAATTCTAGTGGAGATGCAAAACACAACATCCCTTAATGCATTATTTTTTAGCATCATCCAAACTTTACTCAACAAATACTTTACATAAGGATGGTGTATTGTAGTAGTGACCTAGATTCTTCTAAGTGTCTTCTTGATCCAAATATTTTTCTACCTAATTTCATATTGTTGTCAATACAATTTATTCCCCTATACAATTTATTTTTATTCCCCTATACAATTTATTTCCCTTTTCCTCTTGAAAAATTTTGCGAGAGTTTTTCATTCATTATTTTGAATACCAACACAAATAACCAAATAAATATAATTCAAATCAATTATTTTACATCAAAATAAGCTTAATAAAAAATTGAATAAATAATAATATTAAATAAATAATTTTCATTTAATATATTAAATATATAATTTCCATTTACAATGATTATTTAAATAATTTTCTTAAAATATATAAAAAATAAAAATAAAAAACAAAAATATGCTATATACATAATTATTATATATATATATATATAAATATAATTAAATTGATGAAAATTAAAAACAAAGAAATCTCCATCCATCTATTAACAATTATCTGATAACTATTATTGTTATAAAAATTAAGTTATATGTGACTTTTGAGTTAAAAAAAATTTCAAAAATTACCATAATTTTTTATTAAATTTTTTCTCAATAAAAAAATATCCATACTCACAATGTATGCTCTTACATTTCTTCTCATGTTTCTCCACAAGATGACAAATGCACAAAATTAACGTGGAATTTATTTATTTAATGTCTCATATCATTTATGAAACTACAAATTTAATAGATAATTTAATTAGTGAATGTCCTATATAAATCTATGAAACTTGTCCACACTTTCCATAATAATTTTAATAAGAAAATTTATTAATATCTCATATGTATGTATATGAAACTTTGACTTTCCTATTTTTATCAAGGTTTAAAGTTAAATATACCTTGGTGGAGAATTTACATATAAAATCTTTCATCATTGGGTGCCAATTTTCTATTAAAACCATACAATAAATAATGCATTTCAAATTAAAATGGGGCTTGTAAATAGATGTAGCTAAATACCATGAGTATCACTAGAAATACCCCATGTCATGGTGTTCACATTAAATGTGACAGACTTCCTCTTGAGCAAGTTTTCAAAACATACAATATCATCACCATTGGGACTATGTGCTTTGTGTATTGCCAGCTCAGCCTCTTGAAGCTCATCAAATATTTCTTTAGTCGAACTAGAAATCAGTTCCCATTGCCTTTGCACAATATAACGTTGATAATAGGAGTTATGCCCAATTAGCTTCCAAATGGAAAGCTCTCCGTCCCTTGTTCTTGCCATTAACACTTGCTTCATGCAGACCACCAAGCCGAGTGGATGATCACAATGTGGTTTGCTAACTTCAAGGAGAAACCAATTATGACCCCAACTCTGATTCTCTAGCCGGAAAACTATTAGGCTCTGATTAGCCTCCAATAGCCAATACATGGCACCCTTATAATAAACTCCATGATTATCAACTACCTCTTTGATATCTTGAAGATGAAATTGAGATATGGACTTCATCCATAAATCTGTTGCAGAATCATATATCATTGTTTTCACACTACTACTCTCGTTTTTACTATCACAATCCCTGTTAGTATCATCCAACATTGCAACCAAAACCTTAAAATGATTTGGGCCATACCTAGATCCATCCTAACTCAAGATCTACCAATGGACCTATGTTTTGAGAATCCATGGTATTCATGTGAAAATGTAGCCTATTTTAATGGGGAAATTAAAACAACCTGGATCCATCTTAACTCCAGATCTACCAAGCCTCCTTCGCTTCACTTTCCGAGAGAAATCAAATCTCCTTATAACTATTAACTAGCAATTGCACCATATGTTGCAAAGGAAACGCTGTAAAGCAGTAACATAGTGAAGAGTAGTATAGAGGAAATGATCTCACATGAATCATGCAAGTAGGAAAGAGTAGTATAGAGGAAATGCTCTCACATGAATCATGGAGGATAGCCACAGGGCTATTCGGTTACATAATTTGGTTACAACTACATATGTTGATATCATTTTTAGATAAGTATTAGTTAGTCCTAAGATGAAATATCATGATTCAATAAGTTTAGTCATGAATAATATTAGCTTGAGACTGTGATCATATTGCGAAATTTATCAGGATGTAGTTGTGATCATGGAGAATAGGATGTAGCAGCGATCATGAAGGATATAAGTACTAGCAATGAAAAAAGTCACAACATGGGAATCCTTTTTTTCCCTTGGCCTCAAAAACTTCATGGATGATAAAACTGCATATTAGTCTCATCCTAATAAAGGAATCACATGTGCAAGTATATAGATATATTGATGTGAAAGTGGATGAACATATTAGTTGGATATATAGAGATACTGGGGTTATAAAAATTTATCGCATAACCTATTTATGTTATCTTTTTGAAAATTGTGCTACTAATTCAGTGCTACATATATGGTTTTATAACTTAAATACTACACGTAAAATCATTAAAATGTATTAGATTCCAGGAACAATAATATAATTTTGATCAGCAACCATATATATTGCCAAAAAGAGTAAAGGGAAAGTTGTGCACTGAATCCAAGATAGTGGAGCATGGAGAAGGCTAATACTATTTTGGAAGTAAAAAAAAACATCTAGAAATCTACTAAAGAAAAGTGGAATACACAAATGAAAATGATATCTGAGATCAAACTGCCTCTTTTCATATTGTCTTTGTGCAGTTTGTATTTAGTGTTGTCTCACATTTCTCAACATTCAAATATCGCTCCTGAAATCTAAACGTGTCATCTACTAGAAAAGGCATTCTATCCTCTAGGCCATCCTCCAACTCATTTCAATGTTTCCAACTTATCTTAAGTTCCCTTTTCTCTTTCAATTTGATAATAATAAGTTCCCTTTTCTATTTCAATTTGAAAATAGAACCTAATAGTAAAGATATAAGAGAAATAAATATTAATGAAAACCTAATATCATTACCAGAAGTTAATGATCTCACTTGAATTCAAAGCCGATTAAGAAAATTTCTAGGGATATAAAAAAGCGAGAGGATGATCTTGATTCTCACATGAATGGGAATTTGGATTGAGAATAATTCAAAGGCTATCGAAAGGCTAGAGGAAACATCACGCTAGCCCGTTTTCCCCTACAAATTGAAATGTTTTGTTTGATTTATTCCCATTCCTACCCCCAACTGGAACCACATCATTCATTGACTATCATATATCTAGAACTATGCAGTTTTCATTGTTGTAGACTAGGCCAGAGGCTTGTTATATTTTGAGTTTTCAGATAAGATTTTCTGGAATATTATTGAGTATTGTGAATCATGGTTGTAGAGAAATATGGCAGGAAGCCATTGGAATTGGTTGGATTTTTAATTTGGGTATTATTTGGACTGTGTGCAAGCAAAATATTAGCTCAGGTTAGTGAGAATTTTTATGCAGAAACCTGTTCCAACGTTGAATCCATTGTGAGTGTTCTTTCTCAAAATTTTGAGCAGATGCTTGTCACAGTCCCTGCAACACTGAGGCTCTTCTTCCATGACTCCTTCGTTGAGGTAAGGGACACATCTATATAAATATGTTCATGTTTTTGCTTTGAATTTGAAATTGAAATTGAAATTGATATTCTTTTTTCTTTCATCTTTTACCTCTTGTTGATCCTAGTAAATTAGTATTATTAATATATGGGCTACCATATATTGTTGAACAGTGTCAATTATGATGATGGATGTTTTCATTGAGGTCAAATGTTCTGATTTTGCATTTGGGTTTGCATAGGGATGTGATGCTTCTGTGACTATTCAGTATACTCCAAACAACACAGCTGAGAAAGACTATTCAGACAACTTATCACTAGCTGGTGATGGCTTTGATACTGTAATAAAGGCCAAACAAGCTGTAGAAAATGTGTGCCCCAAAACGGTGTCATGTGCTGATATCCTAGCCATGGCTGCCAGAGATGTTGTAGCATTGGTAAGTGATTTTCATCATAGGGCTAAGTTTCCCACCTCCTTTTTAGTGCGAACATGGGGAATTAATGGGTTTGCAGTCCTTATAAGAAAAAATACTTCTGCAGCACCAATTAAGAAATACTGGGGAATTTTCCAAAAAATGGTCATGGGAACTGGTGTGACTGTATCATGGGCCAAATCGTGAGTTCTGACAATATCCAAACGCTTGATTTCAACCAAGGCAGTTGTTGTTATAGAAATTATTGAAATGACCAGCCCAATACCCATTCGTTGCAGCTGAGTAAACCCCTTCTCTTTTCCAGTGTACTTGCAAGGCACAATTATGTGATCATAAATAGGAACCCGTATCATGACACTCAGTTCATCAAATATAGACAATGATGTTGCAGGAATGTACTTGAAATCATTTTTATCCTCTATCTTTCAGCTTCCTTGAATAACAAAACGTTTGTCTTGCACCTCATACAACATTTAACTATCTTGAGGGACTTCCTTTTGCAATTTATGCAATGATGCGACTATTACTTGGCCTAACTGTGTGAGGGGACTGCCTCCAGGTTTCTGGACTCTATATAATAATGTCCCAGAAAATAATTTTATCATGGCTAATCCCATAAACATGGTAGGGATAGCAAACCCTGATCCCCACCCAACATTGCCTTGGACCCTTACAATAATGTTGTTGGAAACAAGAGTTCCAACATTAATTGAGAAATAAAATCAATTGAAGAAAGAGCCCTTATTCTTTCATTTTGTTGGATTGGTATCTGTTGAGCAGTGGAAAAGGTATGAAATCATTGTGTATTTTCTCATTCTTTTACTATATACATAATCCTTTTTACCTTAGAAAGGTGATTTATTATAAGAATTATGGTATAATTGGAAATATGTATGTTTATTGTAAAAATATGATTAAATATTGCTTTTTGTTGATAAAAACGGGAATTGGACGAAGTGGACAGCTGTACCAAAGGAGAAGCTGAGATGAATGTAACTGTTGTTCCTCCAGCGTTAGACCAAATCCTGCCTAGGACAAGGAAATCCGAACGCATTGCTAAGAAAAGGCAGTGGACAACTCAGCTTCGGTCAAAGTAAACCATATGATAACTAAACGAAGGGAATCGAATCGCTCAGGATCCTTCGATCCTAAGGGATCGCTATTCAAGCCTCATCTTATTCCTTGTCTTGTCCGTTAGGGTCTCATATATAAAGCAACACCCTTTAGTGATGAGGGGGTCATAAATCCTTGTATTCAAAACATTTCCTTTGTAATATTGTTCTTATTAACTCTTGGCTTTAAGAGAGAAGTCTCTGTAATACTTTATGTTCGATTAATATCAAAGACGTGTTTCATTCCATCTCACAAGTTGTGAAGTAGCCTAGCAGTGTTTCACTGGTACTAAGGGCCCGACTCTGGTGGAATTACCCTACTGTTTGTATTTCTAATATTTTCTTACTGTTGTGTGAAGTTTTGTTTAAGTTCATTACGATTGCAGAGTTGATTGACTACTATTAGATTGAATACAGATTTGTTGTGAGCATTAACGAAATGCATTGCTATTTTATCATTTGGAATAAGTGTATTCACTGTTTATTTACCTTGCTATCTTTATAAATATTTGCTGTTCTATATTCAATTCTAGTTGTTGTTATATTGGTTTATGATTCTTTATGATTGATTGTTTCATGGTATTGGTTGTCGACAGGGTTGAAGAATTGAGATTAGTTGCTTGATTGTGTTAAATTTATAAGTGTTGTTCAATTCATGTTGTTGTTCCATTTCTGTTCATTGTTCATTTATGATTCATAGCTTCAGAATAGCAGATAAATTGGTTACAGTTGCTGTGTATGCATAGGAATTACAAGCTGTCGTTCCTTTGCAGCTTTTGTTATTAGAGGAAGTTCCTTTTAGTTATTTTCATCAACAAGTAGATTGAGTTTGATTTCATTTCGATTGCTATAAGAACAAGACCACCAACTGTAGAGGACACTGGTTACTACTTCCAAGTTCCCAGATTGGTTATCTTGCCTCAGTGTGATTTCAGTTGCATCGATTTCTAAGGGAAGGAGTTACTGCTACTGTATCCCTGATCGATGTTTTGCAAATTGATGTAGTTAAAATTTCAGAGAATTTCCATTTATGTTACTATAATTAGATTTATTTACAAGCATCCATTTACTCTTGTATTTAGAATTCTATACTACATCCTCATAGAATTACTCTTAGTTAATTGCAGCCTCAGATAGAGTACACTCTTGAAATAAAAAGTCGCTCCCGGATTGATAATTAATGTAGGCTAATTAGGTGTTTAAAATATACCTTTTTATGCTCCAACATTTTGGCGTCGTTGCCGGGGAGAGTGTATGCCATTTCAAAGGAGTGATGCATAATTGATTCTCTTCTGCTTGCGAAGAATTCGGTATTAAAGATGGAAGGTAAGAACCTACACACCGGGCAAGAAACACACTTGCTCACAGCTTGCTTCACAACATAATTAGGTAAGCCTCTCTCTTTAGGTAGGAATGAAGGCTTGTTTTCTTGAATGAATAGACCAACTAAGAAAAACAAAATTCCTCCTAAAATTCAAAAACCTAAGGGACCGGTGACCCTTGGTCAGACAACTTTTATTAACGAAATCCTTAAAAGAACTGAATCTCAGCCATTAGTAGGACTTAGAAAATATATCTCTAGACAACCTACTAGTTCCCTTCAGGCTACAGAGTCACCATCTAAAGCCTTTGCTGAGATACATAGTCAAACAGTGGGAATTGAGCAAGAAATTGAGAATTCTTGCATAATTTCCCCTCAAGAAGGGAACTCTAGTAATCTCCATGAAGGAGAAGGGGAAACAGGAGAAACAGGAGACCCAAAATCTCCTATTGAAATAGCCCAAACAATAAGTAGTCCAGATAAGGGAAGTGCTTTTAAACTCATTCAAGGTCCTAAATCACCTCAAACAATAGGTCAACAAGGAATAATTATTATTCCAAACCATGGAAGTGTTGTCAAAGCCATTCCTACTCCTTCTAGTTAGCTTAGAAACTCCCTTGAGATCCCAGAAGGATATTGGCACATCTTCGACCAAATGGCCCAGAACCAAAATCAGAACCAGTAGACACCCCAACAAACCTCTACGCTACAATGTCCTATAGTAGATACTGCAGTAAACACACCTATGAAGGCCATTCCCCTTCAACATATTCCCACATTTCATGGCCTAACATCGAAAGATCCGGATGCATTTTTGTTTGAATTCGATGTGTTATGCAGGGGATATGATTATACCACCGATACCAAAAAATTAAAACTATTTCTTTCTACATTAAAAGGAGCAGCCTTACGATGGTTTATGGGATTAGGTGAGGGTGTCATAACTGATTGGGATCAGATGAAAGCTAAATTTTTAAATAAGTATCAAGATTATTGCAGGTCTCGGGAACTAAAAGACGAAATATTTTAAATGACAGCAAAACCAAATGAAACCTTGGAAGAATATGTGGAACGATTTCAGTACAATCTTTAGAGATCTCCTTATGCATCTTTACCTTTACCTGATAATGTGTTGAAAACTACATTAATTAGGGGAATGAAAGACCAATGGGTTGAAACATTGAATATTATGGGAAAAGGTGATATATATCAGGAAATTTATGCTAACATCATTGATTTGTGTATCAGGAGTTCAAGGGGCAACGCAAGGCTAAAATCAACAGAATGTGACATGATTACAAGAGAAAATAAGACCTCCAATGAAGGTGTGACTCGTGCAGAGATTGGAAACCTGCTGGAAGATTTTAAGATAGATATACTTGGGACTCTAACAACGCAGTTCGATATTATGCAAGCCAAACAAAAGCAAGTAGAAGTAGAGAAAAATTTGGTGATATTCTGTCCTAGATGTAGGAAGAAACACAACCACAAAGAGTGCCCATTGAATGTAATCAAAGTTTGTTCCATTTGCACGAAATATCACCCTACAAAAGGATGTCCCTCGCTTCTTAGCCTAAAAGCAGTTTATAAGGAGGAAGAAGAAGAATCAGAAGTGGTATGTCTGCTTAATCAGCGCCGACAATGGTAGCCATGACAATAAGGTATGCCAACTGATCCATTTTCTTCTTTTCAGCCTCCTCAATACAATGCTCAGCAATATAATGGAATGTGGCAAAATCAACCACCTTTCCCCAGTTGGTCACAATAGCCATTCCCTACAACATCTTGGAAAAATCAAACAAATCAAAATTATTGGCCTAGTTTTCCTTTCTACCCACCATTTTGGAAAAACAATACTTATCCAACACAATGGTCCCCCTCTACTTCGCAGAGTCAGGCCTGGCAGTAAAACTGGCAAAGACCTACAAATCAACCAGCTGGAACAATTCCTCTCTCTCAACCTACACTGCCAGCTCCCTATACAAACCCCCAGACCAACTTAAGACCGCAACTCCCAGCCCAGCCCAGCCCAACCCAAACCCAAACCCAAACAATAGGCTAGTTCAATCTGTCCAAATAATGGAACCCCCAGAATTAGAAACTGAACTGAGGGAGTGCAACGATGTTCAATTAAGGTCTGGGCGCATAGTAGAAACAAAGAGAAACAATAATGTTCATATTGAAGACCCGTTACCTGTAGAACAAACATTACAAAAACAGAAGGAGGTTCAACAACAAAATCAGAAACAAGTAACAACTTCCTCTCCACCATTCCCAGAACGATTAATCATACCACGCCCATTAGAACATCCTGATTTTGATCTTCTGGGAGAATTAAAAAATTTGTGTATAAAAATCCCTCTCCTCCAAGCTATCCAAGACATCCCTATATATACAAAAACCATTAAGGAATTATGCATAAAGAAGCCAAAGAGGAGAACAACTACCAATCCAACTGTCCAAATAGTCGGTACTTTATCTGACTTATTATCCAGAATGGAAACATCCGTAAAATATGAAGACCTAGGAAATCCCATAGTGACAGTGCAAATCCATGGGTAATTGTTTCCAAATGCCTTAGTTGATTTGGGAGCAGCAATCAATATCCTAACAACCACCACCTGTCAAAAACTTGGCATTACATCGCTAGAACCAACAACAACCTTATTGAAATTGGCTGACCGATCAGTAGTCAAACCAGAGGGTACACTACAAGATGTAATGGTATCTGTAGATTCCTTGGAATACCCTGCTAACTTCTTGGTTATCAATCCAAAGAATCAGCTAGATGGACACCCGTTAATCTTAGGTAGACCTTGGTTGGCAACTGTCGATGCTTATATTGGATTCCGACTGTTGGGGTTCTCATTTTTTTGCCAGGTTGACAAGACCAAAAGATGAGACAACATAGAACCACTTTCAGACCTTAGGATCTAGCCCTCCTAGGTCCAGAGAGGGATCTCTCTATGTGAGTCAAAGTGTATGTCCTTGAAGCTCTAAGTTATGATTTTAGGCTAGTTGTAGGCTCAGGGTTGTTTGTTTGATTTTTTTTGTTTGGTTGTTGGGAATCAGGAAAGAAGGTCCAATATAAGACAAGGATGAGCAAAGAGGAAGCTTAGGAAGAGACAGATAACTCAGTGAACATTAAAGCCATTGGGCTATGGAGTCAAGAAAGGATTTATTTGTAATAAATGTGCAAGCTTTCAGTTGGGCTAGTCATCTAGAGCATTTGGATCTTAAAAGGAGATTGATGGAATGGAACATTAATGATTGAAACTTCATGAAGGAGAACCATCCAATCCAGTCTATAGATCGGGCCAGAGGTCATTTAACTCCAGGCCTGCTTGGACAGAATTAGAGTCAATACAAGGGATCTTGGAAAGGCTTAATTAAGATGGAAAGATCCTAATGAGGCAGATACAGGATTCTAGACCTCCCAGTGTTCTCAACACATCCCACTAAATCTTTAACAAGAACATCCAAACACATATTTCATTAATTCATACATCAGAGAGCAGGCAACAACATCCACTACACTGGTTAAATCAATTGAAATCAGTATTCAGATACACATCTAAGCAGAAAACATAAAAGGCTGGGAGAGCAGCAACATAAGGTACCTATCAAGGGTAAATATTATGCCAAACTTTTGATGCGAGCCAGTAGAAATGAAATGAAATGGAATAAAACACAGAGAAAGGAAAACATCACCAGCTGCTTTAGATCAGGATCCAAAGAAATGTTCTTGTCATATTAAAAACAACACCAATCAGGTACATCATAGCCCATAGCTTGGACATTCAGTCTGAATACATCAGATCTCAGCCTATCTTACGATATTACACAGAGAAATTCTCTCAAAAGGAAAATGCTTGCGTTTTACTAAATTCTCATCAACAACCATTACTATAATTTCCTTCTGTGTTTTATAGTAGAAAAGACACAGAATATCGACTGAGGAGGTAGGTGAACAGTAAATGCAACATTAATCACAGAAAAGAAACGAGGGCTGAAACCCTTTCTATTTCAAATCTCTGCATTTATCTCTGGTATGGCTTAGGTGTTCTGACTACAGTACTGTGTGGTACATTTGGGATAGCAAAAATAAAACCAAGAACAGTGAAATTTTCCTTGCTTGTGCAACAACGCTTTTGATCATGTAGGACTGCTGTCAAGGCGGAAAAACTTTTCCAAAACACGGCATGGAATGAAAACTGCATGGGCACTTTTGTCCTTTGATGAAGAAAAACATTTCTGATGATATGAAAGCCCCGAAACTCTGATCTCTCGTGCTGTATCTTCTGTGTGATGTATGAGTCTTTGAATCGGTTCCTCTGCTTCCTAAAATCCTTGAGAGGGTGCAAAAGTCTTCTATTCACTGCCTCGAGCCCTATGCTGTTCCCATACTGTCTTTGTTCATGCATTCTGAGCTTTAATGGCACCGAAGAAGGTTTGCAGATTTTAAATCTGTCCTTTGATGGAGAAAACCACTCTGCTGATGTATAAAACCTGCTATTCATTAACTCCTTTGCCCCTGTCAGTGGAAAACTTGCTTTTGCCTCCATTCTGTGCCATTATGGCGGCGTTCCAACTCTTTTACTCTACGGAAAAAACTCACGATCGTGTGAGGAAGATCGATGCGATGGAAGACTGGTGGAGTAGAGGGTGAAACATATGGTGGTGCGGCGGTGGCGGAAACAGTGATACTATGTGAAATAACAGCGAAAATGCAGTGAAGTTGTGAAATGCGCGAACAATAGGTTTTGATGGTGATATGCAGCACAAACCGTTAGATCCTAGTCTGGAGATGAAGATCAACGGCGGAGATCGAGCGGTGGAACGACATATGCAAACCGACGAAACAAACATGAAATGTTGACTTTAATGCAAATGTGAAACTCTGGTCAAAATCCAAAATGCACAGGAAATGGGCGAAAATGTTACGAAAATGCGTGGACCTGAGTGTACAAGGTGGGACCCAGCGGAGGCGGAGATGCGATTAAACTTAGACCGTTGGATCTCAGGAGGAGATCAACGGACGGCGGGGATCAAATGATGAACTACTTGGAAAGGTCCGATGGAAGAAACATGGAGGGAGGGGTGATGCAATGTGAGCCATCGATCTTCGGTGAATGGACGATCGTGATCAAGTCGGAGGATCGCAATCGGGGGGAGCAGGGGTGACACATTTAGAAAGTTCCGATGGCGATCAGAGCGATGTAGCGACTAAGCGCCAACCGTCGGATTGAGGATCAGATCAACGACCCGCATTCAACCGGAGGGGAAATGGGAGGCGTGATGGGCGATTATGCGATCAACGCTGAGTCGTCGGATCTTGACTTAAACGAACGGTTGAGATTAGATTGGTGGATCGCAATCGTAAAGGGGAGAAAAGTGGTAGTGATTGGAAGTTTCGATTGCGATTGAGCGGGGAGTTGCGATTAAGTGCTGGCCGTTGGATCTTGGATCAGATGGGCGGATGGGATTAAGTTGGGAGATCTCAATCGGGGAGGCATCGATGTGAGTTGCGATTGCGATCGGACGGGGGGTTGCGATTAAGCGCTGGCTGTTGGATCTGGGGGTCAGATCGACGGTCTGTGATCAATCGGAGGGAGAGTTTGATCGGAAGATTGGAGAAAGGACTGCGATTGATCGGGGATCAGGAGTTAAGACTTGCGATCGCGATCGGATGAGGGTTGCGATTAGCACTCCACTGTCAGATCTTTATGTCGGATCGACGACTGGAAAAAAGTCGTGGGACTTGGTGTTAAAACCCAATCGCATCGGACTTTTTTAATGTAACAAAGGAATTGGACCCCCGCCGATCTTCCGATTTCAATTAGCGCTTGGGACTTAAGTGCTTGGTCCCAACGTCGGGGCATGTGTGGGAAGTGGTTGAGGGGCTAGCGGGAAAGGGGCCAAGCCTATTATATGGTTGGAAAGTGGGTTTTTAGGCCTTTTTAATGCATTCTGAAGGCTAGAGGGGGTAACGATAGAGGGAATAAGGGGGAATTTGGCTAAGCAAAGGGTTGAGGAAGGATAGAAAGGGGATTTGGGAGGGTTGAGAGGGTACGAAAGGGAAGTAGAAGGGGGAACAAAGGGGAATGGAATAAGAAGGGGAGGGGGCCCTTCAGGCATTTCTCCACGAACAGAGAGGCTTGCAACGGGAACTAGCAGAGGGAAATTTATCAAAGGACACTAGGCACAAAGAGGCTTCAAGGAGGATGGGTTTTCAGGGGAAAGGCATTCCTTGAAGGCTCCAAAACAATCTAGCCCCCAGCTTGCTTGTCAAGAATTTCATAGGGGGGCTAACAGTGGCTCCACATGGGGATGGCTTCTTCTTGAAGGAGTCAAGAAACCAGAGATGATCTTTGGAGTAGGCCAGATGCCTACTGCTTGGCACATCCCTTCTTTCTTTAATTTTCAGTTGCCACAATATGTTGAAGACACAAATCAGCAGAAATATTTCCCAACCAATCTACCTACCTCGACTACAGTTCTAACATTTCCCTTTGGGTGCATTTGAGCTAGCAGACCCTTTACATTTTATTTTCAAAACGAAAACAAACCTATTCTAAATCTACCCTTATTTCTCCACGAGACCTAATTAGACTGTTGGCCTCATATGCTTCTCTACCTACGCTACTACTTGTTGGGATTAAACTGTCCAACAAGTTTCTTTCCCTACATTCTAAAACAAGAAATTGAAAAACAACCAAGCCAGGATTAGACTGTCTGACTTGCTGGAGTGAAGACTTGTGGAAAACCGAAAGCAAACTGTGAAGGCATGAAATCTGCGATTTTGAAACATCCTTCTTTTCTTGTGACTCAGGTTTTGATCAAATTAGAGTCACTTCCTTAGTTCATTTCAGCACTGGTTTTAAGCTTGTTAGGCCTGATTCTTCCTTTCCTTTTCTGATCCAGGATTTGAGCGTATTAGGACTAGCTATTCTGCTTCCTTTGACTCAGATTTTGATCATGTTTGAGCCACTCCTTTTGCCTTTCGGAGGTTCAAGTTTTGAGCATGTCTGAACCTCTCCCCTTTTTTTTTTTTTTTTTTTTTTTATAAATAAAACTGCAATGATATATACAATGGAGAATGAAACTAGAAACTGAAATTTAGCAGAAGTAGTGCTTGAGCATCCTGCCATTGACAGGACCCCCAAACAACTCTGTACCATCAAGTTCTTGTAAGAAAAATGCATTAGGCCCCACAGTGGCTTGGATGATATATGGACCCTGCCATAAGCTGTCAAACTTGCCATGTTTACCTTTGTCCTCTCTCCTTGAATCCCATTTTAGAACTTTATCTCCAACCTTGAAATCTGAAGCTTTGGCTCTTTTTTCAAACAGCCTTTTAATGTTCTCCTGAACTCTGACAGCTCTGCTATAAACCTGCTCCCTTGTTTGCTGCAGATGGATAGTTTCATTGATTCTTCTCACCATACTGTTTTCCTTTGTATGAATCTCCTGGACAAGCTTAATCACTGGAACTCTAGGGCTGGTAGGAAAAACTGCTTCTGTTCAGTAAACAAGCTGGAATGGTGACATGCCAATAGTTTCTTCGTGGTGAGCCTGTCAGCCCATAGAGCATGTACCAACTTTTTATGCCATGACTTTTTTTTCTCTTCAAACAGCTTTTTGATGATTGTGACCAGGCTTTTGTTGAATGATTCAGCCAATCCATTACCCTGGGGGTAATAGGCAGTTGAATGGTCAAGTGCTATTCCGTACCTGTGACAGAAATCAATCATTCTCTTGGATCCGAAAGCAGTAGCATTGTCAGTGATTATTTTCCTTGGACAGCCAAACTGAGATAAGATGAAGTCCTCTAGGAACCTAATGATGACAAAATCAGTGGCATTCCTAGTGAGTATGGCTTCTATCCATTTGGTGAAGTAATCTGTAGCAGTTAGGATCCATTTGTGTTGCCCAGAAGAAGAAGGGTGAATTTCCCCAATAAAGTCTAGGCCCCATTGCATGAAGGGACCTTCTACGGTGATAGGTTGTAAAGGGAGGGGAAGGAGCTTTTTTCTGCCCTCAAAGATTTGGCATTTATGATAGGCAGTTATCATTTTATGGACATCACTGAAGAGTGTAGGCCAATAGTAACCAGCCCTGAGTATCTTACTTGCAGTGGCTTTCCAGCTCAGGTGGCCTCCACACTCCCCAGCATGGAATTCTTGTTTGATTCTTTTAGCTTCAGTTTCAGACAAACATTTTAGCAATAGGCCATTTGGATTTTTCCAGTATAGATTCTCATTCAAAATGCAGTAATTTATAGCTTTGAGTTTTATGAATCTGGCCTTTGTTTTGGACAGTTCTGGAGGGGCATTGAGATTGGTGAGCACATAAAGGATATCAGAGTACCAAGGATATTTCTGAAACTGCTTCTCAACAGTTGGATGGGGTAGTCCTTCCTGCTCATCTAAGGCATTTATCATGTTAATGCCAAGGGCCTGCAAGTTTGATTCAGCCATTAACTGGGCCCCCCATGGTGTTTACCACCCCATGGGTACCTTTGATCAGTTTGGTGGGTTTTATTTCAAGGTCGTATTCCAAGATTGTAGCAATCCATTTGCCCCTTTCCCATCAGGGTCCTGGGACAAGATATCTTTAACCACTATATTTGGAACATAGGCTATGGTGTGAGAATGCAGAATGTACACCCTAAAGTATTTTAAGGCCTTTACCAGGGCATAGGCCTGCTTTTCCATAATGTTGTACTTTAAGGGTGCATCCCTCAAGGCTTTGATGAAGAAGGCAATTGGCTGTTCATGCCCTTCTGAATTCCTTTGCAGCAAGACTGCAGCTACTGTGTGTTCAGAGGCAAAGGAAAAGATCAGAAAATATTTTGAGAATTTTGGGCTGGTAAGGACAGGGGCCCGAGTGAGTGAAAGTTTTACTGACTCAAAATATTTCTTGGCTTCAACAGTCCACTTAATTCCTGCATCTTTCTTTAGCATGTTGGTCATTTTCCTAAGATGCTTAGCAAGATTGGGGATAAATCTCCTAAGGAAATTGATCTTCCCTATGAAAGACTGTAACTCCTTGATGTTTCTCGGATGTGTAATTTGAAGTATCCCCTCAACCCTCTGTGGGTCTATCCTAATCCCTTTCTCAGATATAATGTGACCAAGAAGTTTACCTTCTTGCAGCCTGAAAACAGTTTTCTTAGGATTTAAGGACAGACCGTACCTTCTACATTTTTAAAAAACCTTTCTCAGATGTTTCAGGTGTTCTTCTTCGGTTTTAGAAAAGACAGTCAAGTCATCCAAATATATAACTATGAAGTGTCCTATCTCCTCTTAGAAAGCTATATCCATTGCTCTCTGGAAGGTAGCTCCAGCATTCATCAGTCCAAAAGGCATATTCACATACATGAAGGTACCCCATGGGGTGGTAAACGCCATTTTGAGTTGATCTTTTGGGAATACCAGAACTTGATTATACCCTGAAAAACCATCAAGCAGGGAGATTCTCTTAGAGTCCACTACCTTCTGTAGAATATGCTCCATTCTAGGAAAAGGGTAGTTGTCTTTCAGGGAGGCTCTGTTGAGGTTTCTGAAGTCTATGCATAATCTGATCTCCCCTGTTTTCTTTCTCACAACCACTAAGTTTGACATCCAATCAGAAAACCTTACAGGGACTATAATTCCTGCATCATACATCTTTTTGATTTCTTTCTCTACTACAGGCAATTGTTTTGGATTGATTCTGCGAAGTTTTTGTTTGAAAGGCTTTTGATTTTCCTTCAAGGGTATCTTGTGTTGTATGATGCCGGTGTCATAGGCCTTTAAGTCTTCATAGCTCCATGAAAACACATCAATGAATTCCATAAACAGGTCAATGTATTTGTTCTTCATGTTTGCAGGTACAGACTTAGCTAGTTTGATAATTTTGGGCTTATCTTCAGTGCCAATGTTGCATTCTTCGACGTCTGAGTCTACATGGTCTATAGTGGGCTTTTTTGCTACATCATCAAAGTCAAAAAGGTCCTATAGGGGTGCCAGGCCTCTGGGTATGTTCTTATCTTTGGCCTGCAACACCTCCACTTCCTCATTACCTGCACTTTCACATTTTTCGGTTGAACTTCCAGTTTCCTCAGAAAAGGTGTTTATTTCTATGTTACAAGGTGTTTCTCGTTCATCTGGGGGATCCTCACATGGGCAGATGTCATCCGGTTTTGAGTCGAAATCAGAAAATTCAAACTCATTTCTGCCCACCAAGAAATCTTCGATCTGTTTATCTCCTTCGAAGACCTGCCAATATTTTTCATTGTCTGGCACTGCAGGTCTGAACTTGGTTTGAATGATGATTTGTTGATCAGGGGGAGTCTTAGGATATGAACTATCCAGGGAAGCTAATCCATTAGCAATAACGTTCTGACTCCTAGGCACAAATACCAATTCATATTCAACAAAGGTTTTTAATAAGTCTACTGCGCCATTCCTGTATGCTCTCAACCTGGGGTGTTTTGCCGTATATTCACCATTCACTTGTTTGATAAATAACTCAGAGTCTCCTCTCACAACTATCCTATGGGCTCCTAATTTCTTCAATAGTTTCAGACCCAGGATGAGAGCCTCATATTCTGCAATATTATTTGTGCATTTGAAATGCAGATTCACAGTGTGGCTCTCTACATGATCATTTCCCGTGTTACGTAGCCACACCCCTGCTCCAGCATTTTGTCTAGTACAGGACCCATCGAAGTTCATTTCCCACAGGGGCTTACCAGTATGTTGCGTTGAGGATTCTGTACTGGGTTGTGGGTTATCTTTTTCTTCGCGTGGTATATCAGTTTGAAGGGTATGACTAATAGGCTGACTGCATTGTGTTCCTGGTTCATTCTGAGTTTCATTTTTTGTATCCTGCCCATGGTTTTCATCATCGTATTCTTCTAGGGTAGCCATTATGCTAAAGTCCATGGGCTCTGTGTTTTTGCTCGAATTTTTACATTCAGATTCTGGCTCTCCTAAGGATTGGTCATTATAAAGGATGAAAGAATCCAGGTCTGTGTGTACAGAGTATAATGGTGAATTTTCAGGCTTCTCGGGGCTACTGACTAAGAATTTCATCTGAGATTCTCTATACACTCTTCTAAGTTGGCCAAATATAGGGATAGTGGCATATGAGCCATCCATCTGCATTGTTCCTTGCATTTTGGCTCCCCATGATCTAGATAGCAACATGCCATACTTGGGTGGCACATCTGCTACCACCACATCCATGACCATACACTTAGCAGGAATCTGGGTCAAGCTCACACACAAGTCCTTGATCAGGCCTAGGCATTTTACCCTGCTAGAGTCGAACGAATATAGATCTTTATAAGGTCGGGTTATTTCTAGGCCAAGCCTTTCCATCACTACCTTAGGCATTAAATTGTGTGATGCTCCAGAATCATGCATGGCATTGTGAAGTATCTTGTCATGAATGTTGAGACTGATATAAAAAGGAGGAACTACCCCTTCCTGAAACTTTCCCTCAATCTTTGGACCGAACAGCAGGGCAGGTTGATCGTCATTTAAATTTACAGTATCATTGTTTTCCCCTAGATTAAATGCTTTCAAAATTTGGCCTTTATATACGTTCTGAGTGGCCAACTCAGATAATGGTACAGAAATTTTTATTTTTGCAATCTCACTCTCTAAATTGAAAGTGGACTGACTCTTGGAAGCGCTTAACTCTGTTTTATTTTCTACTTCTTTAGTAGCTAAATCAGTTTGTGATTTCTCACTATGTACAGGGTTGAGAACAGTTGTATCAGGAGCACTAACTAAAGTGCTAGTACTACTGGTTGGTTGGCTCTGTTTTTCAGCGTCTTGGTTGTCTTTTTCCTTGTGTTTACCAGAACTTTCAGTTGTTGATTTGTTATTTGCAGCAGATGCTCTAGAAGTTTTATCAGGTCTTTTCTTGATGGTTACCTCAGGAGTATTTGTTTTGGGGTTTTCTTGGTTCTTTTTGCTCTTATGTTCTTATTGTTATCTGACCTGTAACATGGCATCTTCAAATCCTAATCTGTAATTTTCAGATTCTAATTCTTCCTCCTCCCAATACGAGGGTGAGGGCTGATCTTCTTCCGAATCACAGTTAAGGACTGAGTCTTCTGTTTCGAACATGTTTATTCCATTCCCTTCAGACTCTTCTATGATTCCCTCATCTTCATCTAAAAAGTTTTCTTGAAATGGGGGAATAACCTGTTGGTCTGACTCTCTTTGTCTGTTGGGAGCAACATTGTTTCTTCTAATGTTCTGGTTTTGGTTTTGGTTTCTGTTTTGGACAACCATCCTTTTGATCATTTGTTGTAGCTATTCCACGTTTTTAGACAGTTTATCATATTTTGGATCAGATGTGGAAGCTACATTGTCATCCCTATAGGTTACCCTTTTCTCAACTTTTAATCTTGCCCTTTTTTCCATCAAGTTTGCTTCTATGGTTATGGCTCCTTTCTGCATGTCTTCCAATGTGTTATACTCTTTATCTCTGAGCTCATAGGCCATGTCAGCATCAAATCCATCTGGATATTTTGCTAGGGCCATACCTTGAGGAGGTTTCATGTGTGGAGGGAGGGCATTGTAATCGTGGACACTTTCCCCCACATTCCTCTTAAGGGTCATGTAGTCTGCTAGAAGCTGGCGTGGGTTTGCTCTAAGCTCCCATTTGTTTATGAAGGTTTGATATAATGCGGGGAGATCTTGGATACTGCCAGGAGGTAAGCCTTTAAACCATTTCTTTACATCCCCTCCTAAGCTCTGGGCAAAGATTCTCATTTTGATTGTTTCATCATTAATTTCCATATAGTCAAAAGAATCCTCCATTTTATCTACATGTTGCTGAGCTGTGAGAGATTATT
Source organism: Pinus albicaulis (assembly GCA_034641835.2). NCBI lineage: Eukaryota > Viridiplantae > Streptophyta > Pinopsida > Pinales > Pinaceae > Pinus > Pinus albicaulis. Next base: position 363,102,744 of record CM076575.1, read on the forward strand.
TAGCAGTGAAGTGTGGGATTTTTGACTGATAATCATTGGGTAAGGGTAACAAGGGTTGAGGTAGAACCAAAGGTGCATACCAGGCTGCCATGATAATATTTTGATGGGGTATAAGGTTGGCTTGAGCAGCTGGTATTTGTATGATCTGGATATTAGGACCCGCAGAAGTTTGTTGAGAAGATCTAGGGTGGGAGAGCCCCAAGTTTTGAATGAAGTGAGTGTCGGGTGGTGTAGATAGAGGGGTTCCTCTGTCCCTAGAGAGTTGACCACTATGAAATGGTGTACTGTGCGACTCAGGGTCTGGCTGGTCTGGATGATTGAATGACCTAGTTCTTGGTAGTCTATTAGGTGGTTCTAGGTCGAGAAGGAAATGCGATAGAGCCGCTAGATCTTCTGGTGCAGAATTAGCTCTATGAATGTGACTAGAAATAGTTGGTCTGTTGGGTATGGGAGCTCCTTTGAGGATACTCTCCGGATTGTCAACTATTTCACGTGGGTCAGGGTTGGGGTAAGCTCTTGTGTGAATGGTTCTGAAAGCCAGAGTGTTGCTACTAAGCCAAGCAACTTAACCCTACTTGTTTCTTCTACTGTGGTTGATGTTGTCTAAAAGCTGGCCTCCCAGTGGAGTCTATTGTGAAACCGAGATAATCAATAGGCCTACTGATCACCAATGGAGTCTTTTCGTTTAGGAACAATGGAGTCGCCAGGTGGAGGGTTTTAGGGTATGCCCAAAGGGTTACACTGTCCACCACAGTGCCCAGGAACTATCGCCTTTCAAAAATCTCCTAAAAATAGTAAACTCCAGAATGGAGGTCGATTCAATAAAAGAGTGACTGACTGTCAACCTAACCAGAGTTCTAAGTTTCTGAGTCTCTAAAAATGTTTAAGGTGAAATGCTCTCAGATCTCCCCAGTGGAGTCGCCATTATGTTGGGGTTCCCATGTTTTGGCCAGGTTGAAAAGACCAAAAGATGAGACAACATAAAACCACTTTAAGACCTTAGGATCTAGCCCTCCTAGGTCCAGAGAGGGATCTCTCTATGTGAGTCTCAAGGCATATGTATTTGAAGGCTCAAGGTTAGATTTTAGGCTAGTTATAGGCTCAGGGTTGTTTGTTTGATTGTTTGTGTTTGGTTGTTGGGAATCAGGAAAGGAAGGTCCAATATAAGACAAGGATGAGCATAAAAGGGGTTAGGCTAAGACAGACAACTCAGGGAACATCGAGGCCATTGGGCAATGGAGTCAAGAAAGGATTTATTCGTAAGTAATGTGGAAGCTTTCAGTTGGGATAGTCATCTAGAGCATTTGGATCTCAAAGACGATAGTTGGAATGGGACATTAAGGACTGAAAATGAAAGGAGGAGAACCAACCAACTCTGTCTATAGATCAGGTCAGAGGTCATTTAACTCCAGGCCTGCTTGGACAAAATCAGAGGTAGGCAAGGGACCTTAGGAAGGCCTAAAAGGCCTAACTGGGATGGAAAGATCTCAGAGAAAGGAGACAGGGTTTTAGACCCTGTTGTTCTTACTTACTCAACTAGATCCTAGCAGAATATCTAAACATAGATTTCATTAATTCACACTCAGAGACAGCAATAACATCCACCATCGTTAAATCAATTGAAATCAATATTCAGATACACACATAAGAAGAAAACATAAAGGGCTGGGAGAGCAGCAACATAAGGTACCTATCAAGGGTAAATATTATGCCAAAATTCTGATGCGAGCCAGTAGAAATGGAATGAAATGAAATCAAACACAAAGATAAGAAAACATCACCAGCTGCTTTAGATCAGGATCCAAAGAAATATGCTTGTCATATTAAAAACAAAACCAATCAGGTACATCATAGCCCATAGCTTGAACATTCAGTCTGAATACATCAAATCTCAGCATATCTTAAAATATTACACAGAGAACTTGTCTCAAGAGGAAAATGATTGCGTTTCACTGATATCTCATCAACAACCAACCCCATCACAATGTTCCTTTCTGTATTTTATAGCAGAAGGTGAACAGACTGATCAACTGAAGGGGTAGGTGAACACTAAATGTAGTATTAAATTCTGAAAAGGAAGAGGGCCGAAGCCCATTCTGTATGAATGCTGAGTATTTAATCTCTGTCATCTCTTTTTAAGAAAGAATGATCTTCCCTGGGTATGATTTTGACCTATTTCAGTTGTGGTGATCTGCTGTACCTTGTGGTGAATAAACAAAAAACAAAGGGACTACTGAGAGGTCTACTATATAAATGTTCTGCTAGTCTCGGACTGCTGTTAGGGTGGGAATTCCTATTGTGCATAATGAAAACTGTATGGGCGCCCTGTACTTGACGAAGAAAAATAGTTCTGATGATGTGAAAACCCTGATACTCTGATCTCTCGTGCTGTACCTTCTGTGTGATATATGGGTCTTTGAACCGGTTCCTCTGCTTCCTAAAATCCTTGAGAGGGTGAAAAAGTCTTCTATTTACTGCCTCGAGCCCTATGCTGTTCCCGTACTGTCTTTGTTCATGCATTCTGAGCTTTAATGGCACCGGAGAGGGTTTGTAGATTTTAAATCTTTCCTTTGATGGAGAAAACCACTCTGCTGATGTATAAAACCTGCTATTCATTAACTCCTTTGCCCCTGTCAGTGGAAAAATTGTTGTTGCCTCCATCCTGTGCAATTATGGTGTCGTTTCAACTCTTGTACTTCGCGGAAAACTCACAATTGTGTGAGGAAAATCGATGCAATGGAAGACTGGTGGAGCAGAGGGTGAAACATATGGTGGTGCGGTGGCGGAAACAATGATATTATGTGAAATAACAGTGAAAATGCAGTGAAGTGGTGAAATGAGCAAACAATAGGGTTTGGTGGTGATATGCAGCGCAGACCATTAGATCATGGTCTGGGAGCGAAGATCAACGGCGGAGACCAACGTGGAGGGACGACCTTATGAAAACAGACGAAACAAACACGAAATGTTGACTTTAATGCAAATGTGAAACTTTGGTTAAAATCCAAAATGCACTGGAAATGGGCGAAAATTTTAGGAAAAGGCGTGGACCTAAGTGTACAAGGTGGGACCCAGCGGAGGTGGAGATGCGATTGAACTTGGACCATTGGATCCCAGGAGGAGATCAACGGATGGCGGGGATCAAACGATGAACTGTTTGGGAAGGTCCAATGGAAGAAACATGGAGGAAGAAGCGATGCAATATGAGCCATCGATCTTGGGTGAACGGATGGCCATGATCAAGTCGGAGGATCGCAATCGGGGGAAACAGGGGTGACACACTTAAAAAGTTCCGATTATGATCAGAGTGATGTTGCGATTAAGCGCCAACCGTCGGATCGAGGACCAGATCAACAGTCCGCATTCGATCAGAGGGGAAGTGGGAGGCGCGATGGGTGCGAAGCGATTAGCGCTGAGCCGTCGGATCAGTGGGGAGGATGGACGGTTATGATTTGATCGGAAGATCCCAATCGGGGCGGCACCACTGGGACTTGCGATTGCGATCGGGCGGGGGTTGCGATTGAGCGCTGACCGTTGATCTCGAGACGAAGATCAACGGTGGGGAATGCAATCGGGGATTGGCAGACAGGGCCGAGATCAATCGCATCGCAAGTGTTTGCGATGGGCCGATCGGAGGGACGCACATAAAATTTGCGATTGCGATCGGGCGGGGGCCTGCGATTAGCACTCCACTGTCAGATCTCCGCGATAGATCGACGGTGTTAAACACATCGCGAGACTTATTGTTATAAATCAATCGCACCGATATTTTCAAAGTTTAAAAAGGAAATTGGACCTCCGTTGATCTTCCGATTGCGATTAGCACTTGGTTACGTGGGGACAAAGGTCAGCGGGGCTAGCGGGAAAGGGGCTGGGCCTATTATATGGTTGGAAAGCGGGTTTTTAGGCCTTTTTAATGCATTCTGAAGGCTAGAAGGGGTAACGATAGAGGGAATAAGGGGGAATTTGGCTAAGCAAAGGGTAGAGGAAGGATATAGAGGGGATTTGGGAGGGTTGAGAACGAAAGGGAAGTAGAAGGGGGAACAAAGAGGAATGGAATAAGAAGGGGAGGAGGCCCTTCGGGCATTTCTCCACAAACAGAGAGGCTTGCAACGGGAACCAGCAGAGGGAAATTTATCAAAGGACACCAGGCACAAAGAGGCTTCAAGGAGGATGGGTTTTCAGGGGAAAGGCATTCCTTGAAGGCTCCAAAACAATCTAGCCCCCAGCTTGCTTGTCAAGAATTTCATAGGGGGGCTAACAATACTCATGAGCTTCTGTGTACAATATATTTTGATTCCATCGTGACACCCATGAGGCTTCCTTCTGAACTACCTTTAGGTTACGGTGGTCCAATTATAAACCTCACTCACACATCTTCGAGGGTTGTAAGTTGCACCAATCCATATTGTTAATTCTATCTATTTCTTGTTAATATTTAATAATTTTTTTAGTTCAATTTTCTAATTAATTCTCCTTCTACCACTTCTAACTTTGATCTAAATCATTCTCATTTCATTCTAATAATATTAATATAAGAAAAATTCTTCCGGAAAAATCACATTCGCAACTTAGGGTTGACACCTTTCGAATCCTTATTGAGGTTCATCATTAGGACAAAGTTGGAATCCTTATTGAGGTTCATCATTGGAACAAAGTTGGAGAGCAAGATCAACGGATCAAATATTTATAGTAAAAATGCAACAATAAAATTTTAACAGTCACTAAGATAAATATTATAAAATAAAATGGAATGGTATAAGATTCTGAAAAATAATTAAAATAAACAATTTATTATTTAATAAATTAATAATATATTTATTAAATTATTTTTAATATATTTATTAAATTATTTTTATTTATATAATACTTATCACTAATATTATCTGACTATAACAAACCATTAAAAAACACCCAACCATAATACTTATTCATAACTCTTAATTTAATATAATAAGAAAATTCAACTATAATTAATATTAAATTAATAAAAATAAAAATAATAATAAATGTAGAAATAAAAATAAAAATAAAATCATAATATATAAAAATATGGAGAACACATAACAATAATATTTTAGAAAAACATAACCAAGACTAGAGAAAGAAACCAAGGAGGGAAGAAAAACAAACTAGAATTATGAATAAAAGGAAGGGATCCATGAATTGCTGATCTTCCATCCATCATCCCTAATAAGATTATTAATTCTCTTCTCAAATTCGAGGGCTTCCCATAATTTATGGTGATGAAAATGATTAACCCTAGCAAGAACCTTGAAATCCTCTAAACAAATATGGTGTTTATCCTTTTCAGCATGTTCTGCTAAAGCAGAGGAGTGAGTCCTACAATGTCTAAGGTTAGTTATGTGCTCTTGAATCCTTCGATATATGGAATGACTAGTCTCTTCAATGTAGGAGGTTCCACAGGAACATGGAATCAAATAAACACCCTTCATACTTTTAGGATCCACATGGTATTTGATGGATCTTAAAGTGCCACAAATGGTTTTTAAGGGTCTAAAGGTGGAAACAACCTTGTGCATCCTAAGAATTCGAGCAATCTTGTCTGTAATTCCTTGGATAAAGGGAAGCTGGACACTAGTGGCAACTTCAACCGTCTCTTTCTTATTCATAGAGCTCTGACTAGCTTTTAAAAAATCCTTGATACCTTGGAACCCATTATAACCATTCTTCTTAAAAACACTAAGGAGATGGGTTTTCTCATCCACAAGATGGTCTTCATCAGAAAAAATTAAAACCCGAGTTGCTAGTGTGTTGAGAACACCTAGATTTTGGGATGGATATCGATGGCATTTTGCATGTAAATATTGTTCAATGTGGGTTTTCTTATGAAAGATCTAGTGAGAGAAAAAACCATCATATTTTTTTTTCGAGATAAGATGATTGCGATCATTTCCATCACCATAAATTAAGGGAAGCCATCGAAATTGAGAGACAAAAAATACTCTTAATAGGGTTGATGGATGGAAGATCAACAGTTCATGGGTCCCCTTCCTTTATTCCAAACCCCCGTTTGTTTTTCCCCTCCTTTGTTTCCTTCTCTAGGTCTGGTTGTTTTTCTCTAAGAAAATATTTTTCTGTATTCTCCATATTTGTATATATTATGATATTAATTTAATTTAAATTTAAATTTTGAATTTTGTTTTGAATTTTGTTTTTTATTATTATTTCTACCTTTATTGTTATTATTATCATTTTTTTAATATTGATTATAGCTTAATTTTCTTATGATATTAAATTAATAGTTATGAATAGGTATTATGGTTGTTTTTTCTTAATAGTTTGTTATAGTTAGATAATCTTAGTGATAGATATTAGATAAATACAAATAATTTAATAAATATATTAAAAATAGTTTAATATATAGATTATTAATTCATTAAATAATAAATTGTTTATTTATTATTATTATAATTTTTTTGTAAGCTTGGTAGGACCTTTCTTTTCATTATCATTAAAAAATAGGCAGGTTACATCCATGTGCTGAATGGTTAGGTGACCTCAACCTTCCCTGAGGGAAACTAGGTCTGTTGGCCACCTAACTACATGATAAGCCATCAAGAAAAAAAATTGAATAAGTATATCCATCCATGCTAAAAATGTCTGATTGTCCTTAAAATGCCTAACATCTAGATATCTATAAACATACTAAAAGTACTAAAAAGGTAGAAACTGCTGCATACACTAATAATTAAAACATACGTGATACACCAAACTATTCATCATTAGTTGAGTCAACCAGAGTTGGATTCTTTGCACTTGACCCGGGAAGTTCAGAATGCAGAATGCATGGGATATGCCTTTCTCTGCAGCTGAGGTGACCATTTTGCTTCCGTGGCTGAAATTTGATTTGCTAAAAATCTTGACTATAATGTGGGAAATCGAGTGGTCGTGGTGAGCTTAAAGGAATGTGCTCTAGGATTTGACCAGGAAGCTCTTCATCAACCAATACAAGTGAAAATTATGCTTATTCTGAGAATTATGACCCTGAGAATTCCCAGGGTCAGGCACCAGGGTCTTTCAGTTGTTCAAGTCAAGGTCCATAAGTTCAACTTTTTCATTTAACTCTGCTTCCCATTTAGCTATGAGCTGACGAACCAGGGAAAATCTCGCATGATAAGATATACCCGTTTCATCAATGATAATGGAGGTGGAGTTACACCCACGAGATTTACTATTGGAGGTGTTGGGAGTATTGGACGTTGTGGTTTCTTTGGACTGCTTCCCTAGACCACGAGAACCACGGGTGGTCCTTCCTTTCCCAGAAGCAATGCGAGCCCTAATGTTGGGATTATGAAACAAAGAAAACAAACTGAAACCAACATATTTAAAACCAGAATGTCGATCCAAAGCGAGCCGAAACCCAGGAGTAGAGTCCTTCCAGGGGTCGTACCTAACCAGGGGACCTGTTAAGGTAATTAATTGTGAGAGCCATGACCCATGTAAAACCTAACGATATCTCCCTTTTTTTCCCAGGAACCTTGAACAGAATAAATCCCAATGCGCATAAACATAAGTCCAAAAATAATCAGAACAAATGAGGGTAAAATTAAAAACCAAACCATTTCCATGCGAAGACCTTAGTAATTGAGGGCCACACCCACAAAATTCCGAAGGAAAACCAAAGTTAGTGCGCTAATGACAGAACCAGAGAGACCAGAAATGACCCATAGGTCTAAACAAAAAAGTACCCATGCAAGCCAACAAAATTCCAAAGAACAAAAACATAGGAATATAGAGAACGAGACAACCTTCAAACAATTCTAAGACAACAATAGCCATTTTCAGAGAATACTCCTTCCTAAGCAGCTTATGTAATGCATATCCCTTCTTCCATGAAACCCGTAGACAAGAATAACGAGCCATGACAGAGAAATATATGATAAGACTGAGAACATACCCAAGAGCGACGACTTGAACCCACTGTAAATGAACCAGAACCCCATGAGATACCTCCATGGAATCCTGCCACAAATTTCCAAGTTGCTCAACTCCCATCTTTTGCCAAACCAAGTCGCAGACAGAGGAGTTACCATATTTATCAATTAAAAGGTTGGGAGCATGCCGTGTTAAAGAGTTGTTGCCACCTTCGTTAATAGCATTGGTTGCATTCATGTGAACAACCACCACCCCATGTGCTACGAGCATGTGGAGGGTGGCGAAGTGTCACCTTGGGATCCAAAGAGCATCCATCATGTAGTGAAATGACCGAAACTTATCCACTCGTACCTTGATCGGGGATTTAATTATTTTTTAGAATCCTATAATGTTCCATTTTAATTTTATAATATTTATCTTAGTGAATGCTAAAATTATTCTGTTGCATTCTCTACTATAAATATTTTATCTGCTAATCTTGATCTCCGACTTTGTCCTAATGATGAACCTCAGTAGGGCTTCAAAACGCGACCCTAATTTGTCAATGTGATTTTTCCCGAAGAATTTTTCTTAAATCCTGAATTACGTAAGCCTCCAATATGAGAGTATTAATATAATTAACAAAATAATTTGTAATTCCACTAATGGTATTAATTAATTTCACTCAAATTATTATAAATAATAAACCAATTCTTATCAAACAAAATTTAAATTTAAATTCTTTAACAATTCAAATGTATGGCCTTTTGATAATTGGTCTCTTTTTATTTTAATCTACCCAATAAGAATTTTAAATCAATTATTTTTTTAATTTATTTCTATATTTTTTCTCATGTCATTCTAATAATATTAATATAATTTGTAAATCCAATAATAATATTAATTAATTTATAATTCCATAAGGATATTATAAATAATAAACTAATTCTTAACAAACAAACATTAATTTTTTATTTTAATTCTTAACCCATTCAAATGACTTCTTTTATTATTTGCCTCTTTTTATTTTAAATACCCAATAAGAGTTGCAAATTAATTTTTAAAAACATTTTAAATATTTTAATTTTAATTCTTTTTTAAAATTTCAGAATTCATTTCTATATCTTTAAATATTTAATAAATTAACATAACTACATTTTTTTTTTCTAAATAATTCTAATTCTATTTATAAACATATCAATACAAAACTACCACAACCTCAACTGAGAAAGCCTGAGAGCTGGGTTTGATGCTTGAAAATTCATGTTTTTAGACTGCCCCAGAAGGGGAAACCGGTCTCTTAAGCTCGTGTCTTGCCACCCTCGCAGGGGAAACTGACCTTAAGTTAAACAGGTGGAACCATAAAAACATAATATTCCTAAAAGAGTTAAACACAAGAGAATTATTCTCCTTCAGCATTGTAAAATTAAACAAAACCACACAGAATAACCCATTGAACCTGGGCTGCAGCGCCATGTTCTAGCTGTGGAGTTCGCGGTCACTTGTCATGGGCTGGAGAGGGAGGTTCCTCCATGATGCGGCAACGATACTCCGTGCTACTATCATCTTCGTTGTCGGTGGGATCACCAGTGGTTGTAGCGACGTTCTTCCCTTTATCCTGAGCTTTGGCATCTCTATCCAGTCCTGGTGCTGCATTCTACTAGCATAACTACATTAATAAATATGGTTGATAAATATAAATAAGTGTATATCAATTACATGCACAACCATATTAAATAACGTGATTGAAGAATATAAATAAACATACTTAATATTAATATTGATATTGTTAAATATATAATAAATATAATATTATTATATGTTAAATACTAATATTAAATCAAAATAAATAGATAAATTATTATTATTATTAAATTATTTGATAACAATAATTAATAATTATTAATAATATTTAATTTCATAAATTAATATACAAATTAATTCATTTTAATAAATAATTACAATAAATTTATTATTATTTTATTTTATAAAGTCACACACACACACACACACACACACACACATACATATATATATATATTCTCCAAGCTTTTTGAGCATAGGAATAAAATCTTAAATCAAACTAAAAAACTCTTTTCTTTAGGTCCAATAGACCAAAGATTGGTCTCAGTGGACGTTAACCATCATCATCATCATTATCATTTTGATAATTCTTATCTTGTCAACACTAATAAATTAATTAAATAATTTTGATAATAATAATTAATAATTATTATTAATATTTGGTTTAATTTAATGAATTAATGAATTATTTAAATTATTATTATCAAATAAATAATAATAAGAATCATAATAATAATAATTAATTTTTATTGAAAGATTTTTTTTGCTGCGCTGAGGGATGCTATGCATCCGCCCTGCTGCTTGACTGCACGCAGCTAGGCTTTGCTACCCTCCATGATCGGGTCTGCACGCAGCCAGGGCCTCACGCCCCATGGAGGCTCAGGGATCGCCCCAGACCCCCTCACTGCCCCCTCCTCCTACCGTTGAAGCTGCTTTCAATTCTATGCTAGCTTCTTTGCCGAAGAAGAAGAAGTCAGAAGTCACCAAGTTTGTCAAAAATCTTGAGGATGTGCCAGAGTTCACCCTTCCTCCTGAGGGTCCAATCCAGGTTGCCTTGTCCTTGGCAAAGCGAGCCCTGATGGGCCAGTTCACGGGCCTTTGGCCCTCTCCAAAAACGACGGAGAATTGGATTGTCAAGAATTAGGTTCCGTTGATCAAGAACATTGTAACTTCATACTTCCTGGGAGAGGCTACTTCCTGTTTGAGTTCATCACAAAGGAGGACAAAGACTTGATCTTCAGGAATGGTCCCTATTTCATGGGACCTTAGGGCCTCTATATCAACAAATGGACCCCGGATTTCGATCCAGCTGTGGACATTCTGACGGCTGTCCCAGTCTGGGTTCGGCTGCCGAACCTTCCAATGCATTGCTGGAACTAGGACTCCCTAAAACACATAGGAAATGCCTTGGGAAAATTTATCGACAGGGTAAACAATAAGGATCAATATGATTGTGCTCGAATTTGTGTTGAGGTCGATCTAGAGGTGGGACTTCTGGAGGAAATCAAAATAAATGTCTGCAGCTGGACCCATGTGCAAAAGTTAGACTACGAGCAACTCCCATTCAAGTGTCGTAAATGTCACATCTATGACCATTTTTCCAGAGGGTGCCCGAGCAAAGGAGAAGCAGAGAAAGGGAAGGAGGAAGGATGGAACCAAGTCAAGCGGTCAAATACCTCCCACAAAAAATCTGGGGCTCCAAATGGACAAGGCCCTCTGCTGGCCTCCACCCAAAATGGCCCTTCTCAGAAAAGCCAAGCTAACAGGTATGAGATCTTAAGCTCCGCTGAAGAGGTTCCTCAAGAGGATGAAATGCAAAAAAATGCCCTAGACAAAGGGACCTCCGCAGGATCAAGGCCAGGAGAAAGTGCCACAGAAAAGCATAAGGAAAAACAAGCAGAAGCCAACGAGGAAGGACAAGACTTGGAGGAATCAGAGGAGGAAGGGGAAATAGGAGATTCGCAAACATCGGTCAGAAGATCGATAAGACGCTGCAAGTCTGCTCGTGAAAAGAGAGAACAAGAAACATACAAAGAGAAGCTTCAGGGTAGTCAGCCCACTTTGGAGAAACTCTTGGCTAAAACCTCGAAGGTGATAAGAAATTAGGCAGAGGGCTCCAAGGGGGCCCATCAACAAAAAAGTAAATGATGAAGGTAGTCTCGTGGAACTGCAGAGGAATGGGAAGCAAAGTGAGAGAAGAAACCATGAGAAGTCTTTTAAGAATAGAAGCCCCAGATATTCTTCTAGTTCAGGAGACAAAAATGGAGGACAAAGAGTTTCTCCAAATAAGTAAGAAATTTTGGAATAAAGGTAGTGGACAAGCCATCTCTGCTCAGGGAGCCTCTGGGGGGCTGGGCTCTCTCTAGAATAAATCCAAGTTTGTATTGGTCACAGAGATACTCAATACTCATTGGTTGTTTTTGAAGCTCTAGCACGTAGACTTGATGGAGTTATTTTGTCTCCTCAATGTGTATGTCCCAGTAAACGCAAGGGAGAAAAAGGCCTGTTGGGACTCTATCAGACAACTGTCGGAATAAGAGAATCTGGAAAATACAATAGTTGCTGGAGACCTAAACCTCACCTTTCATGCGGTGGAAAAGCGAGGAAACATTATTAGGGATCTGGCAAGGGAGTGGGTGGAGGACCTCATGCAGGACTGGGATCTGCTCGACATCTCTCCCTCCAATGGTAAGTTCACTTGGTCTAATAAAAGAATAGGTTTCGGGCACATTGCTGCAAGGCTTGACAGATTTCTTGTTTAGAGCTCCTTTCTTTTTCTAGGTCTAGAGGCTAGAATGCACATCCTTCCTTGCAGTGTTTTTGAACACAAGCCTATTAAGCTTGAGTGGCTTGTTCATAATGATCTCAACCCTATCCCTTTCAGATTCAGTCCTTTATGGGTCAAGAACCCAGATTTTCAGAATTTGGTTAAGGATTGTTGGAAAATGCTGGTGAAGGGCTTTCCCTTCTTCGTCTAGGAGGAAAATCTCAGAAGATTAAAATCTGTTTTGAAAACATGGGCCAAATCCCTCCCTAATCCTGCAAAGGAGAGAAAGTTGACCCAAGACCACCTCGAACATCACCACACCCAAAATGAAGAGGCAAAAATTACAAGAGAGTTGTTAGACAAGGAGGTAGATCTTCAACAAAATTTCCACAAGTCTTGCCTTACGGAGGAAGAATATTGGAGACAAAAGTCTCGTAGTCTATGGCTTAAAGCGGGAGACAGAAATTCCGCTTTCTTTCATAAACAAGCTCAAGCTAGAAAGTGTTTCAACTCCATTGCAGAAATTAAGGAAGATACCTCTACTCATAAGGATTTTCTGAGTATTAAGAAAGCAACTTTCACTCACTTCAAAAACCTTTATAGTGAAGAAGGAGTGACGGATCAAAACTCCAAATTCCTGGGGGCAGTTCCTTCTAAGATCTCCCTCATGATGAACCAACAGCTTGAAGCAAAGATCACCATAAAAGAAATAAAGGATGCTCTCTTTGACATGGAACCCGACAAAGCCCCCAGCCCAGACGGTTTTAATGCAAGATTCCTCCAATCCTGTTGGCATATTGTGGAAAAGGAGCTGTACAAAATGATTTTGAAATCCAAAAATTGCCAGAAAATAGGACGCAACACTAATTCTGCCTTCCTTGCCCTCATTCCCAAGGAAAAGGGCGCTAAAAATTTCAACAGGTTCTGCCCCATTTCTCTTTGTAACATTGGTTACAAATTGATCACCAAAGTGATTGCCAACAGACTTAAAGGAATTCTTCCTGCTATTATCCCGGAGAATCAAGGCGGGTTTGTTCAAGGGAGACAGATTGTGGATAACTTCATCCTATTTCAAGAAGCGATACATTCAAGCTTGCACCGCAAAGAGAAAGGTATGGTGATCAAACTCAACTTGGCAAATGATTTCGATCGCGTTAGACTCAGTTTTCTTTGGGAAGTCATGCACAAATTCAGCTTTGGGCTGAATTTCATCAAATGGGTTCAGGCTTGTATTGTCGAACCATGGATTTATCCCTTGGTGAATGGGAGAGTAGTAGATTTCTTCAAAGCATCAAGAGGTCTTAGGCAGGTTTGTCCCCTTTCCCCACTTCTTTTTTTCCTCCATGTCTCTGTCCTGAGTTTTTATTTAGATCAGAAGTTGGCTAATCAAGAGATTCTGGATCTCAACATAGCTAGAGGTGTAAAAAATGTAAGCCATCCTCTGTTTGCTGATGACACTCTTCTGCTTGGGGCTGCCTCTGTACGCTCAGTCTCAAGGTTCAAGGAAGTGTTGGAGGACTATTGTGAAGCTATAGGAAGCATTTTAAACAAAGGGAAATGCCATATCTTCTGCTGGAACATCTCTGCCAACATTCTAAATGCCATCTCCAGAACCTTGGGCTTCACCGCCTTTGTCAATTGGTCTTCCTTCAGTTATCTGGGCCTCCCTGTCTTTCATAAACTAGCCTACAACAAAGATTGGCTTCCTCTTCTTGAAAAATTTAAGGCTAAAATCCAGGCTTGGGGATTTTCTTGGCTAAACCTTGCAGGAAAATCTGTTCTCATTAAAGCCGTCCTCAGTAGCCTCCCCATATTTCAATTCTCTGTTATGTTATCTCCCTTAGGCATCCTCAGGAAGATGGAGGCTCTTATCCACAAATTATTTTGGAAAGGTGGCAATAAAAATGAAAGGAGAATCCCTTTGGTAAGCTGGGATAAAGTTTGCAAGCCCATGATTGAAGGAGGCTTGAATTTTAAAGATATCAACATCCAAAACATAGCCATGGGAGCCAAGATCTTTTGGAAAATTATTGCTCCACACCCTGGCTGGGCGCAAAGAGCTGCTCTTTGGAAGAAATATTTCACTGAAATGAGGAAAAGTTGTCTGGATAGATCCATCTCCAACTGTGGATCTCATATTTTAAAATTCCCTGGCAACACAATTCCACCGATTAAAGACTATGCGTTCTGGATACCTGGCAATGGCTGGCAGATAAACCTCTGGGATGATTGTATAATGAACCAACCTCCTCTATCGAATACTGACTCCCTCCATGCGCTGCAATTGTGGATGTTTGACACAGGTTATAACTCTTTGTGGAACATATCGATGTGGTCTGACAGCACTTGGCAATGTTGGAATCTGCCGATCATTCCACTTGAGCTGTCAAAATACCACGATACCCTTCTCTCTCTGCTGAATGGGAAGGCTCCTCTTCGTGCTAGGAAGCACGATGCTTGGGGCTGGGGATTAAAGCCTGGTAGTTTCACAGTTGCGCAGGGATATAAATGTTTGCTGGAGCACCCTTATGTTCCGCCAGATCCTGCTTTGTGGAAGGGTATATGGAGTCATAAGTCCATACCTAAGGTCAATTTCTTCTGTTGGCTGCTGTGCCACAAAGGAATTCTCACTGAGGACAGATTAATGAAGGAAGGCTTCTACGGGCCTTCAAGACGCCGATTGTGTTGCGATAGCAAAGAGAATGCCCAATACTTAATGCTGGAATTTAAATTCGCAGCAGAAATCTGGCAGGATCTCCTGAGCCTCTGGAAAAATGAGTTTATCCTTCCTATATCTATCTCTGATCTGTTTGCAAATTGGCTGAAGTTGTATCTAGGAGCATTTCCAAAAAATGAAAACTTTAAGGCTGCTTGGCTCTCTTTGCCAAAAATTATCTGCTAGAAAATCTGGCTTGAGAGGAATATGCGAGCTTTCAGAGATAAAGGAAAAAATGTGAAATTCACCATAGTCAAGATCAAATGCCAATTGAAAGAAAGTCTCGGTGATCAACTGATGGATTTGAATCTAAGCCAGCAGGACTTGGACTGGGGCGCATTGATGAATTTGAAGTTATCTGGAGATATAAGACAAATCAAGGAAAAAAAGAATGGAAATTCAGAGGGAATGAGAAAGAAATTTCAGAATGGTTCTCCAAGCAATCCAGACACACCTTATTCTTTGACGGGGCAGCAAAAGGAAACCCTGGTAATGCTAGGGTAGGAGGAGTTATTAAGAACAAAGAAGGCATAATTGTGACCAACTTTGCTTGGGGACTAGGCTAAACCAAAAGTATTCAAGCTAAAGTGTTGGCCCTTCTTCAAGGCATCAGGCAAGTCAAGGCCCTTGGAATAAAAGAGGTAAATGTAATCGGAGATTCTTAGACCATCATAAAAGTCATAGTGGAGAATTCTCCTCCTGTTGATCTCAGATTTGCTAGAGTGGTGACAAGAATCATAATTTTGGTGAAATCCTTCCAGATTGTGCACTTTCTCCATGTGTTGAGGGAGAACAATAAGGACACTGTCTCGGAAGCCAACAGAGTGGTGCTTCTAGCAGCTAGCACTCTCTCGAGAGATAGGGTCGAGGAATGGGAATCCATTCCATAAACTGTTGTTCTCATGTTTTACTACATTTTACCAAATCAGTTTGTTTGTGTCCACAAGATAGGGAAAATAACGGAGATAGATTATCTAGTACTATGTAAGAAACATCAACTCCCAAATATTGGGGCCTTTGAACTGCTGGCGGAAGAGAATTCCTGGGCTTTGCCCGTATTATTGTAATCGGTTTAAAGGCATTTTCGCCATAGATCTAATATAAACCCATACTCATTCTTGTAAAAAAAAAAAATAATAATTATTTTTTATTTAATAATTCTTATATTTTAATAATAAATTATTGTTTATTTAATAATAATTATAATTAAATAATTTTTATTAAATATAACAATAATTAATAATAATATTATTTAATTATTTGATAATAATAATAATTAGTTATTATTAATATTTAATTTAATTTAATGAATTAATGAATTATTTTGAATTAATTAAATAATTATTATCAAATAAATAATAAGAATAAGAATAATATTTAATTAAATTTTATTTAATAATAAATATAATTAAATATGTACCATGATAATAATAATAAT
Source organism: Pinus albicaulis (assembly GCA_034641835.2). NCBI lineage: Eukaryota > Viridiplantae > Streptophyta > Pinopsida > Pinales > Pinaceae > Pinus > Pinus albicaulis. The sequence goes on from CM076575.1 coordinate 363,119,127, forward strand.
AATAATTAATTAAATTTTATTTAATAATAAATATAATTAAATATGTACAATGAATCACAAAAGCTAAAATTCTAAAAATAAATATGTACAATGAATCACAAAAGCTAAAATTCTAAAAATAAATATGTACAATGAATCTTGTATTGATGATGAACCACACTGGCTAGTTCAAAACACGTCGACACAATTTACTCGAATGTGATTTTCACCAAAAAATTTGATACATAAATAGTTTTTATTAAATAATAATAATAATAATAATTAATTATAATAAATAATAACAAGAATTTATTAATTATAATTAATTAATTATTTTTTTAACAACAAATAATAAATTACTATTATTATATTATAAAGACATATAAATATGTTTTTTTTACTTCTTTCTATTATTTACTATTAACATTAAAAACAATAAATATTGTTAATTATTTAATATTATAAATTATTATTAAATATTATGGTAATAACTAATTAATAATTTTAATTACACATAAATAATTATTTCTTATAGTACCTAATTAATATTATTAATTATAAACCCAATGTCATCAATTGTTTAGAAATCTTCGGCAAAGTCGAGAGCTTTTCCCTCCCCAATAGACATCAATGGATATAGACAAATATATATATATATATATATATATATATATATATATATATATATATATATATTCTAAGTAAGTCTAAATTCTATTTATAAAACATATAGTACATGGATTGTCTGACCTCTGGAATTGCTGGATGAGCCAATTGCAGAGGCATTGTAGTTCAAAAGATCAAAATAGTGACTACCCCAGAAGGGGAAACCAGTCCAACCAGTTTTACTGCAGTTGCCCACCACGGGGAAACCAGCTTCATGCAAAAAGTAAACCAGAACAAAAATAGCTAGGAGCGACATAGTAAACAAAAAAAAAGAGACCCAAACTGAAAGAAACCTGTAGATGCTAGATGTCATTGTGCGGGGGAAGTGGCTTCTCCACAATTAGACATCTGTACTATTCAGAGTCATCATCATTCTTATCTCGGGGTGCGGCATGATCAGGAAAGATGTCTGTGCGTGCACTGCCTTTGCCCCCTTCATCCCCAGACCGGTCCTTGCTGCTGCTGTCGTTTCCACTGCTGGCACTGCTGGTGCTGCCCTTGCTTTTGCCGCTAGAAGAGGGGGCCCCATGGACGACAGGGAGAGCTTCAGATTTTCTCATAGGCTGCTGAGGCAACGAGTCTTTGGTCGATTTTATGTGCATTTTCTTGGGGCGAAGGCTCTCAACATTGGAAGCTTCCTCCTTGAAGCTAATTGAAATGGTGGCAATGATGCAAGGATGGTCCATGGTGCAATTGTAATGGAATTGGGCAGAGTGCACAGTGGATGGAGAGGGCAGCGTCTCCAAATTAGGCAGCGGAGGGGAGGAATGACTGGTGGGGTGGTGCAACTCCGTAGTGCGAATAGGAGTTAAAGAACGTGACCGCCTCGAGGCCAAATCTCGACCTTTACCACTGCGAGTTGCAGGGTAGCGACCAAAGGAGTCCTCAAGGGAAGGAGATGAAGATTCATAGTAGTTGGAGAGCGGAGGCCTAGATGCCCTTCCGTGCCCACTGCCTCGGCGGTAGCACATCCTGTGGCGACTAGGCATAGTGGAGCTTATGGAGGCGCTGTTGTTGGGCTGAGAAAGCAAGGCTGAATGGACAAAATTTTGAGCAGTCGAAGGCGCAGAGGATGGAGGAGCCAAAGGCTCAATGTCGAAATTGAAACTGCAATGTAGACTGTGGGGGACGTGGTGTCCGAGAGCGAGGATAATACAACAATAGAGGCTGCATCGCCTACTTGTGGGCATTCTAGAGCTCGGCTTAGAGACCACAGAGGGGAAGATGCAGCTTGAGGGTGATGGAGGAAAGTTGCTGCTCGGAGACATTTTGAAAGATTAGTGGGTACATCGATAGACGAGCGTATTAATGGAGTTCTGGTGGGTGCAGTTGGCATATATTAATTCCCGCGGCTTGAGCCCTTGCGTGACCATGTGGTTGAGCCATATGTCACGCCATGGGCTCGCCGTATGCCCGCTTTCATTATTCACCCGCATCCGGGGAATATTAATATTAATATTAATAATCATATAAAAATTAATTAATATATATATATATATATATATATATATATATATATATATATATATATATATTTCATAATAATAATTGTTAATTATTATTTATATTCAATTTAATTTAATGAATTATTTTGAATTAGTTAACTGATTATTGTTAAATAAATAATAATAATAATAATAATATTTATAAATCTTCCGGGAAATCACATAGAAAATTATAGAACCGATGCATTTTGAACTACCAAGTGTCATTCATCATCAAAAGAATGAGGATTTGGTTGATCCTTTACATAAATATATATAATGCAGAGATGACAACGGTCAAAACCCTAAGCTTGTAGATATTTTCCTTACCTGTACCTTTTTTAGCTTTGAAGGTGAATTTTATAAGCAAACTTGTGGTGTTTCCATGGGATCGCTGCTCTCCCCTGTGGTTGCCAACCCTTTTATGGAAGATTTTGAATCTAAAGCCTTGGCTTCTGCTCCCTTTAAACCCAAGATTTGGAAGCAGTTTGTGGATGATGCCTTCATCAATTGGTCTCCTGGTCGTCAAAAGTTGGATTCTTTTCACCAACACTTGAATTCTCAGTCAGACTCCATAAAGTTCATGATGGAAACCGAGATCGATGGTAGCCTTCCTTTTCTTGATGTTCTCATCTCTATAGATGATAATGGCTCCTTCTCTCACTGAGTTTTTCGAAAGAAAACTCACATTGAGCAGTATCTTCATGCTAGCTCTCATCATTTTCCTTCTCAAAAATTTGGAGTTCTCAACACTTTGGCCACACGAGCTCTTAGGGTTTCAGATGCGGGACACTTAAATGAAGAGAAGGCCCATATCCTTACGGTCTTTGAGAAGAATGAATATAGCAAGTGTCAAGGCTTGAAGGCATTCTTTAATGCTAGTAGAGGTCTAAAACCAAAGAGAGATCAAAATGATTTAGTTGGTAGGGTTTATCTGCCATTTATCCACGGTACTACTAAAATGATCGCTCAGATTTTGAGGAAACATAAGATCTCTTCCTCTTTTAGCCCTTTGAACACTATTAGTAGTTCCCTTCATTCTGTTAAGAACCCATTGGACCCCAAGAGCTGAAAGGTGTTTATATGATCCCGTGTTCATGTGGTGCTCCCTATATTGGAGAAACTCATCGTTCTATTAAGAAAAAAATTCAAGAGCTTGCATCTGATATTAGACATTGTAGAACTAAGTCCGCTGCTTTGGCGAAGCATGAAGTGAAGACTATGCACCATGTGTGTTTGGAGGGGTCCAAAGTCATTGCTAACTTTGATCATTTATATCACCACAAACTCAGAGAAGCTATTGAAATAGAGAAAATCTCTTGTTCGTTGAATAGAGATGATGAGTGGAAGATTAGTAGGTGTTGGATCCCTTTGCTCTATTCCTAGCATTTCCTTTTTTTTTTTTTTCTATTTGTCCCCCTTTTTTTTCTATTTTAGTTTTGTTTGATTATGTGGTTGATTTCTTCCCCTTTGTTTATTTATTATTTATATATTTTATTAATTTATTTGAACTAATTTATAATTTTGTATTTCTTTTCATTTTTCCTTTTTATTTCTAATATATCTCTAGTTTTCCAGCATTGTTTTTTTTGTTTTTTGTTTTCTAGTTTTGATGATTTGGGTTTGCTTTTTAGTTTTTTGATTTATTCTACCTTAGTTACTTATTTTGGTTATATTTATCTTTTTAAAAATTTATTTATTTATTTTATTTTATTTTATTTTTATATTTTTATGTTTAAATTTGATTTCTAATTTTATATTAATCCATTAAAATTGTTAAAATGGGTAATGAAAGTTGTTAATTTTTTTCTTTTATTTTTGATTAATATTATTTTTTTGGTTGATCTTCCACATTGGTTGTTTGTTTCGTATTTTAATTATATTTTATATGATTTAATCACTATTGTTAATTTTGAATTTTGACTTAGTATTATTTAATTCTCTTAGTTTATTTTTGTTTTATTTGTTAATTAATAAAAAATTTGTAAATATTATTTTCTTTCCTAGTATTTTAGGGTTTTAACTGTTGTCATCTCTGCACTATATATATTTATGTAAAGGATCAGCTAAATCCTCATTCTCCCGATGATGAACTACACTTACTAGTTCGAAACACATCAATTCTATAATTTTCCATGAAGATTTGTAAATAATATTATATGGATCACAAAAATTTACACTCTCAAATAATAATATTAATAATATTAATAATATTAATTAATTAATTTTTATTTAATAATAATAATAATAAATTGTTAATAATAAATTAAATTTTATTTAATAATAAATATAATTAAATATTTTTTATTAAATAATAATAATAATAAATTAATTATAATACATAATAAGAATAATTCATTAATTATAATAATTAATTAAATAGTTTTTAAAGATTTATTACTATTATTATATTATAAAGACATATAAATATGGTTTTTTATTTTTATTGTTTATAATTCCTATCATTTACTATTAATATTTATAACAATAAATATTGTTAATTATTTATTTATTAGAAATTATTATTAATTATTACTGTAATAATTAATTAAAAATATTAATTAAACATAATTTTTTTTTCTTAGAACAATTAATTAATATTATTAATTATAAACCAAAAGTCATCAGATTGATCAAATTTTTTTGGCAATTCCAGAGCTTTTCCCTCACCAATGGATATCAATGAATATATATTTAAATTAATATTAATAAACATATAAATATAATAATATTTGTATTGTAAAATATTATTATTATCATTATTTTATAAATACGATAATAATTATAACAATTATAATGTTATAATGGTAATTTATAATAATTATTAACCAAAGAGATTATTAATATTATAAACACAAGACATTATAAATTCAAGGAAATAATATTAAACACAAAAAAATAAAATTATAAAGCCAAGGTACATTATTATAAACCCAAGAAATTAATAAACCCAAGGGATTAATATTAAAAACCCAAGGGATTAATATTGAAAACCAAAGAGATTAACATTATAAACCCGTGGGATTAATAAACCCAAGGAATTTAGATTATAAACCCAATGGGTTATAAACCCAAAGGATTTATATTAAACCCTAGGATTAATATTATAAACCCTATCAATAATATTATACCCTAGGAATATGAACCCTTAGATTAACAATAATATAATAAATATTGATATTATTAATCAAAGGGATTATTAATATTATAAAACCAAGGCATTATAAATCCCATAAAATAATATTAAACACAAAAGATTAAAATTATAAACCCAAGGGATTATTATTATAAACCCGATGCATTAATAAACCCAAGGGATTAATATTAAAAACCAAAGGGATTAATATTGAGAACCCAATAGATTAATATTATAAACCCTTGGGATAAATATCATAAACGTAAGCAATTATAAATATTAGAAACCCAAGGGATTAATAAACCCAAGGAATTTATATTATAAACCCAAGGGATTGATATTATAAACCCAAGGCATAGATAAACCCAAAAGATTAATACTAAAAACCCAAGGAAATAATATTAAACCCAACATAATAATATTGTAAACTCAAGGCACATAAAACCTAAGATAAATATTATAAACCCTAAAACAAACATGCTTAACCATGGTTGACCATTGCTAATTTTCATATTGAGACAATCTTTGTTACAATGCAACGTCAGATCATTGTTGACCATTGTTGACCAAGATTCATTTTCATATTGAAAGAATCTTTGTCACAATTGATGCATCCTTGTACCATGGTTGATTTTCATATTGGGACAATCTTTGTCATAATGAGATGTTGTACCATGGTTGACCATGATTGACCATGGCTAACCATGGTTGATTTTCATATTGAGACAATCTTTGTCACAATGCGACATTGGACTATGGTTGACCATGTTTGATTTTCATATAGAGACAATCTTTGTCACAATGTGACGTGGGACCATGGTGACCATGGTTGATTTTCATATTACGACAATATTTGTCACAATGTGACATTTGACCATGATTGATCATGGTTGACAATGGTTGATTTCCATATTGAGACAATATTTGTCACAATGCGACGTTGGACCATGGTTGACCATGATTATAAACACAAAGGATTTATATTAAACCCTAGTATTAATATTGTAAACCATATGAATTATATTATGCCCTAGGAATTTGAAACCTTATATTAATAAACCCAAGGGATTGATGTTATAAACCCAAGGGAATAATAAACACAAGGGATTATATACCCAAGGGAATAATATTTAACCAGAGGGATTAATATTATAAACACAAGGTATATAAACCCTAAAATAAATATTATAAACCCTAAAATAAACATGTTTGATCATGGTTCAACATGGTTGATTTCGTATTGAGATAATCCTTGTCATAATGTGAAATTGGACCATGGTTTACCATGATTAACCATGATTGATTTTCATATAGAGACAATCTTTATCACAATGCAATTGATAAACCCAAGGAATTTATATTAAATCCGAATGGATTATAAACCCAAGGGATTTATAAACCCTATCAATAATATTAAACCCTAAGAATATTAAACCCTACCAATAATATTTAACCCTAGGAATAGGAACCTACACATTAATAAACCTAAGGGATTGATACTATAAAGTCGATGCACTAATGGGGGTTTTGGTTTGATCAAGCTCCGAAGATGAACCCTAAATTTTTATTAGGCGACTCAATTCCCTCCATCGCCGTCAGGCCTCTTCTTGGCCCTGCGGATCATGGCGTCAAGAGGATACGCTTGGCCCTGATATCACTTAGGCCATCACAGGCTAATAGGGACACATGCATCGTTGTGAAGGAGAATGAGAAAAAGGAAAGGGTTGACCTCCTTGCAGGTCGCGTGCTCGCTGTAGCAGATATGGCGATGACTCGTCTCCACCCACAGGTCTTTGGTAGCCATGCAGAGAGGATGAGGATGCCCCCCTATACCGAAGGATTTCCAAAGGATGCCAAGATCCTTCACGCATTGTCTAACAACAATCCAGGCTTCAAGGGCTCCAATATGACCCGACGCCCCAACAATTCAAAAATCCAGTGCGACACCCTTGCTCGAACAAGTCTGAGTAGCTTTCGCACTTGGGAAAATGGCAAGAGAAAAGATGTTGCTGTGGAATGCAATGCTCCAACTAGGATCATCAATCGAGCCTCTCAGATGTGTTCTGGTAGCCAGGGTTTCTTAAATCCATCATCCCTTGTTTTTCAGATTCAGATCTCACTCCTCTTGGGAAAAACTATGCTTCATTGGGTACGCTCAACGGATCTGGTGCAGAACCTCTTGCATGCCATTGAAAAAAGGTTGGGGATTCCATTAGCTCTTTAGAGGCTTCTATATGGATGTAAATAACTACATGAATCTCTTCCCCTTTCATTTTATAACATTGAAAGAGATGCTCTTGTAGTTTTAACCTTCATTTTTGAGGGGGAGCAGCCAGGAAACCATCTTCTGCTCCAGCTTTGTCTGAAAAGGATGTTGTCCATGCACAACCTCCCAAGAAAGCTGCTCAGCCCTCTGAGGTTCCCAAGCCTTTTTTGGTTGATAAACTGGAGGAAGTTCCCTCCATAGAAATATCCCATCCAAGTCTCGAAGATCAATTTTAATTATACGCAGAATCCGCCATCATTTTCCGATTCAATGGACTTTGGCCTCGCACTGCAGATCTCTACCAATGGATTCACTCCACCTGGACCAATAACATCAAGGTCATCTTTTTCTTGAAGGGTTTCTTCATAGTTTTTCTTGCTTTCAACGAAGATTATCAAAAGGCCTTAACTGGAGGTCCATGGTTTTAGGGAACAACAGGGTTCTTCCTCACCCCTGGTTCCCAGACTTCGACCCCTCTATAATAATCATCACCAAGCTTCCTATTTGGGCCAGGCTTCCAAATTTACCTGCACATTTATGACACTTTTCTTTTTTCCAAGGAATAGGAAACACCTTGGGTTGCTTTCTAGCAATAGATCCCACTAGGGGAGATAAAGGAATTTACACCTATGGTAGAATATGTGCTGAAATAGACACAAGTAAAGGTCTGCCCGATCAAATCAATCTCAAAATTGGTGATTTCATGTGGACACAGACCCTGGACTATGAGAACATTTCCTTCCACTGCCGCCACTACCATCAAACATGGCACCTTCAGAACTCCTACAGGACGTTCCTTGACCAAAAGAAGAAAAGCACTCACAAATAAAAATCCAAAAGCTGGAAACCTTGTGATCCACCCCCATGGATGATATTGATTCCTTGAGCTCGGATGAGGAGGAAATTGAAGCAGAAGAGGAAGCTGCAAATCAGACGAAGGATTCACCCTTGGCCGACCCTAAGGGACCCACAATTTCTACGAATACTCAGAAACGCACTCATGAGTCCTCCTCTAATTCGGATAGGGAGATTCCTCCCACAATCAACATTAGTCTCCAAGTGGTTCTCGCCCATCCACATCAGGGTGTATGGGTCAAAGTCAACAAAAAGAAAGGAAAAAAATGTCGTATGGAGGATTCAACCCATTCTGGGTAGATCCCTATGTCTATCTCCTTTTTTTTTCTTGTTACACTTCCTGGTTCTTTTGCTTATTTCCTGGTTACTTATCGGGACTGAGGTTGATAGTTTATCATTTCCGACTCTCTCGTTTTCTTGCTTCTCTTGACTGTAAGCTCACTTTGTACTAATGATCTCTTAATAGAATTAGTCTTATTCAGAAAAAAAAAAGTCATTGCAGTAATAAACCCAAGGATTTAATACTAGACACCCAAGGGAATAATATTAAACCTAAGGGATTAATATTTTAAATCTAAGGTATACAAACCCTAAGATAAATATTATAAACCTTAAAACAAACATGGTTTACCATGGTTGATTTTCATATTGAGACAATATTTGTCATAAGGTGACAATGGATAATAGTTGACCATTATTTATTTTCATATTGAGAGAATCTTTGTTACAATGTGACATTGGACTATGGTTGACCATGCTTGACCATGGTTGATTTTCATATTCAGATAATCTTTGTCACAATGTGACATAGGACCATCATTGACCATGGTTGACCATGGATAACTATGGTTGTCACAATCTTAGGTTAGACCATGAGACAATGTTTGTGACAATGTGACCATGGTTATTAACCATGAGACAATATTTGTCACAATGTGACCATGTTTGACCATGATTGATGAAGGTTGACCATGGTCGATTTTCATATTGATACAATCTTTGTGAAAATGCAACGCTGAACCATGGTTTACTAAGGTTGAATTTTATGTTGAGACAATATTTTCACACAATATGACGTTGGACCATGATTGACCATGATTGAACATCATTGATTTTCATATTGACCATGATTGATTTTCATATTGAGACAATCTTTGTCACAATGCGACATTGGACCATGGTTGACCGTGGTTGATAATGATTGAACATGGTTGACCATCATTGACCATGGTTGAACATGGTTGACTATCATTGGCCATGGTTGAACATGGTTTATTTTCATATTGAGACAAAATTGATCACAATGTGATGTTAGACCATGATTCACCATGACTGACCATGATTATAAACCCAAGGGATTTATATATAACCCTAGGATTATATTATAAACCCTATGAATAATATAACACCTTGGGAATATGAACCCTTAGATTAATAAACTCAAAGGATTGATATTATAAACCCAAAATACTAATAAACCCAAGAGATTAATACTAAAAATCCAAGACCTTTTAAACCCAATGGAATAATATTAAACCCAAGGGATTATTATTATAATCCCAAGGTATGTAAACCCTAAGATAAATATTATAAACCCTAAAATAAACATGGTTAACCATGGTTGATTTTCATATTGACACAATCTTTGGCACAATGCGACGTTGGACCATGGTTAACCATGATTGATTTTCATATTGTGACAATCTTTGTCAAAATGGGATGTTGAACCATGGTTGATTTTCATATTAAGACAATCTTTGTCACAATGCACCGTTAGACTATGGTCGACCATTGTTGACCCTGGATGAACATGGTTGTCACAATGTGACATTGGGCCAAGAGACAATCTTTTTCATAATCTGACCATGATAAGCCATGGTTTATTTTCAGATTGAGACAATCTTTGTCACAATGTGATGTTGGACAATGGTTGATTTTCATATAGAGACAATTTTTGTCACAATGTGACATTGAACCATTGTTGACCTGGTTAACCATGATTGACCGTAATTGACCATGGTTGACCTTGTTTGACCAATATTGACCATGAATGGTCATGGTTGACCATCGTTGACCATCATTGATTTTCATATTGAGAAAATCCTATAACAAACCCTAAGATAAATATCATAAACCAAGGTATATAAACTGTTTGATAAATTTTATAAATGGTAAAATAAACATGGTTGACCATGGTTGACCAGTTACGATGTGAATTTGGACCATGGTTGACCATAATAGATTTTCATATTGAGACAATCTTTGTCACAATTAAATGACGAAGGATGAACCATGGGTGATCATGCTTGACCATGGTTGATTTTCATATTGATAAAATCTTTGTTACAATATGACATTGGACAATGGTTGACCATGGTTGACAATGGTTGACAATAGTTGACCATGGTTGATTTTCATATTGAGTCCATATTTGTCAGAATATGATGTGATGTTGTGCCATGGTTGACCATGATTATAAACCCAAGGGATTTATAAACCTAATGGATTTATAAAAGAGATTTATATTAAACTCTAGGATTAATATTATAAACCCTATGAATAATATTATACCGTAAAAATATGAACCCTTCGATATATAAACTAAATGGATTGATATTATAAACCCAATAAATTAATACTAAAAACCCAATAAATTAATACTAAAAACCCAAGGCATTATAAAATAAAAAAGATAATATTAAACATTTGACTAATGTAATAGACAAAACTTTATTTTTAATATTAAAAAATAATAATGTTAAATAATGAACACTTATTAATATTATTTGATAAAATTTTATATTAACTACTAAACATCATTATTAACATTAACATATTAATATTAAACTTCAATATTATTTAATAAACATTAATACTAACATTAACTTATTAATATTGAAGTCAAACTTACTATTAAAATAGATAGTTTTAAATTTATTAATATTCATATTAAACATAACATTAAAATTATTAAATTAAATTTAATAAACCTCATTTAATTTTAATAACAACACTAACTTTATTTTTAAACTTATTAAAATCAAACTTATTTTCAATATTAATATTAACTTATTATTAAAGTTATTTATATGTTTGATATATTTTTGTATAATATAAAAATATAAAATTATTAAATATAAATGATATTTAATTCAAGTTTCAGTTAAGCTTCATGTTTTTGAAGATGGGTGAAGTGTTTATACTAACTATCATGTACATCATCAAACAAAATACACAGTTTATCAAGAATTTTCAACAACATTACTAACAATATGATTAATAAAAATAATTGATTATTAACTATGCCTTGTCTAAAATCTAACAAACATTTGTTGTGTAAATAAACTTTCAATAATTTATATATTAGAAATATATATTTTAATCCATTTTAACTATATATATTAAAACCAAAAATAAACCAAATTGGCATATCAAAAAATTTGATTTCTGAGACACTCGGTGGATCCATTGTATAGATAAAAATATTCTATACTAGATTTATGCAAATAAATACATTCTTTTATGTTTGCCCCTATTCATCAAATCAAAGAGTTTTCCAGTTAAGAGAATTTATGGATTCCCCTAGAGAAAGTTACATTCCATAAATCATAAGTTAAATTCTTTTCTTTTAGCATAACGCTTTTAGAGCGCTCATGAACTACGAAGCGTCAGTTTAGTAACTCCTATAAAGTCCGAAAGAACTATCCAAATTCCCTCTAGAATAAGTGAAGTGCAGTTCTCTGTTTCAGAATTCTGGGTGGAAGGAAGTGGCCATTCAAATTTGCAGGCTACAACGTTAAATATAACGGCGCTTTGACACGTTCTACCAATCAACTTCCATCCAGGATTGGGTACCACTGGTTTATCTATTGGAGGACAATCAATCCTTAGGCTGCAGGTTCTACCAGACAAGACTTTACAGTACTAGTTGAGGTAGTTTATACACATATAAATAGTTTTGCTGACACTAAAATATCATTTGCTTGTGGACTTCTTGTTTCTGTTTTCATGTGGATTTCCATGTACAACTGTTGTTCTGCAGGTGATGTTATGGAGCATTTGAAAATATGTCTACGGTTACATTTTTTTTTTTGTTTCGCTTTTTGCAGGTGAAGAGCTTCGATACATCATATTTCGGAGATTTGCGGCTTGTCGTAAAACATGGGAGACAGGGGCAAAGGTATGTGGTCAATCCAGAAAGCATTATTTCATTTTTCTCTGTTTTCTTTTAGTTTTTCTGTATCATACTTTATTGTTAAGTTTATTATATTTTATTGTCAAGTTTAAGTAGTATGTTGATTGTAAATTTCTGAAACTATATGATCAGAAAAAGTGTTAAATAATTTCTCTCTTTACAATCAGATTTTAGATTCAAAGAGATTTCCACTATCAAAAACTTGAAAAACATGATTCAATGCAAATTTCTTAATTTACTTTTACTCAAATTCCAGCCACTTTTAAAACCACTTTGCAATTCTTTGCAATTCCTCCACTCCTATAGACAACTCCATATAAAATAACCCATCATCTAAAAAGTGATGAAGTCGAATTAGAAAGTTCTTTTAATTAAAAAAATAAAAACACTGATCCAGATCGAGATTCGTGTAATAGCCAATTTTGTTTTTGTTATTTCTGCCAAGATAAAAATACGCAGATCCAGTTTTATGAACACACCCACTGTAAATAATGTAATTGGCATTCACAGAATGTGGAGGGTAGACATTGAAAGAATAAAAGGATTGTAGAGAGCTGAATAAGAGTGGAGTGCAGAATATGAACAGTCAGCAAGAAGTTGAAGAGTTGTACTTGACCTTTCACATTAAAAAGCTAATGTGGTTTTTGCATTTTTGTTATATGTCCAACGTTATCCTTCTCAATGTGTGTCGGCATAGTAAATTCAATGGATTAAAAACCAGATTTAAGTAAATAATAAATATTAAAGGGTATTAAAATTTAATTCAGAATTAAAAGTATAGATTTTTGGCTTATCTGAATTTGTTTATGTAAATTTATGTGAAAACCCAAATTAGTTGGAGAGAAGGTTGCTTGTGATGTGATTAATCCAAGCCACTTCATTTATTTCATTTTACTTGTTTCTTGACAAATTAAATGGTTAAAGTTGAGTATCTAACATGCTAAGGACAAGCTCCATGTTTTATAAGAAGCTTCCCGGATTATCCACAGTATCTAACATGCTAAGGACAAGCCCCATGTTTTATAAGAAGCCCCATGCCGTTTCTTTTCTCATGAGATGTGTGAGAAAGAAGTCAACACAGAAGCTAGAAGCTATTAGGGAGTGGAAGGTGAGAAGAATGCATATGAATGGAAGTGCTTGAGCAACAACAACAAGAGAAGAACACTCTCAAGCCACTCTTATGTAATTGGGACAACATTTTTGTGATTTCATTGAGGTCATTGTTGTGTTTTTGTGTTGGTTAACTAATGAAGGCTTGGTGGAGGTTTGATTCACTTAGTGCTTATTGAGTAAGTTGATAAACCTTTAAGTGCTTGTTAGAAGTTGATAAACCACTCAGAGTTTGTTGAATGAATTCATAAACTAATTGGGTGCTTGTTGGAAAATTGATAAACCAATAGACATAGGTTGGTCCATTGTGATGCTTACTAAAAAGAGTTGATAAACCACTAAGTGCTTGGTGAGGAAATTGATAAACAATTTAGTCCTTGCCAAGTAAATTGATAAACTATATGGATAGTGGGCTCTAGAATCCTATAATGCTTGCCTTGAAAATCCAGCTAACAAACCACCTATATAGAATTGAGCAGTATTTCACTGAGCCTTGGATGAATCCTTATGATTGATTTTAGAGAAAAAAAAGTCATTTTGGTGCTTAATGGAAAAGAGCATTTGATGAAGGACTTGGATAGTGGACTTCTCCTCTTGTTAGTCTATATGAATGAATATTGGTGTGCAATTTCCTTGAGAAAACCACTCTTGAGACTTTGAATCCAACTCGAGGGTGGTCAACTGTAAGAAATATTGTAGTGTAGATGACCTATGGTTGGGTAGAGAGATGTTACTAGCCACTTAAGTGAAATTCATAAGTACAAATACTTGTATTCATTTGTATTGTAAATAATGAATAATGTCTATTATGTGATATGAAAGTGTTGGGATCAACACTATCTACGGAAAGATGTTGATATTTCTATATGTTCATGATGAATGCTTGCTTTATATGCCTTCATAATTGTGTTGAGGTTTTTAATCTATGCATTTTTCGTTATCCTTATGAACTACTAAGTTATTTAGGTGAATATGCATAGTTACTTGAAGTGCTTCAGTTAACCAATTATAGCATGTGATTTCAATTATATGATATGTTATCAATATCACGCCTCACTTCCTCGTTGAAGATTGTGGACTACCTTGATGATGAGGAAGTAATGACATGCTATGTGATGTATGAAAGGTTCAGTAAGCCCTAATAGATACTTGTTTTAAGATCAAAGAGAGAATTAGATACCTGTTTTAAGATCAAAGAGAGCATTATATGGTTATGTACATCTATCTGATGCTATAATATTTGGAGCTTCTTAGGGGAGGCATGCTATGTGAACTTCCTTTGTTAATACCATTAACGTTGTTATGGTCTTCGTATATTCCTTGGAGGGTTAGTGTTCAAACCTAGGTTTATATTCCATAAATTATTGTGTTGGGAATTGCACCATGTCAAGTAAATTCTGGTGTAAAAATTTGCTTTCTTTTCTATGTTCGGTAGCAATTATGCACTTGTATTTGAGGCCAATTGGTTCTTGTATCTAGTTGTACATGGCATTGAGTTATTTGAGAGTTATGTATTTTAGATATGTCTCGGAGTGCTATCAAGCCATATTTTGTGGATAAAGTAGTTTATTCGGGATAGGCCCTGGGTGGATAACTGTGCGAGGCTGGATTTCCTCGTGGGTGGAGCATGTATCCTGAATCCATAACATCCAGTGGTGAAGGGACGTTGCACATTTGCAAAGTTTTGGATGGGACCTGGACTAAGACTAGCTATCCTTTGGAGCTGTGTGCAATCCAAAGGTTCAAGGGTCTAGAGAGAGTGCCAATATGATATATGTTGTGCATCTGAATTTACCTTAGAACCGAATATAATGCAAAGGAGTTGTAATACATATGGGGATTGGGCGTGATGGGACTCATGACCCTAAGTCTATAAGGACGCCACATGGAAATAATTTAATTAGAGTTGGTCTAACTTTAAATGAACATTTTATAGGGATGCCCCATGGAAATATTTTAGTTAGAGTTGGTTTCAGTTTAAATGAACATTTGATAAGAATGTTAAATGAAATTTTTTTAATTATAATTGGTCTAACTTTAAATGAGCATAAATCTCGAGATTAAGATTAAGATAAAATTTATATCATTGAAAAACTCTTAACAATTAAGATATAATAATAATATAAAAAATTAAATTTACAAACTTTAAAGAAAAAATTACTTTATTATCGAAATATAATTCATAAATAACACCTCCCATAATCTAAACTAACTCAAACTAATAAAAAAATATTACATATCATAAATATAACACCAAATTAAAATAATTGTAAAACAATTTTTTTTACCCCATACTTATTAATTTTCTCATACCATACTTTTGGAACCACCTTTAGCCATATAATAATATGGCCAACATATATCTAATGTTTTCTATATATTCAAAACATTATTCAATAAAAGAAACCCTTAAAATGACCTCTTATCATTCGATTTATTGTTGATCTATATTTGATAAAACAAAATCCCAATTTGGATATAGCAAAGTTTAGTGGTTAAAAGCACCATTAAACCATGAGGTGTCACCATGTTGAAGTTACCAAGTGAATTTTTCAATGTATGTTTTAACGTTGTTAGGATATGGAAATATTTATTATGAAATGTTAAAGTCATGAGGTACATTTTTATTTGCCAAAGTCTAACGGGTTTTAAATTTGTCTCGAAAACTATGAAACTTCAAATATAGTTTTGAAAAAAATTGATAGAAATTTTTGTAAATTTAATTTATAGTTATAACGTCTTAAGATTTTGATCTTCTCAAAATTTTTATAGTATTAAATCCATTTTTAATTCTAGCCAAATTCTTTGCTAGAGGAAAAGTGGCGATTGTATTTGTCTCTAAATTCATTCCATATAATATTTTATCATTCTTGCTTACCTTAAAATTCCTCTTAGGTTAGAAAATGGTTAAGGTGTATAATAAAAGTGGTAAGGGGCATGCTTTAGCCCAAGTCTACGTGAAGAGAAGATTTAGCCCGAACAATTTACCGAGTCTAGATGAGAGAGGAAGGCTACAAGATAAGTGATGAACCATTCAACCCTAATATCTATTTATAATATATTTGCACAACTCTATAATGTTTTTTTAGTAAACATATCAATAACAAGATATATACCTAATATAATAATAAGTAAATATAGCTATCAACATATGTTAATAGAGCAAATTATCTTTATAAAGTGGATAAAATACAATTTGAAAACGAGGTGGGTTTCCATTACACACTCACATATGCAACAAGAACACATGTAGCTCATGATAGTAACATAAGAATCCTACAAAGTAGGATCTTGCAACAACATGGTATTTCTCCGTAATAAGATAGGAATAACTAGTACATTGACTAAATTTGGTAGCTTTTATTTGTTACCCTAAAGGATTACTTATATAAAGCATAATGGTCATTCTTAACTATGTCAAAAACATGTATCTCTTCCATCTGTTGCATAATTAGATGTGGCCCCTTGTGGTGTAGTTGAGGCTATCTATGTGTTCTGGTATCTTATTTTATTTTTCCCATTTTTCATATTTATCCAAAAAAAGGGAGGGGGGGTGGGAGGGGGGCATGAATGAGTCATGACCGCAACTATTGGCTTACCCTTGAGCTAACTTTTCTCCTTTACCATACTCTAATATTCTATCTTTAATTTAAACAAAGTGACCAACTCTAGTAGAAATTGAAGGTTAGGTATAATTCGGGATACGTGAGGAAAAATTTAGTCCTTTAGACTAAATTCTAACTCAATAAGGTGAATTGGGAAGTTTTGGTCCCACTCAATAAGTTGATCTCCCGTAGATTATGTTACAACAAAATCTAGTGGGCCTTGGAGAGGGAAACCCTACAAGACAAAATCTAGACAAATTACTAATAGTGGGGTAGATGTTGAATGTCACCTTAGCCAAAACCCCCTACAAGCTATGAATTTTCACTTATGGGAGGAGTCCTAGTAAGGGATGGAGAGATCAATTCTAAGATAGATAGGTTGTAGATCAGGTATAAGATGATCTCACTAGGTCTCATTCAAAAGAGAGGCATAATATAAGTTCGAAGGATTCTTTAACTAAGCAATTAGCTATCAATGAAAAGACCTAGAAAAGGGAGGTGCCAGACCTAGTGTTTGAAGTATTTGCTGATAATGGAAGTTTCAAAGGTAGAGACCAAAGATAAAAGGTTCCTTATGATGGATTCCATAAATTACAAGGCTCATGAAACCTTCAAGAAAGTCCTCAAGTTAAGGGAGAAGAATTAGGGGTTTCCCTCTTAAGGCAACACCCAGGAAAAGAGATTTCGTGGATCAAATTTCAGTGGATTACTACCAAAATGATAAGTCAAGTAGCCAATACCTACCTCTTGATGTTTAGCCTCTCAAACCACCAAAAATAATCCTCCCTAAAATATCACTCCAAGTCCTAGATTCTCCTTCCTAGCCTTATAAGAATTGAATTTGAGTAGAGAAAATTATGGGGAAAATTTAAGGTTGATCACCAAGTGATTGGACCAATTCCTTTTCCTATGGGTATATGGAATCTATGATGCTTAAGATAAGCCAAATTTGTTCCCAAGGAGGCCAAAATTTGATGCCCTAGCTATCAAAATTCCAGTATTTACCCACTGAATGGTAAAATGGAGTTTCATGGGAGAGCTACAAAGAGATCACCCCTAGGAACATTCATTGCATGCTATGATAAGTAATGCATATGACATTCATCTAGATATTCTTCACTAAACTGATCTTCAACAAATTAGGGCACAAGATTTAACCTAGAATCAATAGTTCCATACATTATACATTTAAAAAATAGAAATTCAACAATAATATCCACTTATAAAATAACATGCAATATATTCCTCCACTAGACTAAGAATATATCTAAATAATATCCATAAATTAGCTTCCAAATGTCAAAATTCATCTAAGTATCTCCAATCCACCCACAAGAAGCAAGTGTAAAATTTCTAAAGAGGTACGAATTCACAAAGTTGATGATGAAAGAGATCAAATGCGATCTCTATAATATATATGTGTCCAATGATGCCTAATTTTAGCCTATTGGCCCCTCAATTATGGGACAATACTAGGTAAGGTTACAAGTCGACCTTATAACCAATGTGAAAACATAATAATTAACCCATACGAGGGTTGAAATTTTGACATAATGCATGCATAGGGATCCTTTAGGAAAGCGTTGGCATGTTGTAGTGCCAAAATGAGTGTAGAGGGCTCCAAAAAATCAAGGTCTAAGGATTATCTCCTAAATTTCCATGCAAATCATCTCACAGACCCTTGTTTTGGGTTTGGGGCATAAAATCTAGTGTCATGGGTCCCTTATGGTGAAATATCTTGGTTTTGATATAAAATTGAGTGCTCTAAGGATGGTGTTAGCCCTCCCATGTCTCAAGGGGTGAGAAAAACCTCATATGGACCTAGGATCAACTTCCAAACCATGTGATCAATGCTAAGCCAATTGGGGCATGCTGGTCCAAGTGCATCATCTCATGAATAATATGGGGTAGAGTGGAAACTTATTGAGGTGCTGAGGGTTCCCATGGATATGAATGATGCTATGCAAGTGACAAGAGTCTCATGGCTATTAATGCTTCACTTGTAGGGTGTCATATTGATCCATAAACTACTGTGGATATTCCACTAGATAGTTAATCATAACATATCTCATAAAATTATACTTAAAAATCCAAGGTCCACATTATTATAGTTTTCTTTCTCTTTAGATTTATAGATATGTATATTAATGTTGATAATGTATGCATGCGAAATAAAATTATGCATAAAATAGAGTACAATGAAATAAAAACTCACACACACATTTGACAAAAGATATGACATGAGAAACACTTTCTAGAGAAAAATCCAACTGGAAGGTGAGGCTGCTTTGCTCTTTTTTTTTTTAATAGAAAATGTCTGCAAGTATAAATAAGTATTATGTGTGGCCTGTGGATACTACAATGCATAAATACCCTCTTTTTTCTCTTTCTCCTATCCCTCTTAGCTAGTTTTTCTCAACTATGGAACAAATTCCCTTGAAAGAATGGAA
The DNA here is from genome assembly GCA_034641835.2 of Pinus albicaulis. Classification (NCBI taxonomy): domain Eukaryota; kingdom Viridiplantae; phylum Streptophyta; class Pinopsida; order Pinales; family Pinaceae; genus Pinus; species Pinus albicaulis. The sequence continues at coordinate 363,138,873 of CM076575.1, forward strand.
CCCATTTTCCTTCTAGTGGCCCAATTATAACATAACTCAATAGCCTGCTAGTGGTTAGGTTTGAACACCTAAAATAATAACCAAAGTTACAATATATATAGAGTCTTCTACATCATAATCACATGGCTAGTCTACCCTTTTCATGAATACTGTGAGATGATGCAACATCCTCTCAAATTATGGTGGTGAAAACAGGAGGGTCAACTTCTTAATGACATAACTTTCACATACATAATCTAATTGATGCAATTCTCATTCCATTGGAAAGTTATATATGTCAAGAATAGAAATAAATGGTGCTGCAGTGAAGCAACAAATTTCTACCCCAAAAAAATGTCATTTGATGCCTCAAAACACTTTCGAAAGGTGTTAGACTGTGTTTTACCAAAATGGGTCCCAATAGTAAAAATGGTCCTATGAGTTGATTCCTCCACTTTTTCAACATCACACCTCCCCATTTTGGGATGCTTTTGGTCTCAAAAAGCTTTTATTGAATGAGGTGAGTAAAATTTTCCTCCACCTTCTTTTTGGTGTACGATTTAACTTTTCCTAAAAGTTGTCCTTTCAACCCAATCTTCCAAAGGTCATTATACCCCTATCTTGTAGTTATGGACCTCTTCTGAATAAATGTATCTTCTGTCAAATATTCTTGAGAATTTGGTACCAAATCCTCCAAAAAGGTAGGACCTATTCCTCTTTCTAATCTAGCATAGAAGGCTCATATAGTTTTAGATTCTCTACATTCACAAATAAGTAAATTGAGTTGATAGGAATTATCACCCATATTTTCTAGTATCTCGAAGGGACCATATCACCAGGCCTTTATTTTCCTACTAGACTCCTGTAGCCTCTCCTTATTCAATTGTAGCCATACTCTATCTCCCATCTCGAAATATTTCTCTATTCTATGTTCATAATGTCTGGCATGTTGTAGCTTACTCTAGGCCTATAGGTACTTCAACAAATGGTGATCTATGTGGATTGTTGTCTCCTTTCCTATCATATAGTGCTTCCACCTCTTCACAACTTGCACCAAGGCATAAATCTCCTTGTCATAGGTAGGGTGGTTTATCACTACCCCATAAAATATTTCACAAAGCTAGAACACAAGACTTTCTCCCTACATCAAGACCACTCCCATAACATACCCACTCACATATATCTCTTCAAGGGGTTGTTGTAAGTTTCATAGTGACATAATTAATGCTTGATTGATCTTCTTATTTATCTTCTTAAAGGACCTCTGTTGACCCTTTCCCCACTAGAACTCTTTCCACTTGTTGTTACGGCATGGAGTGGCACTACTAACATTGAAAATGAGGCTATGAATTTCCTCAAGTACTGAACTTCCCCAATGAAACTCCTAATCTCAAAAAAATTGGTAGGCACTGACCATTTCATGATGGCCTCCATCTTGGCAAGGTTTATATTCAATTATCCTCCATCTATCACATAGCCCAAATACACCAAATATTGTTGTGAAAACCCACACTTCTTGATATTTTCTAGAAGTTGTTGTTTCTTTAATGTCTCTAGCACTTGCATCAAATGTGAGTTGTGCTCCTCCTAGGTAGCAATGTATACCATTATATCATCCGAACAGACAAAAAAAATGAATCTATAAAAGGACATAATACATCATTCATTAATCTCATAATCATAGCTAACACATTACATAGGCCAAATGGCATGAAAAACTACTCATGCAAAACTTACCTAATTTTGAAGGTGGTATTCCAGGTATCTTCATCTCTGACTCAAACCTGGTGATATCCAGACAAAAAATCCAACTTGGTGAAGTAGTTTGCTTGTTGCAACTGATCCAATAGATCATCTATTCTGGGAAGTGGGTATTTATTCTTGAGTGTGATTTTGTTCAATTCCATTTAATATATACACATACACCAAGTCCCATCTCGAGTGACCCACATGGTGATGTACTAAGGTGAATGAAACCCTATGCTAGTAGCTGCTTCAAATTTTTCTTCACCTCACTTGCTTCTATAATAAACTACCTATATATCCCAATTTTTGGTAATGGGGAGTCTAGAAATAGCTATATCTCGTGATCCACTCCCCTCTTAGGTGGTAACATTTTAGGCTCTTAGAACACATCCCCATACGCCTGTAGCAACTCTTCTAGTTGTTGTTTCTATTTCTTAGTACATTCCTCTAGGCATTAGGGGAATTTTGAGGTTTAAAATGGGCATCCTAAGGAAATAATAAAATAATAGCTAAACCAATAAAATAATATTTATGAATTTTCAATTCACTTTTTGCACCACAATCCATGTAACCATAGTTAAATTCAATTCAAAAGTTGTACCAAAATAAATTTACTAAAAAAATTGTATTGATGTGACTATAAATAAGAATGAGATTTTCAAGAAAAAGTAATTATGATTGAACAACTAATGATGAACCACACTGGTTGGTTCGAAACGCGTCGACCTCGTTCTTTTGCATGTGATTATTACCGAATGAATTTCTACTAACTTAAAATAACATATAATAAATTTATAAATTCTTAATTATGTTATATGCTATTAATTAAAATTTATATTATTTAAATTGTATAATAACATGTAATTAATATACTATATAAAAATAATATAATAAATGCATAGGGATATGCATTGTTTTTTTCAAGAAATATGAACTGACAATAATATATTTTTATTCAAAAGGTATGAAATGAAATTTATTATGAGTACTTTACTTTGAATTTGAAAGTACTTAGAGCACTACCATGGTTAACCATGAGTTTTTATCCACCATTGAGAATGTGACAAGTGAGTACCTTTAACTCAATCAATGCCATCTCAACCATTAGGGATGATGTCATCCCTTAAAATGTGATTGGTTCTCATAAAGTGAATTTTGATTGTACATTTTTCTTAGGAGGCCCATTTTAGACCTCAAAATTCCCCTAATGGATGCCTTTCCTCTTAGTGACTCTTCAACAACCTATTTTTCTCTTAAATATAGTAAAACATACTTCTTGCTATAACTGATCAATTTCATTTCTTGGTTGGCACTTACCAACAAAAAAAATTACTTTCCTTTGTGGATGTTGATGGCGAACGATTTTCCATCCTTGACAAGGCGATACTGGTTGGCCCTTTGCATGAATATTTAATATGGAATAGGGACTCCCAAACACGACTCCACATACATCAACATGAACCACATTTATTTCTACTTCATCAATAAAATTAAGGCGGATGAAAAATATAATTTTTCATTATTTTGTTACCTTCAACTCTGCATCCTTATTTACCCATCCCAATGGATATAAGCTTATGATCCAGATGGATATTGGTGGCCACCCGCCTATTCCACTTGGGGCCTCACCATTGTCTCTTTCAGTTTTCAGTTTCGGCACAACTTACTATTTTTAGCAATTTTTCGGGTCTTGAACTTCCGGAGTTGTTTTGAGGCCCTAAATGACGTTTTCTTGGGCATCGGTTCTCTAGCTAATATAATTTTGTTTCAAAATCAATATTCGTGGTTAGCAGTTGTAGTCCTCGGATATATATTTCTAACTATGTATCATTTGCGTCAAACGGAGATAGTATGCCAAAGTTACGACCTCGGGTAGTTGAAACACCAATTTACCCAAACGGGGCCCATTGTTTTGGTGTTTCATCGCTAAGGGTTAGGTTTTTGGATGTTTAGGGTTTTCCATTTATATATACAATAAATAGGCCCTCGAGCCTCATTGTAACACAGTTCAGAGGTCTGTAGCCGCCACATCCCTTCTCAGAGATAAGCTACTAGCGTCCTAGCTAGTTTATTTCCATTATGTCTCTAAGCAAATTTCAGTTCTTTGATATTAATGAAATGGAGTTTTATTTCCACTGCATCTTTGTATTTATGGTTATATGTGTATTATGTTGCGTTCCTCCATAAATCCGGATCAGTGGTATCAGAGCAGTCTGCTTTTTTCTTGATCCTTCTTTGCATGTCCCCAACGCGGTCGGGGTATAAGGACTTAGGGCTCGATTTGGTTGAACCTTTGCAAGATCAACCTCGCAAACCCCGACTACCGCCAATGGGGGATGAAAATAAATATGAGGTAACATGTGATCCTATGAAAATATTGCTCGAGGAGGCCCTCAAAAATAAAGGAATGCGATGATGGATAACTTTGCCCAGATCCTTCAACAACTGCCCACCGGCGGCGCATCTGCATCCAATAGCCACTCTGGAGGCGCAAATACCTTTAAGGTACAACTATACTTTAATATTCCCATATTTGAGGGTCAAATAGATTCAGATGACTTAGATATATGGTTGAATCTATTAGAAGGATATTTCTCAGTTCATGGCTTTTCTGACCGGGAGAAGATTATTTTTTCACTCCTCAAAGCTACCCCCCATGTCAAGGACTGGTGGGAAACCTACTGTGAGAAAAAGGACGAGACATAAACCTCTCTGTTCTCAGCCGTACCCACTTGGAATTCTTTCCAAGATTCCATCAAGGAACAATACTATCCCGTGGGGAGCTATGAGGACAAGTACATACAATGGACCATGTTACGTCAACAAAGGCATCAAGATGTGCATGAGCTAATGAATTTGTTCCATACCCTGTGCACAAAGTTGGGTATCAAAGATTCGGAGAAAAATTTGGTGCTAAAGTATCATAGTTGTATGCACATATACATTCAGGAGGAAATGGAGTTCCTCGACATCTCCTCGTTTGGTATGACATGTTGGGTATACGAACAAAGTCCCACATTGACTAGAAGTGGGGAGGATCATGGGTATATAAGGATGGACAAATATCTCCATTGTTATGAGGCCTTTTGGGGTAAAGCCCATAAGCAAAACCATGAGGGCTTAGGCCCAAAGTGGACAATATCATACCATTGTGGAGATATGTGGTGTCCAGAATCCTTACAAGTGGTATCAAAGCCATGCCCCGAAGTTAGCGAAGTGGATGAATCCTCGAATGTCGAACGAAGGTGGTGGGCCCCGGTAATATCACGATGGGATCCATGGATGAGCTCGGTTAGACAGGCGGTATGCTTCGGATTCTTCATGGACGTGTCCTGGTCCCAACACGGTGAAGAGGAGTTGACCTGGGATAGAGCAAGCTCTCGAGGCAGGTGGTGCTCCATGTAAGGCATGTGCTTCCAACGCATTGGAGCGGAGAATCCTGGTTGGTAGAGAGTGGACGGATGGATAATCATTTGAGGGGAGGCTCGATGGTCCTTTGTTCGAGGGGAGGATTGTTGGGTATACGACCAAAGTCCCACATTGACTAGAAGTGGGGAGGATCATGGGTATATAAGGATGGACAAATATCTCCATTGTTATGAGGCCTTTTGGGGTAAAGCCCATAAGCAAAACCATGAGGGCTTAGGCCCAAAGTGGACAATATCATACCATTGTGGAGATATGTGGTGTCCAGAATCCTTACATGACATACCCATATGTTGCCCATATTGAGCAAAAATTCAAACCGAAGAAGCACGAATTTGGATCTACGAATAAAAAGAAAGAGAAAGATTCCCCCAAAATGTAGAACAAAGGACAAAGCCAAGGCATGGCGGCCCAAGACAACCTGCCAAAGCCACAAGAAAAGAACAACACCGCGAAGCCAAAGGACACAAGAAAGTGGTGTGAGTTGCATAAGTGAGTATCGGGCCAAGCAGTCGTTGGTGGCCAAGATTAGGGCTTCTGAATCAGATGCATGCTCCAACTCTGAATTAGAAACTGAAAAGGGGAATGACAAAGGGAAACATATTATTGATGCGGAGCCCAACGCCACTACTGCCACTATGAAGATCCAGAAGGAGGAATCGAAAGATCCAGAGGAGGAGTGTCTCTTCCACTCCCAAATGTGGGTAAAGGGTTCCCCGCTATAGTTAATTGTCGACAATGGGAGCCAAAAGAACCTCATTTCAGCAAACTTCGTGAAGCGGTTGGGCTTGCTGACCACAACGCACCCACAACCATACACCATCGGGTGGCTTCACTAAGAATGGGATCTTCACGTCAGCCAGTAGTGCCACCTTTCCTATAACATCAAGCCCTTCACGAATGTGGTATTATGTGAAATTTATCCTCTTGATGTTTCTGATGTATTATTAGGCCAACCATATTTGTGGAAGCGACATGCTATGTATGAGTCCCGGCCTCGCACTGTTATTGTTACTTTGGGAAATAAGATGTACAGGATACTAGAGGTACCACCGCCGGCCACTATCTCTTTGGTTACTGCAAAACAATGCAGTAAGCTCATTTCCAAAACCAAGAAATTTGTTTTCCTGATGATCCGCCCACAGGGCAAGAAGAATACTGTGGCCACGACCTCCAGGCAGGGCTCCTCTGCACGACAACAACAAATGGCCAAGGTTGTGGAGGAGTACGGGGACATCTTCACCTCACCCACAGGGGTTCCTCTGCACTGTCAGGTCAAGCACCCCATTGATCTAGCCCTAGGTGCACCATTACCCAATGGACTGATCTATCGATGCTCTGTTCTAGAGAACGATGAAATCAAGAGGCAGATTCAGGAGCTGTTGCAGAAAGGTCACATCCGGCCAAGTTCATCGCCCTGTGGTAGCCCGATCATGATGGGACTTGGAGACTTGACTATCGGGCGTTTAACAAGATAACTGTCTAGAATAGGTACCTAATCCCATGGATTGTTGATCTTCTGGACCAACTCAAAAGGGCGAAATATTTCAACAAGAACAACTTGAAGTCTGGGTATCACCAGGTACCAATCGAACCCTCCAATGTGTGGAAGACTACCTTCAAAGCCAAGGAGGGCCTTTTCAAAAGGTTGGTCATTCCTTTCGGGTTGATGAATGCTCCCGCAACCTTCATGAGGTTTATGGATGACATCTTATGGCCATTCACCAACTCATTTGTAGTGGTGTACTTGGATGAAATTCTGATCTTCAGCCAAACTTAGGAAGAGCACCTCCACCACATCTGACAAGTCCTCCAAACACTGCGGAAACACAAGTTGTGTGCCAATTTGGAGAAGTACACTTTTGGCATGACCCAGGTTCAATATATGGGATACATTATTAATGAAAGGGGGGTGCATGTGGATCTAACTAAGATCCAAGTCATTCGGGATTGGCCAGCCCCAACTACTCTAACAGAGCTTCACAGCTTTCTGGGTCTTGCTAATTGATACCGTAGGTTCATGTTATGATTCTCTCATATCACTTGGCCCTTGAGTCAAGTCACTAAGGGAGGAGCGAAAGAAAAATTATTTTGGTCGAAATCTTAACAAAAGGTGTTCGTAGAATTGAAACATTGCCTCTATTCTGCCCAGTGCTCACATTACCAGACTTTAAACAACCATTTGAGATCGAGACAGATGCCTCTAACTATGCTATTGGGGCAGTTCTTACTCAACGGGGGCATCCAATGGCATATCAAAGTGAGACATTGTCCGACATAGTTCGCAAGTATCCCAATTATGACAAAGAAATGTATTCCATTGTGTAGGCTTGTCGACAATGAAAGCATTACATTTTGGGGAAGGAAACAATCATCCACACAGAACACTGACCCCTGCAGTTCATACATACACAAGGGAAGTTGCAGAACAATTGCCATCAGAATTTGTCCACATATCTGCAACAGTTTCATTTGAACATTAAGTATAAGAAGGGTAGCACCAATAATATTGTAGACTACCTCAACCGACCACTGATCGTGGCGCTAACCACTGTTCTCAAATTTTGTGGGCACGAGACTTCTGATTGGCCGCTTCTCTACAAGAGCGATCCAGAATTAGGCCACACATACAAGGCACTCTTGGGGGGTACGCAAGTTCCAAAATTTCACCTCCAAGATATACTATTATGTCACCTGAGACACCTTTGTTTTCCTTCAAGTGAGCGTGCCAAGATGATATGGGAAGTAGACTATAGTCGAGTCACTGGGAATATCAGGGTTGAGAAAACAATGATAGTACTGTAGAAGTATTTCTATTGGCTGAATCTTTGACAGGATGTCGGGAAGTACATTAGATATTGCACTACTTGCGCCATTGCCAAACCAACCATCAAGAAGCAAGGCCTCTATACTCCACTACCTACCCCTAGTAGACCTTGGGAATCCATCTCCATGGATAACATGTTGGGACTTCCTTCTGCTAAGCATGGAAACAACTGTGTTTTCGTCGTCGTCAACAGATTCTTGAAGATGTCCATTATGGCGGCCTGCAAGAAGAATATCACAGTAAAAGCCACTGCTAAACTCTTCTTTGAACGAGTGTGGGTGCATTTTGGGATCCCATAGAATATCATATCAGATCGGGACAATAGGTTCCTCAGCACATTTTGGTCCAGCCTTTGGGCAATGTTGGACACGAAGCTCACCAAGTCCACAACTTTCCATCCCCAATCTTATGGCCAGATAGAGGTCGTCAACATGATGATTGTACACATTTTGCACATTTACAATTCAAAGCATCCATGCACATGGGATGAGAGCCTCCCTTATGTACAACACAGTTATAACCGGGTTCTCCACAACTCAACCAGCCACAACCCCTTTCAGGTGGGATTGGGATTCCGGCTGCTATGTCCTATTGACGTAGCCATGCCATTTGCTGCTACTTAGGTTGATTCAGCTCATGTCCAGTCTGAAGCTGACAAAGCGAACATCTTCATCGAGCGCATTCAGCACATCCACCAATAGGTTCATGACATGTTGTACGGATCCAATGCTAAGTAAAAGAAACGGCATGATCAACCTCAGGTGCCACACAACTTCCAGGTGGGCAACAGAGTGTGGCTACATTTGCAGAAGGAGCACCTCACTAGAACTCACTGCAAGCTTCACTACAAGGAAAAGATCCTCTAGCAGATGTTTTTGAGGAACCCCTTATAAAAATACCCCAGATATCTGTTTCTAGCAGAGGTTACTAGAGGAGGTTGGCGGGTGCAGGTGTTTGTGGATGTATTTCATATGGTGCACTTATCACTGTAAAACACACCGGTGTGTTCAACACGAGAAAGCATCGGTGCACACAAAAAATTGGCACACTGGACACTGTGTGCTCCGTACACACCCGTCTGGTGCATTTTATTTTTGTAGTGCATCGGTCCTTTACAACATATCCACATCAGTGCCTCATAAAAAGCGTGCGAAAACAAAAACTGCCTGGTGCGGAATGAAGAAAACGCACCGGTGCGCCCATAAACCCCGCGCACCGGAACGGGGTTAAATAAAAATAAATTACGGCCAAAAAACCACACAAAACATTGGCACACCAGACACTGTGCGCTTCGCACAGACCCGTGCGATGCATTTTATTACTGTAGCGCCCTGGTGCTTTATAGAGCATCTGCACTGGTGCCTTATAAAAAGCGCGCGAAAACATAAACCGCCCGACATGGAATGATGAAAACACACCAGTGCACCCATAAACCCTACACACCGGAACAAGGTTAAATAAAAAAAATATTATGGCCAAAAAACCACACAAAACATTGGCACACCGGAGACCGTGCACTCCGTACACACTCGCTCGGTGCGTTTTATTACTGTAGCACCCCAATGCATTACAGATCATCCGCACAGGTGCCTCATAAAAAGCACATGAAAATAGAAACTGCCCGGCGTGGAATGACGAAAACGCATTAGTACGTCCATAAAATCCCATGCACCAGAAGAGGGTTAAATAAAAAAAAAATTACAGCCAAAAAACCACACAAAACATTGTCACACCGGACACCATGTGCTCCGTACACACCCTCCCGATGCATTTTATTACTATAGCGCACCGATGTTTTACAAACCGTCTGCACCAGTGCCTCATAAAAAGCGCACAAAAATAGAAATCACCCGGTGCGGAATGAAGCAAACGCACCGGTGTGCCTATAAAATCCCACTCACTGGAACATGGTTAAATAAAAAAATTTATGGCAAAAAAACCACATTTTTCACTTTTGTCAGTGCTACAAAGCTCTCAAGCATTGGTGGAATTTATCCTTGTCTGAGCCGCCCTGACATCGGTGCTCCTATTGCACTCATTGCATGCATTGCTGTTATGCATTGCCCACAAATCTCCAGCTTGAATTTTGAAAAATGGTGGACAAATTTTCTTTTGCAAATTATACAACCAATATGCCTCCTCGACGAGCAAATGTACAGGTATTTTTCTTGTTTTTCCATAATTAAGCCTTTTAGTGGATTAGAATTTCAAATAACCTTAAAATTAACCTTTTAGAAAGTTTTTTTTTTTTTTTTTTTTGTCGCACGGTGCGCTCGAGTTGTTCGGCTCGCATCGGTTTGTGGTGTTGCCTGTAAATTTACAAGCCGCACCACTGTCGGTGCTAATGGTATCCGCTCCAGTTTCGAGGCGGTACCAATAGATGCACCGTGTTATTTTAATTTTTTTTTTAAAAGTGTGGTGCAATCGTTTACCAGGCATCACCGTTCACAATGTGGAATAGCGGCAACACGATGCTGTGACTAAATTATCCGCCCCAGGGCTGGTAATGTTATCAATGCACCATGTTGTTGCTATTCCACATTGTCAATGGTGTGGCCTGGTAAACCGGTGCTAATGGTATCCACACCGGTTCCAGGGCGGTACCAAAGGTGCACCGTGTTATTTTAATTTTTTAAAAAAGTGCGGTGCGGTCGGTTATCCGGCCACACCGTTGACCTAGTGGAATAGATGTGACGCGGTGCGTTGACCAAAATAGCAGCCCCGGGACAGCTTTTTTGTTAGCGCACGGCTTTTCGTATTTCACTTGGGTCAACAGTGCGGCCTTGTAAAAGATCGCACTGTTCTTTATGTCACGATGGTAGGAGGTTGGTCCGCTGACTTAACTATACGCCCCAGGGCATAGAGTTTCGTCAGCGCACCACCCTCTTGACACTGTACATAGTCAACGGAGCACCATCCTCGGGGCGCTTAATATTATTAAGTGCACCGAGGCCGGTGGGCTCCATAGAAAGACGCACTAGGATCAGTGTGTGACTGTGTTTTTGGCACACCGAATGTTTTTTATTTTGTTTTCAAAAAAAACTTATATATGTATATTTCTAAATACATGTCTCATTTAATAAAAAATTGTGTTTAATATGTCAATCATTCAGAGACGTGAAAGGAGAGAAAAGGGGGAACAACAATAACAACAGGCGGAGTAGTATAACATGGTTCGCCTGTGGGAGGCACGAGAGAGGGAGAGAGATGCATACCCTCACCCTATTATAGCAGCTATGCAAAGGCTCCTAAGGCAGGTAGGCCTCCTCAAGTTCTATGAGGAGGCTACTTCCCTAAAGGGCCATAGTTTGTTTTTGATACATCTTATCCGAAGGTGGAATGCCCAACAAAAGGATTTCCGGGTTGGTATCAACCAGTGGTACATGCCCACTGAGGAGGATATATACTTCATTATAAGGCTATCGAGGAGAGGGGTGGATTTTCCCTCGTTCCTAGAGGTTCCGGCTGGCTGTGTAGTAGGGAGTCAGTTAATTTACTCCCAGAGATACATTGGAGAAAATGTACTGTCTCCTACAAAGTTTCAGGTTGCTGGAGGTTAGTTACGTATTGGTGCATTTGGTAGGGAGGAGGTGCAGTGTCTCTCACTTATCATTTCGACCATTTTGCACAACACCAGTGACGGGCAAGGCATTAGTTTCCCGATTCTATATTATGTTGATTCTTTAGTACAGGAGCCACGACTTGTTAGGTGGTCTGCCATTTTTTTACGCCAGTTCTGTACATCCTTAGATAGATTTTGTGCTCATGCACAAGGGAGGGTGAACTTCCCTTTTGCTTCAAAGATTTTTTGTTTATTTTTTGAGAGGTTTCCAGAGACGAGGCCTACTTTTCTTCAGCAGCCTCGTAGGATGACGTTTGAGGCACCTATGCACATGTGGGGGCAGATGCTGCCCAAGAGGGGCGACACTGACTTTTTTGCGAGGATATCGCAGGATGCACTGGAGTTTCTAGTCAGTGTTGATGAGCATCCCTTCGTTATGGTCCCCTGTCCTTACGTGGGTTTTGATTGGCGAGGGTGTCCCAACATCCTCTTCACAGCTGATGAACTGCCAGATAATAGAGATAATATTACTTTTTTATATATTTAAATTTATTCTAGCATGTTCTTTAACTTGTTTTTATTAAATTGTGTAATGAAAATTTCTAATTATTGTTGAGTACTTGTATATATTTTGTAGACATTGGCTCTTTTGATGGAGAGGAGATGCCAACACCAGTACCACATGATCCAGGTGTGGATCCTGATGATGATCAGGGCATGCCAAATACCGAGGATCATTAGGAGGCCAGTGCTAGGCATGGTCAACTTGATGCTAGATACCGGATGGAGTTGGGCGACCAACTTAGTGCATTGATTGCTGAGGTGGGCATCTGGCCCGCTCATTACAGAGACATAGAGGCCGATGATAGGCTATTATAAATGTGAAGAGGCATGTCGCGTGACATGTACAACCTGATGCGGCATGTCATAAAAGTTATGATAAATTTTACACGACTGAAGAGGATTGTTGAACTTTATAGGCATGGTCGAGATGCAGTAGGTGATGGAAAATCCATGAGAAGTGACTCTTCATCTCATGATCGTTCACCTCGCGCCACGTCAGACGAGCATGAGCCTCCACTAGCATCCAACAATAATCATCATGGAGATGAGGTTGGAACATCGACCACGTCCAGTCAGCAGCCTGCAACATCCATCAGTACTCATGATCATGAGCAGGCTGGACCATTGACCGTCGAGGCTGCACCATTGACTGAGCAGGCCTCCACTAGTACTGATATTGATGTTGTACTACCACCAGCTGATCCATGACATTTATATTACAGTTGTATATTTTTAACATTATTCAGTTATATCTATATATATATATATATATATATAGTCCATGTATTTTATGTTCATGTTGCAGTTGTACTTAATTTACATGTTGGTGATCATCATGATGTGTATATTGTTAGGTCATGTTAGATATGTTCATTTAATGTGCAGCTTGCAGATAGATGTGTATGTGATGATAGCATGAGTTATTTGACATGAGATGTATATTTGATGTTTGTGTTGTGATGATGTTAATATATAATGTTAATTGTGTTTTGTTAGATGATCATGATCACGATGATGTTAGCGATTTTGAATGTTTTTTTTAGTCAAATATGATGTTTGTACGATGGTTATCATGAACATGATGTTTATTAATTAATTTAATACTAAATGATCATAATATTGTAAAATTGTAATATTTGTAATTCTAATTGTATGTAAAATTCTAAAATTGTAATTGTAATGGTATATATGTAAATTTGTAAAATTGTAATTGTAAGTTTTTAATTTGTCAAATTGTAATTGTATATATGTAAAATTCTAAAATTGTAATTGTAATTGTAATTGTATGTGAAATTGTAAAATTGTAATTGTAATTGTATGTAAAATATTTGTAAAATTTTAATTGTATTATTGTGAACTGATTGTAATTGTATGTAAAATTCTAAAATTGGAATTGTAATTGTATGTGAAATTGTAAAATTGTAATTGTGATTCTAATTCTAATTTTAATTGTAATTGTATGTAAAATATTTGTAAAATTTTAATTGTATTAATATAAAATGAATTTATTAAAATGTGTAAATTTGTAAATTTTAAATAATTGTAAAATAATAAATCTAGAATAATATGATTTATTGTAACATAATAAAGTTTAGAAAATTAAATTCATGTACTTTAGAATTATCATTATTTTATTATGATCTTAGATACAAAAAAGAACTAATTTATACAGTATGCCATTGTTTTTGAGATCAACATAATTGCAAACTATCAAGTGAATTATTGATTTTAACATTAACACAATGCAAATTACCAATTAATTCAAAATACATATTATAATGTTTTGAAAAACCCATCTTAAAAAGTATAGATATTGATGAAATAACACATGTACCATATCACTCTCAGTTCTCATGATCACCCTCATTGTCTACCAGTTCACATGGCATGATAACACTATTGTTCTCAAAAATATGTTTTGATCTAGGGTCATGTGTCAATACGAACCACCAATCCCTATCCAACACATCTTGGTAAAAAAACACTTGGTTTCAGTGTTTAGGGAAAACATAGGGCTCCTTAGCTTCATCCCACATCTTTCTAGAGTTGATACATATCAGCCTACTATCGCGATCTTCCTTTACATTATTCCGATCAAAGGTGTCCAACCACTTGCACCTAAAAATAACACATTGGAAAGAAGAGAAATCCACTTTAATGATCTCTTGTATCTTTCCGACGTAACCTAACATCCCTCGTACTAGGCTTTGATCATGGTGGCTAGATCAACTAGATTGATCGAACTCGACATCCAATCCACAGTCTTGTGTGATGTTTCCAACATCGGCATTTTTTGTAAGAAAATGGTGTCCATATGCCCACATATATGGGAACAAATGCACCTATTATAAAAAAGTTAATAAAATCATAATTTCATGTGTCTTATAATAACCCAACAGTTAAAATATGAAATGTAGATGTCTTAATATAAGTTTCAAATTTACACATAAATTAAAAAGATCATTACCGAGTTGCTACACTCAATCCCTACGTTTAGCACATCCTTTTCAACACACAAGGAACGACTGGTAGCACTATGTTTCTCTCTGACTTGGTCAACAACCCAAATGTTGGGGCACCTTTTCTTTTAAATGATAGGGACAAGGCACACTTATACCATTCAACCATCTGAATTATTTCCCGTCACTATCCCATTTCATCCTCTTTTGTTCGTATAATGTGACCCACGGTGGTGTCGCTTCAGAATTGTAAAGAATGAATTTATTGATTGCTTCAATTTCTGCATTCGCTGATGAAATCAAACCAACATTATATAATACTTAGAGATCAAAATATACATTATATCGAAGTTCAACATGAATATTAATTACTAAATTTGAAAAATTATAAGTCGCGTAATCTTTATCAAGCGCTTTTTTCCACTCGTTTGTAGCAAATCCCCTTCTCTTTTGTCTTCATCCTTTCATTGTCCCAGATCACCACACCTGATCTGTTGTCGATCTGCTTGATGTACTCAATGGCATAATAGAAAGAATCATATGATATGTACCCTTCTGCCATAAACCCCTCGGGTTTTTCCCTTTGTTGAACAAAAACTTTCAATATCTTCATGTACCTCTCTAAGAAGAACATCCAATGACAAGAAACCACCCCAACTAATTCAACCTCATCTGTTAGGTGGATTAGAAGTTGAACCTGTAAGTCCATGAAACTCGTCGGCAGTTCCTTCTGAAACATACAAACAATCTCAACTATCTCTTGACGCCACTGTGGAATGCTAGCCGCATGAATATCCTTTGACGTGATCCAACGTATAAATGCAGATAATTTAGATGTGGCATGTCCTAGGTCTTGAGGGAATTCATGTTTCACAAAACCACACACGAACAAAGGATAATGACACTGCAAATTTATAAACACGTGCAATAATATACAAAATCAGTTATGTTTTATGATCCCCTCATGGGATAAAATTTATTAATATAACCAATAATAAAATCATGCTTTTGACATTATACGTACTCTTAGAAGATTCAAATGGTGATGTGATTTCAATCCTGAAAAATGGTCATCCACAGTGAAGCAACGTGGTAGTGAAGACTCGTATGAATTTGGCACCCTCACACCCATTATAACTTCCTTTGCCAAAGATATATCATATTTTTTTAAAATCCATGGGACATCACCTTCTTTGAAAAACCATGAATTAGAGGGACCAATGCCTGCATTTGATTTCGTACTTTCTAATCATCTCGGCCAATTTTTCTTTTTAGTTTTTGAAGTAATAAGATCTTTCCTAACAACCAATGTGTCACTTTGTTTCGATGATCTGTGCCTCCATAAAGAAGATGAAACATTTTTAAATATATGCACGAGATCTAATAAGTGGGTAATCTTAATATGCTCCCAATATGGGAGGTCATAAATGATAGATTTCCTTTTCATCCCATTGGGAAATTTCTCAACATAGGTGTCAAAGAAATCTGGATCATCGAACATAGGCTCCCCATTTGAATCGAACATTTCTATGAAATCCTTCTCATTCTCTCTCTCATATTCTCTAAGCCATTAAAATAGTGTCATTATTGGAAGCCTTTGGGTTCTCTCTCATTTAACATTGAAAGTGGATGCTGCTCTTCTGTAAGGGTGTTCTTCTGGTAGGAATACCATGGAGCAATCATACACTGGCTTTCGTAGGTCCTTAGACCATCTAGTTTTCAGAGAAGGTCCACAACATTTACATCCAAAATACCCTTTTGTTAAAAGACCTGCAAGATTATATTTGTATACATTAATTAATATGCATGACACATTAAAGAATATCATGAAGATCAGAACAAATATTACAACGAATTAAATAACTAATATGTGAAAGAATATTGTTACGTATATAAACAAATCAATAAATTAAACATGTAATTTACCATAGCAAACTCCTAAGCCTGGATAATCATGTGTCGTGTAAGCACATATGCCATACAATGTAAAGTTCCTCTCTACTGCGATGGGTCTTGATATATCATATACATTTATCCCATCCCATAATTACTTCAATTCATCTACCAGTGGTTGTAAGTAGGTATCCATATTCTTCACTTGTCTTCTACCAGGGACTATGAGAGCCAGCATAAGATGTTCATTCTTCAGGGATAACCATGGGGGGATATTGTTATTGATCAATACTACAGGCCAAACAGAATAGTTGGTGTTCTGGAGGGAATATGGGTTGACGCCATCCATGGCTATGCTGAGTCGTAGACTTCGTACTTCATCCTTGAATTTTTCGGGCCATGTATCCTCTATATGCTTTATGGCTATTGAATTAGTTGGGATTCGCATAACTCCCAACTTAACTCTGTGTGGGGCATGCCATCCCTGCAACATAGCTAATTATTTGCAACGAAAGAGACTTTGAATCCTTGGTATTATAGGCATGTGCCTCAATATCTTAAAATGAGGACCAATACGTGATTTTCCATTCTTTTTTGATTTATCATACCTGTCATGCCCACATTTCGGACACATCTCTTTGTCTGCATATTCTCCTCTATATAGAATACAATCATTTGGACATGCATGATATGATATGTACTCAACACTCAACATTTTCAACAATTTCTTTGCCTCTTCACAGCTACTGGGCAAGACATTATCACTTGGAAGAACCTTAACTTTGAATAACATGTACTTGGTGATCATGGAAAAATATATTAATAAATGTACATTAATGTTGATATAATTATTAACGTTCATAAAATTTACCATTTGTAATTTTCATTGCTGTGTACTGATTATATTTCAAATCTAAGGGAGTAATTTATTGTAACTTACCTCAAAAGCTCTGAGAAACATGCATTCGACAAGACAAACTTTGCTTTCAATTTGTACAGTAACATCGTTGTCCCCAATTGGGTAGACTTTGACTGACCGCCAGGTCCAAAGAGAGGGGTGGTGGAAGAAAATTTAAGGCTTTCGAAAAAGGTGTCAATGATATGAGCATCATCTCCTAGCTTATCATCTTTTTGGAATGAATCTAACAACATTGTCTCCATGGCAGTCGTATCCCTTAAGTAATCATCCATACCAACCTCTACTTGATTGCCTCCATTGCCAACTTGTGAAGAACTACTATTGCTGTATTCATTCCTAATTGTTGAATCTGGACGTAGCGAGAATTGAATCGGTGGTTGATTCAAATATGGTAAACAGAAAATGATGCCATAATAAATAAATACACAGTTCATAATGCCGCGAGTACCAAAGAAGTAAAGCTGGAGGACTTTAATTTGGAACCTAAAAACCCCAACGGTGAATTAAGGTACCTGTGAAGAAAATGACAGAGTCGGTTATGAAAACTATAACATTTCAACAAAATCAACAATGCAATTCATAAATCCTTGCCAGTCGAACGATGAAGCGTTTACCTGCTTCAAAGCCTCGGAATGTAAAAAATTAGAAAATATACCTTCCTATTTGCTGAGCGAGGGGTAAAAATAAGAAAAAACATAGTAAAGACTACATTACCTTATCTAAAAATACTTAACAGGTTGTGACTGTAACCCTGCACGAATAAATGTCAAGAGGAAGTTAAAACCAAGTAAATAGAAATTTTAAAGCAAAGCTGATGATAGGGTAAATAATTTAACGAGATAACTAAGTATGAAAACTTGGATATTTGGTTGGCTTACTGGCCGTATCTGGAAGTCGGCAACAAAAAATTGAATTAGAAATAGTCGAGAATGAAGCTTCTCCAGTCCGAGAAAATATTTACAAACTACTAAATCACCTGTGAATCATTAAGCAAGGAAATTTCTCAAATTTAAAAAATGGATCTTACGCTACCGCAAAGGGCTAAAATAAAAAAATGTAGGTGCAATTCGTGTTACCTGTTTGAAGCACCATGGCAAGCCAAAGCTCAAGTTGAAAGACTGTTTGCTGGTTGACAGAGCAAGGGTAGTGGCAGGGTTGCATAGAGGCAACACCGAGTGAGCTTGAAGTCAAATGAAGAATTAGTTAGGGTTGAGAGGGGTCGATACCCTAAATGGGTACTGATAAAATGTCCACCGTAGATCTCTTAACCCCATATCCGACAACGACCAGAAAGGAAAATGTCACCTATACATCCCATATCCACATGTGAAGGTACAATACTTCATATACTCCTAATAACTCATAAGCTACAACAAATATCATTTAACAAAGGATGAATTCATATGTTCTAGTTAATAGATATGCCAATCATCGCATTGTCCCTTCGAGGTATTAATGAAATATGACATGAATTAAATTACATCATCTAATCAACCTAAGATTATAAGCGTTGCTTACCATGACTTGAGTACAAGCATAGGTGTAGAGAAAGTCGAAGAATCTAGGTAAGTCAATCCATGTGGAATATCCATAAGATCACTATTATATGGCTAGTGTTGAGTTGAATTAATAAGCATATAGGTTTAACTTTGCTATGATCACAAATATTAATATGGAAATTATATGAAGGGTAAAATAAGATTTTATTTATTTATTGTTGTACTGTTATGTATGTTACACCGGGGAACTTGACACTTTAGGGGACATATGTCAAGAAACAATTAGTTTTTGACTCTAGTGACCTCCATGATATCCCTATTCTAGATACCTCCATGTCTGGGGCCCTTAGAGCTGGTATACCCCCTTCCTCTCATCCCAAATGACCATTCTGTCTTAAAATATACGTGACTTGGGGGACACTGCTAAAATGATTTATTTATGCCACCTCTTTTCCTCTCTTCGACCGACTGTTGTACTCATTCAAGAAACCATGGTTGACTCATTTAAATCTCTGGCTTACTTTGGACTGATTTATCCATACTGGTGTATTGTTGCTTTAGAATCTTGTGGATTTTTTGGGGGTTTAATAGCCCTATGGGACCCGCATTGAGCGGATTTTAGAGCCTACAAATTCTTTACAGGCATATTTCTCTCTGTTCATATCAGGGGATCTCGAGATTGGATGCACATTTGGAACTTGTACACCCCATATGCCAATCGACGTCTTTTCTGGAACTCAGTAAAATCGTCGAAAACCCTTAAAATTATATCGCTAATTATTGCATGATACATTAATGTGATTTTGTCCCAGGATGAATATTGGGGATCTCCGGGACACAAAAATCAACTCTCTGATCAACTTATTTCTCTCTTTGGTGAAAATCATCTGGTGATGTCTCTCCTCCCCTTGAACCCACTTGGAACAATGAAGGAAGTGGGGTGGATATGTTGGTAAGAGGTTGGACCACTTTATGGTACATCAAAGTCTGTTTTGAATTATGGGTAATATGAGGTTAGAGGTGGTGAAAACTAACCATTTCCCTATTATGTTACAATGGAGGAAATAAAGGGAGTGAAGGGGTATCCTGTTTAGGTTTAACAAAATTTGGATGAAGGATAATGGGTTCAATAAATTTGTTTATGATGTATGGAATTCCTTTGGATCCTTACCTAGTCAATCGGCTATGGATTACATATCTGGGATACTGTATGCTCTTAAGAGTTGGGTAAGGACATCAGAGTAGGGAAAAAAGGCTCGGTTATATGCTGAATTGAAAATATTATGAGATGAAATTCATGACATTAGTCATTGGCTCAAGGAGACTCAACCCTCCCAACATACCCTTGACCAGTTGAAATTTTTGGAACACCGGAGGAAACATATTCTGATGATTCAGGAGAACACATGCATGTTGAAGAGTAGTGTTATCTGGATACATCGAGGTGATTGTAATTTTTTTTCATAAATTTGCAAATCAATGGAGAATTTTGAATGTTATCTGGTGTATAAGGGGTGAAGATGGATCCTAAAAATACTTTGATGTGGAAATATAACAAGAGGCAGTCAAATAATTTGGTGGCCTCTTCAAGGACAAACTTGCGGTACATATTGATGACCAATTGTGGGAAGTTGACGAATACCTGATTGTTTTTGACCAGAATGTTAACAAGTTTCTCAACCACCCTGTATCATTGGAGGAGGTCCATTTTGTTCTCAAATATTTTTCAAAGGACAAGTTCCTAGGTCCAGATGGATGGATGGTTGAACTCTTTCTACACTTATTTGAACTTATGGGGGAAACTCTTCAAGATATGGTTGAGGAATCTAGGACTAGAAGATACATCTCTGGTTCCATAAAGTCGACTTTCCTTTTTTTGATCCCAAAGGTTAGTGCAACCACCACTTTCGTGGATTTCAGGCCTATCTCACTATGTAACATTCTATACAATATTATATCGAAGATAATTATAGACCAGTTTAAAGGACCCCTCTCTGCACATATTTCCATGGAATAATTCGGGTTCCTACATAATAGGTCCATCCACGATGTTATTGAAATATTACACAAATGTATGCATACTATTCATATAAAGAAAAAGGAGGTTGTTGTGATGAATATTGATTTGTAGAAAGTGTATGACTGTGTGGATTGGAGGTTTCTCAAGCTCATACTTGTAAAGATTGGTTTGGAGCACATGATTGATCTAAGGCTCAAGTTTTAGCTAAAAATTGAAAGTGCTCGAAATTGCTTTGAACCTTAACGATTGGATAGATTTCATCGCCAGTATTTTGATGCAACTCGTTTCACCAAAATCTGAGTTCGTTCATCTGTTGTTCGTTTTCCAAAATAGGCAAAAAATGAGCAGAACAGGTACTATGCTGATGTGGCAGGTGCAATTAGCATTGCAGGAATATTCTCCAGATTGCAGCCAGTGACACTATGACAAGTGTCATCTTCAGATTCGCCAGATGGGTTAAGTGAAGAGAAAAATTTCCCAATGACCTTCAATTCTTCCTAAGTTGGAAATTGATTTTTTTTTTAGGGTTGGAGTGAGACCCAACTAGAGGGCGCCACATGTCCTCTTTGGTGGGCTGCCTCCTAAACTGTGGGGGTCAAATTATTTGATGTTTGATCGGACTAAGGTTCATGATGGAAGTTATTTGAATATATATAATATATATATTACAATATTTATATATTATATAGTTTCAAACCTAGAAACCGACAGACTTTACCATCTTTGGAGGAGCCTCTACCTAAAGTTGGAGCGGGGTTAAACTTGACCGAGTCGAAAAAATTGGCGGAATGGTATTATAAATTGTTGTAAAATTATATGGTGGAGTCAGGGCTTGAACCCCTGATCTCCCGCCTGCTAATTGACCGCGATACCATCTCCGTTCCAGGATAGTTCTTACCCTATACATCTTCTGCGAATATTTGAAGTCTAACTGCCCGAAAATTGGGGGTTGGAGGGGGTCCAGCCCCTCGGGCCAACTCCTTCCCCATGTGGCCACTCCGCAAGAACTAGGCACTAAAACCATTGGAACATGTGGGATATTTCTGAATCACGTTTAATTAATTTAAGGCGAGGATTAATGACGTTTAAACGTCATTAGCACTAAAACCACACTTAACATTAAAACAGTTTTATCCACTCGTCAATCCTGCATTACACTAATTAATCCCTACAATTAAACTGGAGGAATTTTTGGAGGTAGCACCAAACTTTTTGGAATTTCCAAAATTAGAATTTTAACTGGCAGTCTCTCCAGTTTTGGAGGAGAAATTGGGGCAAAGTTGGTTTTGGTCATAACTCACTCAATTTTCAACCAAATTGAGCTCATTAAAAGTCATTCCTGACTAATTTTCATGCTAGGAACTCAATGAAGCAAGTTGTAGAGGCAGAAACAGTCATCTACAAGTGTTTATGTGCGTTTTAATATTTTTTAAGGCAAGGGCCACTAGGTGTTAGGGTCATTTCCAGAGCATCCATAGTCCAAATTCAGCAAAAAAATAGTCATTTATGGGAGATTATGATGTTTTAAACTCATTGGAATAGGTTCCAAGAGGTTTTGAAGCTTGTAACATCAATTTGAGCACACTTGAAGCTAATACAAAGGTCACACTATGAAGCTGGACCAAGGAGATGTAGCCCAAGAGGGGTGAATTCCTTTATCAAAATTCTCTGTTTTAAGCTCTTTTATGTGTGTTTGATGTGTTTAATATTTCTTATGTTTTTTCATTTAAAATTATGTTTTTTTAAGCTTATGAAAAACTCATAATTTCACTAAGTACACTGTTTTCCAATCACATGCTCATAAACAAACTCATGAATTTTGAGTAAAACAATGCAAAGAAAAGTTTATATTTGAAATGAAACTAGCACAACAATAACTAGCAAGTAATTTTAGATCAATTTGGTATCAGAGCACAAGGTTGATTTCTTGTTTTACTTGAAGAGTTTTAATAGTGCAAAATTACTGATGCTTACAAGATTGAGATTGCAGAGAGGAGAAAGGAAGCTACTGATAGCTAGTCCAGAAGTTAGGACAAGAAGGAAGAAGGTTGAGAAAGCATCATCCTCACCCAAAGGACCACTCAATGAAATACTTGAAGCATAAGAGGAATTAATTGCACAAGAGGTTGAAGTGGTTGAAGAGACACAAGCTGCAGAGATAGAGCTTGAATCCATAGCCAAAATGTCAGGCCGTGAAGGAACTCATGAACATTTTGAAGAAGAGGATGTCAAGAAGGAGTTCAAATAAATGCAAAGGATGGTGAAAATTATGTATGGATATTTAATGGCAAACGAAACTGGAGAAGGTTCAATACATCCTCATAGAGAGGAATCTTCAAACAGTAAAAAGGAGGAAGAGAGGAGCTCAAAAGCCAGTAGTGGAAAACCACCTCCTTCTCCACCATAATCATCATCATCATCCTCAACACATCTTCATCTTCCACCTCCACTACAAAAACTCACACCCATACTCATTCCACGATCCCAAAAGGTAAGACTCCATTACTCAAGTTGGACATCAAATTTGAACTTCCTACATATAATGGAGAAGTTAATGCTGAAAGAATAGATAACTGGATTTTTCAATTAGAAGTTTACTGTAGAATTGAAAATCTGCAAGAAGATGATATTAAAATCCAATTGGCTTCATTAAGGCTAGAAGGAGCAGCATTAGTTTGGTGCGAGGCAAATACACAAGAGGAAACGTGCATCCATGGTAAGATTTACATTTCTTGGGTCCAATTCATTTCTTCCATTAAAATAAAATTCTATCCATTAGCCTATATGCTGAAAGAAATAATGAGTTGGCCAAACTTTAGATAGCTAAAAGGTCAAAGTGTCCAAGAGTATGCACAAGAGTTTAGGAAAAGGGATTTATTACTTGGAGTAGACTTAAATTCACAAGACACACTCTTGAAGTATATAGGAGGTCTACATTCATAATTAAAACACACTATTATCATGTTTAACCCAAATATATTAGATGAAGTATGTGTGCAAGCCACACATCTTGAAGCAAGGGGTAAAAACATTTCTGAAGAGGGTAGTAAGAAGAAGCCATTCGAGGGTAAGGGAAAAGAGAAAGGAGGAAAATGGAAGGGAAAGAAGATTACAAGTGTGAAGCAAGAAGGGGAGAAAATAACATGCAAACATTGTTCCAAAGACGGGCATGATGAAGCTCACTGTTGGAAACTACATCCCGAACTAAGACCAAAGAAACCAAATAACAAAGGGAAACAAAAGACAACTGTCACCACACAAAATATCTTGTATCTGATTCAGGAGATGAAACCAAGATATTTTCCAATGGTTAACAAAGGAAAGGAACCAATTGCAAGTTCTAGTACCTCAAAAAGTCACAATAACACTTCAAATGAAGATACACTGATAGAATTATTCCATGTTAGAGTAATTTCTAATCATACAAAGATTGATGCCTTATTTGATACAGGGTCACAAGAAAACTTTATTTCGGAAGACTTAGTTAAAAAACTGAACCTTGAAACTGTACCTCATAATAAGCCATACCCTTTGGGTTGGATAGTTAACAATGCAAATTTACAGGTGACAAGGAAATTTATTTTTAGATTTTCTATTACTGCGAACTTTGTTGATGAAGTTGAGTTAGATGTTGTACCACTTGATATTGCAGGGATTATATTGGGTAGTCCATATTTGTGTAGAAATTTGCTGAATAATGAAGATTTATCCACTGAGATTATCCTGGTCACACATTAATTCGAATTCATGCATAACACATAACCTCTTCTACAATTGATCATCAATATGTGGAAATAGAAACAGTCGCATGCGCACATAAACACAATATGTAATGGGGAAAGCTTATAGCTGAAAACCCCCAGCTATTTTTTATATTATAATAGAAGAGAACATGTAACAATCTCAGTACAATACTCCTCACAAGTACTCAGTACTGTCTCCAAAAGTTACACACAAACTAGCTCAATTTTGAACAAGTCCAAGGTTCAAAACTCATCCACTATTTGCCTGCCTCTATTGTGCAATCCAAGTTGGTGTAATGAGAGATCCAAGTTCGAATCTCCTTGGCTTCAACTGCGCAATCCTGATGGGAAATCTCCTCCAATGCTTGTGCAAATCCCATGCACAACTGATGTCGAAACTAATAGCAAACTAACCCTTTCATCTACCTCTTCCACTGGTCTTCACTGAACTGTCCATGCACTGCAGTCAACTGATGTGTTATTTAGTTGAATAATGAGTTAATAATTAGTGAATTAAATAATATTTAATTCACCCCACTCATCTCTAGTGTATTATCCAGTTAAACTAAACACAACTAGTTCAACTAAATTAACTTGAACACAACTCCACCAACTGTCTCATCAACTCCACCAAACTCCGCCACTTGAGTTCTAACTGAAGTCAAACATGCATGAGCTCACCAAACCCCTAGGAATAGCGTAATTCCTTCTGTCAGATGCATGGGCCACATCCGTAGCTCCAACTGAAGTGCTGCAAGAGGATAAACTGAAGTTTATAGTCCAAATATTATTAAGGGTAAATAATATTTGACTGACCTATTTTTAGACAGGCAGTCTAAAAATAGACTTCGACTTGTATGTCTAAAAATAGTTGTCCATCTATTTTTACCAACTCGACCAATCATCCAAAAATAGCATACTGCAACTCCTAGACCATGCTCCATATGTCTAAAAATAGACTTTGCGCCAAAAATAGCCTGCGGGCCCACTTAGTGAAGGCGACTTCATTTCACTAAGCTCCATCATCTTGTTGCATTTCCAACACTCCCTCTCAACAAGATATGGATTATCTGCAACCCCTATCCTGCCTCTGTGGTATTCGAATTTGCTCCTGGTGAGCGCCTTCGTCAAGATATCAGCATCCTGATCCTCCGTGGGAATATATGAAAGTAACATGATTCTCCGCTGCACACAATCTCTGATATGATGGTACTTGATGTCGATGTGTTTGGATCTATCATGAAATACTGGATTAGCCGAGAGTTTAATGCAACTCTGGTTATCACAATAAATCACAGTGGGCTCCAAGTGTGACCCGAACAACCCGACCAGGATCTTCCTCATCCATATAGCCTCGCATCGTGGTAAAACACCGTCTGTACTCAACCTCTTTCTTTGAAATGAGTGAGATCTACGCTTCCTGTGCATGCTGGTGCTTCCTATCGACTTAGATATTGAAGACTCCTCCCAGGTCATATCTTTGAGTCAGTTGGGCTCCTTGTCTGCATCGATCAGGCTCCCTCTAGCTTAGCTCCCATCCTCACCATCTGTACCACATACCATATCCCGATGTGCCACTAAGATAACACAATACATGCTTGCCTGCCTTCCAGAAGAGCTTGGTAGGCTTAACCATAGCTTGCGAAAGTTGGTTAACAGCATAGCATATATCAGGTCGTGTATTGACCAGATACATAAGCGACCCCACCAACTGTCGATAGACAGTGGCATCCACTACCTCCGCTCAAGTAGCATCCTCCTTCCTCCAACCACCAGGAAGAGGAGTGTCAACAGGCTTGCATCCATGCATGTTGAACCTCTCTAGTATCTCCCGGGTATACTTACCCTGAGAAACAAACAGTCCACCACTGCGCTGCCAAATCTCCAATCCCAGAAAATAATGAAGGAGGCCCAAGTCCTTCATCTCAAACTCTCTAGCAAGATCCTCCTTGCATGAAAGTATCAAAAACTCATCACTCGTCAAAATCAGATCATCTACATACAGTACAATGATCAACAACTTTCCCTCCACCACAATGTGGTACAGGTTAGGATCCGCCTCACTCTTGGAGAATCCAAGTCTGGTGAAGTAACTGTCTATCCGTGTGTACAAAGCATGAGGTGCTTGCTTCAACCCATACAATGCTCTCTTGAGTCGGGAAACATGTGACTCACTGCTGAAGATCTCAAAACCTTCAAGCTGCTCTATGTACACCTCCTCCTCAATGACTCCGTTGAGGAACGCAGTCTTCACATCCATTTGATGGATGTGCCATCCCATCTACGCTGAGAGAGCTAGGATCGTCCGTATGGAAGAGTACCTTGCGACAGGTGAAAAAGTCTCTTCATAATCGATCCCCTCGATCTGTGAGAAGCCACAGGCAACAAATCTTGCCTTGTACTTCTCCACACTCTCGTCACCCGCCTACTTCACTTTGTAGATCCATCGCGAACCCACCACTGATTTCCCCTCCGGTCGTGGGACAATCTCCCATGCATTGTTTCTGACAATCGAATCATACTCTTCCACCATGGCATCTACCCATGCGGGTTCCTCCACAACTTCCCCAAAATAGGATGGCTCTGTCACGACACATTTGCTCACAAGAGCCATGCATCTAGTGTACCGGTCCGATGACTGTCTCTGTCTGCGCTGTGCTGTAGGTGGTCCTACAACCTTCTCTGCATGTCGAGCGAGTCGCTCAGCTTCTGTAGTGTGCTTGCGCCCTCTGATGGTTGGTGCTGCATGAGTGGTCTCTTCCACTCCATGATCTTCCTCTTGTGGCTGATCCACATTAGGAAGCTCCTCCTTAGGAACTAATAGCTCCTCTTCTGCATGTAAGTGTGGCTCCCTCTCAAGCGAACACTTCATGGCTTTCTCCTCCTGAAATTTGATATCCTGTCGCACAACAGTCTTACGACTGTCTGGAAAATACACACGATAGTTGTGGGGCGTATCAATGTACCCCAAAAATATTCGAACCTCTGCGGTCGGATCCAGCTTCTTTCTGGCATCCTTCGTCACATGCATGTAGACAGGTGAGCCAAAAATCCTCAAATGAGAAATGTCAGGCCTCTTGCCAGAAAATGCCTCCTCCGATGTACTCATGCCAAGTATCTTGTGAGGACAACGGTTCTACACATACACTGCAGTATTGCATGCCTCAGCCCACAAGTGAAGGGGTAGGCCCTGATCATGCAACATCGCCCGTGCAACACCCACGATCGTTCTGTTCTTCCGCTCAGCAACCCCGTTCTGCTGTGGGTTATGGGGTGCGATGAGCTCTCTCCAAATCCCTTCTGCGCTACAAAAGTCCTTGAATTTAGTAGAGATGAATTCACCACCATTGTCACTCCTAAGAGCCTTCACATGCTTCCCCGATTCCTTCTCAACCAACGCCTTGAATTCAAAGAACTTTGAATATGTCTCGCTCTTCTTCTGCATGAAGAAGATCCAGCACTTCCGAGAGAAATCATCAACAAAGATCACATAGTACTTGTGATTTGCTGTCGAAGCTACTAAGAAAGAACCACACACGTCTGTGTGAACTCTCTCAAGGATCTTCGTGGCGTGACTATCATTCTCGTGAAAGGTGGCTTTCACATATTTTCCCAAGGTACACCCCTTGCACTGATTTGACTGCGCAAGAGTTCCCTTAGGAAGCCCAGTAGAAATATGCTGCAGTATCTTCAAGGCTCCATGGTGAAGGTGGCCCAACCTCCTGTGCCACAACTCGCCATCATCCTGGCTCACCACTGCTTTTGCCTTGCATGCCATTGCTGCGCAGCCATCTACTTGCAATTGATAAAGGTTCTTGACTCGAACCCCTATCTTCCGGGTCTCTCCAGTTGTCTTACTGCGCAGGAAAGCTTTTCCTTCGCTGAAGACCACATCATACCCCTTGTCTTCCAACATCACCACAAATATCAGATTCTTCATCAATCCTGGAACACGCAATACTTCCTCTTCAATTCGAAAGGTTTACCGTAATCCCTCTCAAAGGAAATGGTGCACCGACACGTTGCATCTGTATCTACCATCATCGCCCATCTCGATGTGCACTCCAAGATCTTTTTCCTCCAGATCTGAAAACAGATCCTGATCTCCTGTCATGTGAAATGACGCACCACTGTCCAAGAACCATACTGATCCCATCACACTTGAAACCAAGCATCCGATCAGTGAAAAATCCAGTTTGAACTGGGAGGCCAATGCCTCTCCCACTGCAGATCCAACAATCTTCTTATTTTTCTTCTTCTGCGGACAATTTGTGGCATAGTGTCCGTGCTGGTGACAGTGAAAAAAATTCACCTTGGAAATGTCTTGCTTCTTGCCTTTCGCACCAGACTGAGAAGCTTTCTTGATCTTACCCTTCTTTGCTTTGGCAGCCAAAGCACAATTTTATTCATCAGATGCCTTTGATGAAGATCCGTCCTTGGTAGTCCGCCTTATCTCCTCTTGCATGAGATCCGACCAAAGTCGCTCCCATCCCGTCAACTTTTCCCGACCATTGACAGAGTCCTAATAGTAATGCCAAATATTCAGAAGACCAAGGAGATCCAGGTCCACCAAGTCCTCATCATCGACAGTCACCCCCACACTTCCCAGCTCATCTCTGCATTGAGTGAACTTCGTGAGGTACTTGGTGATACTGTCGCCTTTCTCCATCTTAATGTTTCTGAGTTTATCCTTGAGCGCCAGCTTCCTTTGGTCACTCTTGCTCTGGAATAGATCTGTCAATGTTTTCCACATCAAATATGGAGAATATTTTCCATGCAGGCTGGATACAATGTGATCCTTCACGCCCTCCAACAGAATCCTTCGACATTTCGCCATCTTCTTTTTCCGAGCCTCAACTTCAGCAGGATCAGTAGGCTTTTGGACATCCATATCCATGAAATCCTTTAGCCCATTATCATCTAATACCGCCTCCATCTGATATTTCCATGCAACATAATTCAAACTGCCCTCAAGGGCATACTCGAGTCGCAAACCGTTGAAAGACATTTCAACTCCGGCACCAAGAAAAAAATCTGCTGCAAAATTCGAATTCCAAGCTCAAAACTCAACTTCTTCTGGATCTATGAGAACAAATTATTTATAGCACAGAGATCGACTGTAGGGGCATTTACTGGATATATCACCTTTCAAAGAAAGGATGGATCCAGAGGCTACCTGGCCCGTTACAGACTCTGTCTACCGAAATAAAATTGTAATCACTGTAATAGATCCCGATGATCAATTCGCTCCGATACCATATAGAAATTTTCTGAATAATGAAGATTTATCCACTGATATTATCCTGGTCACACACTAATTCGAATTCATGCATAACACATAACCTCTTCTACAATTGATCATCAATATGTGGAAATAGAAACAGTCGCATGCGCACATAAACACAATATGTAATGGGGAAAGCTTATAGCTGAAAACCCCCAGCTATTTTGTATATTATAATAGAAGAGAACATGTAACAATCTCAGTACAATACTCCTCACAAGTACTCAGTACTGTCTCCAAAAGTTACACACAACCTAGCTCAGTTTTGAACAAGTCACAGGTTCAAAACTCATCCACTAATTTCCTGCCTCTACTGCGCAATCCAAGTTGGTTCAATGAGAGATCCAAGTTCGAATCTCCTTGGCTTCAACTGCACAATCCTCATGGGCAATCTCCTCCAATGCTTGTGCAAATCTCATGCACAACTAATGTCGCAACTAATAGCAAACTCACCCTTTCATCTACCTCTTCCACTGGTCTTCACTGAACTGTCCATGCACTGCAGTCAAATGATGTGTTCTTTAGTTGAATAATGAGTTAATAATTAGTGAATTAAATAATATTTAATTCACCCCACTCATCTCTAGTGTATTAGCCAGTTAAACTAAACACAACTAGTTCAACTAAATTAACTTGAACAAAACTCCACCAACTGTCTCATCAACTCCACCAAACTCCGCCACTTGAGTTCTAACTGAAGTCAAACATGCATGAGCTCACCAAACCCCTAGGAATAGCGTAATTCCTTCTATCAGATGCATGGGCCACATCCATAGCTCCAACTGAAGTGCTGCAAGAGGATAAACTAAAGTTTATAGTCCAAATATTATTAAGGGTTAATAATATTTGACTGACCTATTTTTAGACAGGCAGTCTAAAAATAGACTTCGACCTGTATGTCTAAAAATAGAGGTCCATCTATTTTTACCAACTCGACCAATAATCCAATAATAACATACTGCAACTCCTAGACCATGCTCCATATGTCTAAAAATAGACATAGTCTAAAAATAGACTTTGCGCCAAAAATAGCCTACGTGCCCACTTAGTGAAGGCAACTTCATTTCACTAAGCTCCATCATCTTGTTGAATTTTCAACAAAAAATCTCCATTTGATGGACTCCGTGAGAATGGCAGACCATGGTCACACATCGTTCATCAAGACCAATATCTCTGTAGTTTACAGGATGATAAAATTCTCTATCCAAATTATATTGAATCCCTTGAACCAAGCGCATGAACCCTTTTGTGTTGCTGCTCCAATAAAAATAAATATTACTACGAAATCTGGAGTTTTCATTTCAAAGAGCGCGAAACTATCGAGTTTGAATTTTCATTTCAAAAATTCTCCCTCCCAAGTTCCAACTGAGAAGTTTGAACTCCTGGGAAAAGAGATGACATTAAACACATGTGGGAGAACCTGGAGCCTGAACTGTGTAGTAGCCAGAAAATCACGATAATTATATAGTATGTATGAGCATACATGGTATGATATGATAGGGCCATGCACTAAGCCAAGTTAGTGACTGGTTAATTCAATGGCCTCGATTCAACTCACATCACATCTACGTCATGAGTCATTGTTGTCTGACATTCAAACGGCTGTGCACTTTGTGGGGAAATTTGACTGGAAGTATTAATTACCTATAATTAAGTGAGTCATTGTCCCACATTTAATCAACTGAGGGTCAAAGTTCTATGCAGTGGAAATTTTTTCATACAAGTTATTTAATTAGTCGAGGGTCAAAGTTGTACTTAGTGGAAAGTTTTTCATACAAGTTTTGACTAGTGATTCACTATTAAATGAGTGGAAAGTTTTTCATACAAGTTATCTAATTAGCTGAGGGTCAAAGTTGTACGTAGTGGAAAGATTTTCATACAATTTTTGATTAGTGATTGGCCATTAAATGAAAAAAAAACAGGATCATCAATCCAAATCTAGCTTGTCCTAAATTTCTCTTTCTTTTTACATTTTAAATGTATACTTAGGGTGGCTAGAAAATATTTATGTCTCACCTGCCTATTCAATTTAATATAACTTTTTATTCTCATTTTTCAGCTGTGAATAAATGTACAAAAGTGTGTGGTTTTTCAATCTTGTGACCATGAATTAATTAATTCTTTAAAAATATTCTAATTTTCAAAATAAATCTTTCTTTTTTATTTAAAAAATAAAGTAAATAAATTTTATTTAATTATATTAAATATATAAAAATCAAAATAAAATGTAATATCTCATTTTATTTTTATAATTATGATAAATACACTTTTATAAAAACATTTGAATTGTTAACGAATCATTAGTAAGACTAGAATTTTATCTTTTTGAAAATAAATATGAATAATTATCTTGAATGATGACTTTAACTGAATGGTAAAATAATTTCAAGATCCAGGGTAAAAAGGGTAAAGGCAGTTTCTGACAGTTACCTTTCCCAAAAGGATAAAAAGGAAATCCTAAGGAGGGGAAGGGGTTCTGCAGAAAAATAAGAAATTGGTTACAACACTATGTTGTAAAAGAGTTGTCCAGAGCTGGTGGGTACCAGTGGAGCTCTATTAACCCAAAAGGAGAATAGGATGGAAAACAGTCCTGAGGCCTAACTTTGGAAATCTTCCTGCTACCTGAGACTCTGGTGCGGAGCACGAGGGGAGAATAGGATGTGATAGCCTCTCTCAAGGTTGGGAGGTGATTTGATATGGGTGGCTGACTTTTTTTTCTATGCAAGCACCTCCCA
This sequence comes from Pinus albicaulis, assembly GCA_034641835.2. Lineage (NCBI taxonomy): Eukaryota > Viridiplantae > Streptophyta > Pinopsida > Pinales > Pinaceae > Pinus > Pinus albicaulis. The sequence goes on from CM076575.1 coordinate 363,171,529, forward strand.
CTCAATTAAAACAAATTAAGGATCTTTCTTATACATGCATGTGCGGAATTGAATTCTTGATTTAGGTGTATGTGTTTTAACTGGTTTAAGGCTTTATGTGTGAGAAATTAAACATTTGTTTAAGTTGATTAAAAGAATGTACATCAACCATAAATTGCTGCAAATTAACCAACAACACATAACATAAAACATAATCAAGGAGTTCACACTCAACACTTGGGCTACATCTCCTTGAGCCTCTGTCAATGGACTTGGCTCTTTGTGATTAAGATGGTCAATTTCTTTCACAAGATGATGCTCAAATCCAATGGTTGTTTGGACTATAAAAATGGGTTTAGAATACCAAAATACCCCTGGATTGACTGCTCAATCTCTGGAAATGGACCTTGGCTCCATTGGGCTTGACCTCTTTTGTTGGTGTCCTTGAGATTACCTGAGCTTCTCTGTGGCACAAACTCTCCTAGAAGTCCTCTTTTTCTCTTGAAACCTGTTCTACTATCTCCATCGCATATCAATAATCCAAATTAGGTTGTTCATTAACTCAGAATGGCCATTGGCTCCGCTTTAAATGCCTCCAACACCTGCTGGCATTGGGCTCCCTGAAACTTCTTTGTGGCTTCTTCGGCTCTATAAGTCTCCAAATGATTATTCAAATCCCATCATTGGATTCAAAAGGTTCAAGATAGTCAGAAATTATTATTGGTTTCCTGAGAATGGCCTCTGGCTTCCCTAGCTAGGCCTCATTCTCCTGCTGGCTCCTAGTGGCCCATATACAAAAAATGAACTTATACATATGTTATGCGCATATACAAAAAACATGCACATATACAAAATATGTGCATATACGAAAGTCCCACAACTTCTATATATGTGAATCTTCTATATTGCATATATTCCTTATATGCACAACTTCCGTATATGCATATATCTTCCATATAAGTGCAACTTTTATATATGTGTATATATGAAAGTTTCACCCATATGGAAGCTATGCGCATATAAAAAAAATGTGTATGTATGGGGATTGAAGTTGTGCATAGGTATGTGCATATACGGATGATATGCACATATATGAAAATTGCACATATATAGAATATTGTACATATCTTCCATATTTGCATAACTTTTGTATGTGCACATATCTTCTATATATGTGCAACTTCTATATATGCACATATATGGAAGTTTCATATACGTAAGTTGTGCATACATGAAAATTGTGTATAAATGGAAGTTGTGTATACAAAATTTGCGCATATACGAAAATTGTGCATATATGGAAGTTGTGTATACGGAAATTGTGCATACATGAAAATTGTGCATATATGGAAGAGATGTGCATACACGAAAAATATGTGCATATACTAAATTTGTGTATATATAGAAATTTTAATTGAACATTATGTATGAAATTATTTGAACCACATATCCTTCTTTATGTTGGAAATTATAATTACTCTCGCATGCAAGATTTGGCTAAATTTGGTGATTCAGTTAACTGAGTCAAGTCGAGTGAGTTTGAGTTAAGTCATATTTTGGTAAAATTATAATTTAGAGTTTCTGTGCATGTGAATTTATTTTGGGTCAATAGACGAAAAATTTTAAATACCCCTCACCAAGCTCAATGTAGTCATCAAGTTTGGTTGATCAATTCAAGAGTCGCAACTCGTGTTGTGTGTGTAAATTTTTTACTTATCATATTTTATTTTCCAACCATTTGGTATCATAGCTGAGGAAATAATACAAGATATGTGGATCCTATAGAGCCAGTGAGAAGAGGGCCAAGTGAAGAAGGTCAGATTTTTTTTTTTTTTAAAATGCATTGCAAAATTATCGCACTCTTCAGGAGTGAAAAGTGCACAATTTGGGTGTTAAATTCACACGTTCTTAGTGCATAAATTTTGACACTTTGGGCCAAACTTACATTGCAGAAAAATTTTGGTGGCTATCACAGTTTCCCAAGGTCGCAGGGTGTACAAGCTGCGAGAAAAAAAGAGTTAAAAAGCCTGTGAAGAACTTTGTGAGCAAGTATGAAAGTTGAAGTTTTTATTAATGGTCATACTTTTTGAAGTTCACGTGGGCCATATTGAGTCAAAATCCATTTTCATAATCAAAATTCAAAGGAATCACGTGAAACCCATAATGAAAACATGCATATGGATGAAGAAGATGCTGCAAAGAGTGCAGAGGGAGAAGTTGAAGCCTCTATGTGTGAAATAGAGCAATAGCATATAAATGATGAAGGAATCCACTATAACGTGGATGGTGCAGATGACGTTGAATCCCACTGTGAAAAAACACATGTGGATGATCACCACAAAGTGAGATATGCATTGGCGAATTCAGTCGCAACTGATGAATTTGGTGAAGTTGAAATTGTTAATGAGAACATGAATGCTTGGATATCCCACCATGAGGTGGATGAAAATTATTTTGATGGTATGTGTAGTTTATTTTATTAAATATAGATTCATATTTGCGATATGGTAAGTTCCATGCTTGATGAAGAATTTAAGGTTGAAGTTGCCACTATAACAACAAGTTATGAAGCAGTTGGAATTGATCATGAAGTAGTGTGTGAACAAGTAACAACTGAGTTTGGAATATATAAAGAAATCAATAAAGCAACAAGTGGTTTGGTGTATCCAACAATTGGAATTGTTGAATTTAAATTTGATGAAGAGTCTGAATTTAAAGATTAAGTTAACTAGTGTCAGTGTGAGATAACTGAATCAAGTGGGTTGCAGTGGTAGTCTCCAGAGTAAATTAGTTGTTTATTATTATTTGAAGGAGTCGTGAGAAGCCTAAGAGTTTCCATAACTGTTGTTGTCACATCGAAAGTTGAGAGTCATGCATACGTTCGCTTCTCATTTGTTAAGCCATTGTCATGCTTATTTAAAGGAGTCGCGTATGAATTTTAGAGAGTTGTATATCATTGTAGAAAATTCATTTCTATCCATTGGGATTCATCGCCAAAAAAATACCATATGATGCCTTGATAAAGAATGGGGCTTGGAAGCTAGTTGATCCTCCATTGGGAACCAAACCAATAAGATTCCAATGGTTCTACAATAATAGGTATAAATATGATCGCTCACTTGAAAATCATAAACACAGGCTTGTGGCAAAAGGTTTTGCACAAAAGGAAGGAGTCGCCTTGTGGAGACTTTTTACCCCACAACAAAATGGGATACCATCCAGACACTATTTTTCTTGGAAGCTCAGAACGGTTGGAAATTCCATCAAATGAATGTGAACATTTATTTATTGAATGGAGATTTGAAAGAGAAATTTTTTATGTCTCGGCCATAAGGATTTATTATGAAGGGTCAAGAAAAAAAAATCCAATCTTGTAAAATCCTTGTATGGCCTCAAGAAAGCACCACAAGCCTGGTATGAGAAGTTAACTAAGCATATTCGGAAACTCAGCTTCAAAAATTATGATCTTGATGATGCAACTTTGTTTGTTAAGAAATTTGGAAAATAAATTGTATATCTTCTAGTGTATGTAGATGATATTTTGATGAGGGAACAATGAGATCTAAATATCATCCATAAAGAAGGAATTAAGGAAAGGTTTTTAAATGACAGGCTTTGGCTATGCTCACTATTATCTTGGTATTGAAGTAACTCAACATCCAAATTAAATGAAAGGCTTTGGCTATGCTCATTATTATCTTGGTATTGAAGTAACTCAACATCTAAAGTTTATATTCCTCTCTCAGAAGAAGTACATTGGAGATTTTTTGAACAGGTTTGGTATGGTCGAGTGCAAGCCTTTGATTACTCCGATGGAATAGAACTTAAAACTCACATCCTTTTAAGGAAAATAATTGGAGGATGAAAAAATGTATAGAAAACTTGTAGGAAGTCTCAACTACCTGACTACTACCAGAGAAAAAATTTCATTTGTTGTTGGAATCCTCTCCAGGTTTATGCAAAGCCTTATGAGGGACATTGGTCTACTACAAAAAGAGTTCTAAAGTAATTTAAGGGAACTTAATACTTTTGACTAAAGTCTACACATGTGGGAAACTTCAGCTTAATTGGATACTCTGATTCAAAATTCAATGGAGATAAAGAAACTAGGGTATATACTTCAAGTTATGCTATGAGCATTGGATGAGGAGTTGTCTCCTAGAGGTCATGAAAACAATCAATTCCAACATATTTGAAAATTGAGGCAGAATATGTGGCAGCAACTGAAGTAACAAAGGAAATTTTGTGGCTCAGGAAAATTCCAGAATATTTGAAGGAGAAACAAGTGCATTCAACTCCTCTCATGATTGACAACACTTCTGCAATAAATTTGGCCAAGAACACAAAGTTCCATGATGGAATGAAACGCATCAATACAAAATACCATCTGATTCGACATCATGTTGAGGTCAAGAAAAATCACCTACGTCATTGTTCCACAAATGAGCATATTGCAGACATTTTCACCAAAGTGCTTGGAAGAGGAAACTTCGAAAGATTCATAATGATGCTTGGAGTCACAAACATCCTTTCAAATTAAGAGGGGGATGTTGACACCTAATATTTGGGATTAAACCATAATCCATGTAAAATAGTGTAAATAGAAAATAAGGAGAATAGAAATATGAAGAGACACTGGGAGATGAAGCCAAAAAGTCTCTCCCTCCATGTATATATATATGATCATTCTTAATGCAAAATCAAAATTTTCTTTGAGGACGTACCTCCTGGCCTAAACATAAATAAGGTATAGAAAGAAGAGGTAGAACATGAAGCTCTCACTGAAGAACATAATGAAGATGTTTTTAACATTGATTCTGAGTGTGTAGGTAAACATGATAACACTCTAGCAAAAAGAGAATATGAATAACATGATGCCAGAAAGAACATGGACATTTTTTAAGACAAAGATGGATGCATTAAAACCATTTTTCAGCAATGGAGTAAAGAAGAGAGAATATTTTGCTATCAAGAAATATGGAAGAAAGAAAGACAAGAATATGAAGCATAAGAAGCAGAGAAAAGAATATAGTTCAAAGATGAGGAGTTGTGGCAACAGTCCATATTTGAACGAATCCTTGAATAAGAAGTTGTAGAAGACATGAACAGATTATTTTTCAACACAAATTCAAGACAATTCAAGGAAACATTGCACTAGCAGCAAGTAAATAAATATGGAGTATACAACAAGAAAGTGCAACTAAGAATAAATCAATTTCGAGGATATATAATTTGGAAGAAGAGAAAACGAAAATGCAAATTTGCAATTTTTTTTGGGTCATTGTAAGCTTGGCTGAGACATATACCAACAATAATGTTTGAGTGATGATTGAGTTAATTTCTATTGTAAGCCTAACAAACATAGTTGATTAATGTTTGAGTGATTTTGAGTCATATGGTCGTAATTAAGGGGGAGTGTTGGAAATTTTAATTACTCTCGCATGAAAAATTTGCCTAAATTTTTAGATTATGTTAACTGAGTCAAGTCGAGTGAGTTAGAATTAATTCATATTTTGGGAAAAGCCAAATTCAGAGTGTGTGTGTGCATGTGAAGTTATTTTGGGCGAGTCACTAGACAAAATTTTTTAAATACCCTTCGTTGGGTTCATTGTAATCACCAAGTTTGTTTAATCAATTGAAGAGCCACAACTCATGTTGTGTGTGTATATTCTGTAAAATCAAAATTCTCCTCTCTTCCTTTCCAACACTCTACTCTTTGAGAACTAAGTCACTTTTAGTGCTAGGGGCATTACTAAGAACATATGGTAAGCAAGGCCTATCTAAACTTTCCGTTTGTGGCTCTTAACATATAAGGAATTCCTTCCATATGAGACATGTGGATGGAACATCCTACATATTAAACATGTGGATCTGTAGTTGACATCATGACATTGATTAAGAGTTATATTTTATACGTGTTTTTTGAGGGAACAAAACAAGCTTACTTGGTCCTAGGGCATGGTCATTAATTTGTAATCAAATTCCAAATTTGAGTGATTATCTCATGCTACATATAAGAATGAAGTGAAATGGACACAAGCATTATCTCTTTCCAAGGACACCTCACCAATATTAAGTAATACACATATAGATGAAAAATAATTCCATGCACATTACAAATGGTGTCCAATGAAAAATATTAACATGCACATTACAAATGCACTTCCATGATGAATGGGTACATGTTGGTCTAGTAATAAAGAAAGGTCATGAATTGAATAATGATGGTGTCTATTACTAAACTTGCAACACCCCTTTCCAACTAAGAATTGAAGTGGATCTCTTTAGGATTGTCAGATTACTCAATGGGTTAGTGTATGCATGCAATGAGTATACATTCCTTTGCAAAGATTTATATAATTATGCCAAACACTACACTAGTTTAGGGATACAACATTCCAAATGGATAGAGAAAGTTTAGGGATACATATATATGGAAGTCATCATTTGTATATGTATGCTTCCATATATATCTGTATATACAAAAGTCATAAATTTCATATATATGTGTATATACAGAAAATGGATTTTGTATATGCACAACTTTTGTATATGGAAGCATGCATAATATACATAAACCACACATATGCAGAAATGCAAGTACATTTATGAAAGGTGACTTCTGTATATGCATAACTTCTATATATGCATATACTCTACATACGTGTAACTTCCGTATATGCACATATATGAAAGTTTTTCATATACAAAAAATATGCACATATATTAAAGTTGCGAATATACGAAAGATATGTGATACAAAATATGTGCACATATTTTGTATATGCATAACTTTCGTATGTGTACATATCTTATGTATATGCATTTATTCCATATATGTGCTTTTTTTTTTTTCCTTATATGAACATTTCTTCCATATATGTGCATATTTGAAAGTTCCACATATACAATAGATGTGCATATATAGTAGATGAGTGTAATGTCTCTCATTTATCAACAATTTTTTTTTTTTTTTTTCTACATGTTTGTTCTTTTTCTAACTAAACTTTTATTTATTTTATTCAAAATACTACCATGAAACTAAATAATTTTTCTTATTATAATGCCCCTACCACAAGGCTACCACAAGGCCATTATACATATATCTATATTAAAAATAAATGAATTTATATATTGAAATCCATTTAAAGGAACGTATAAGATTTTGTGAAAAAATGTCATACATTCTCTTATAAGTTTCATACCTATAATCTATCTTAGCTCTCGAATTTATCTTGTTTTATTATATGCTTTCCACAAAAATAAAAATTAAACCCTCCATAATTGAAATACGAACTTTCAGAGAAGCTCCCACTTTTTATACGTATCCATGGCATTAAAGACTATACATAATTTTTTTTTTGAGCTTATAGTTTTAAACACCTTTATAACTCCATCTAATTAAAATCGTTTAATTTACTGTAGTAAATTCCATTTTGATTAAACTCATAAATTAACTTCCCACTATCAATTTTTCGATGGGACATCAACTTAACTTAAAGTTTTAAATTGAAATTCCGTCTCCATTTAACACTTTGAAACTCCCGAAACCCCAGGAAATTTACTGTAAGCCGTATTTTCAGGGTACCTGAAAATGTATATATGAAGGTATGAAATGTACTGATGAAACATTTTAATAGCTCTTTTCGTCCTTCCCCATGTAACTCAGTACCAACTCATTTAACTCAGAGATTCCCTCATTCAATTCCTGAGATTTTTCATTAGGCTTGGATACAACATTTCCCAGTATTCGAGGTCATCTCCTCAATCCATAATCCTCTTTGCATCTTCCGCCAAGTGTACGCTGCAGATGCTATGGAGGTAGGGTTTTTGATAATAAATAAACAGGGCATTTCGGCATGTTACTATTCTTTCTAGTTCTCATTTCTGCTATTCATTTACAGAGATATGAAGTCGAGAATATTGTTCTCCATATTTTTCATTGTGAGTTTTAGAAGTAGCAGCCACCATCACTTACGTGTGAGGTGCCCAACCTTTCAGGTAATGCATTCACGTTTAATATGTTTGGGAAGAATCCTGTCCTTTCTCATTATTATATCTGTTAACGTTTTCTTGAATCAAATGGTTTTCAATAAAATTTCTGTTAACCATGTCCTAAAATTTCCTCAGTAATCTTTCTCAATTCGTAGATTTGAGCATGTGGGTCTTTTCAAATCTTAGAGGCTTGAGCCCGAGATTTCACCTTTCACCCGATGTTTGTTTTCAAGCTGCCTCCTTATACACTGGTATTTTTCTCTTTAACGTTTTCCTGTTTACCTTACTGTACTCTTGTAGTTTTATTTCTAAATGAATTAGTGCATATCCTCTACATTTTTTTTTGGTTATGTGATGAAGTTATTAAACCCTACGATTTAGAAAATTTATATACGAAGCTTGCTCATCGTTACCTTAGCAACTTCGCAGCCTCGTTGCTTCTTTAACGATTTTATTTAATTGTTTTCTTTGGATATATGCAGGTAAGTTGAGATATTATAACAATCATTGGATTTTGATAGGATACACCCTATCCCATCCAACCCGCGTTGATAATGCATTTAAATTTTCGCAGGTCGGTACAATCCCACTTACCGTTCTACAATTTTGATAGTGAAGATGTCGCAACTGCATGTTATTTTCTTTCTACTAATGTTAAAATTCTGTCAACTAGCTTGAGACAATTATGTAATAATTTTATTTTGGCCGAAACTTTTATGTATCCACCGAACTGGTTATTGGGTCTGTATTATTGGGTTTTCCCCCAGAACCTTGATGGCTTTTCCTTCCATTTTACTATGCATCATTATAATTTCTCTGAATACGTTCATTTCAGAACAGCTTAGTATTCTGAGGTTGTCATTTATACTCTTTCCCTAACTTAAATGTAATAACATTTAATGCACTGTTACGGTTTTACAATATTTAGTGTAAAGTCATTGTTTACTATCATCACTGTTTTACTATATAACCTACAGACTACATGGAAGTTTAAGATAAAAAGCTATATTATTTTAATTGAAGACTTTAATATCATCTTCACTTTCTAATGAAATAAATATATATATCTTGGAAAAAAATAAGATAACAATGCTTTACGCTTTAGTGGGTTCCATCCTTCTCCCATATACTTTTAATATATTAATACATACATACATATATATATATATATATGTGTGTGTGTGTGTGTGTGTGTGTGTGTGTGTGTGTGTCTACACTTCTTTCCTTTATAATATTCATTTATTTGTCTTTTTGCAAAATGACTAATTTCCATTACCATGCTAATATTAGAATACTCTCCATCTAATCTCTTTCATTTAGTCATACAATACTATTTTCTACTGTTGTTTCTATAATAGTCTAGAATATATTATATCGAAATCAACTATTAACCTCATACCTTGAGATTAGTGTATAATAGCAAGTATGATTACATGCATTAATAATCTACATAGAATTTTGTTAATGGTACTGTTTTGTTGTTCAGTTTAGTTTCGGTTCTATTTTATTTGTTCTGTTTAATAATAATTCTAAACATATGATATAATGATTTATAGTTGGTGAGTACTACTTTCATCTCTGCTGTCTCCATGATTTTAAATACAGTTCCATTTATGCAACAGAGAATAAATCGCTATTATAAAACTCAGTATGATGGACAAGAATAATAATAACAATTTTCTATGAAAGTGTTACTTCTCTGGTTCTATTTCACATTTATATTCTGCAATGAAATTTGATATTTCAAGAAATATAATTCAAATAAATTTTGTTTACTGCAGTAGTTCTTTTATAACTATCCGTTAGAAATTTATATTGCAAATAAATATGTATAAGATTTGTATAATACTATTGTTTAAAGTATTTTGGCATTAGTACAACTTTTGGGTATAATTTCCAAGAAGATACCATTTCATATCTTCTTTAGCCTGCAGAAATATGTTCTACAGTACTTACTTTTCAATTTATTATATTTGTTGTGTTAAATTTTCACAGTGCAAAAAAATAGTAATTTCTATAAAAATATTACCAACCTTAATGGTTTAATGCTGTATAATTTTCTGAAGTCTTTTTGACAAATCTAAAACTCTATAGCAGATTGATGTTTATTATAGAAATGAAATTGAATCACTATTTAGCATGGAACTTAAATTTTCTTTTATTACAAAAAAATTTAAACTTTATAGGTGAGAAATTAATCTCGATATTTAAACCTCATACAGGTTTAGATATTCTAGTAGATGGGTCTCTTCCTGATTCTCCCATACAACTATACAGATGACAGAAAATCCTGTCTAACCAATTCTGTTAAATGTATGGGAAATTTTAACACTTCAATACATAATACTTTAATTTTCCTAATTAAACAAGAATAGGTCTACACAAAATTAATTCTATAGATGTGTAAAATAATTTATTCTAGTGTACATACTAGTTAATATGAATAGTCCTCCCAACCTTAGAGTTCTTTATCTCCTGAACTCACCCCCAAGCTGAGATCTTCTAGTGACAGACCAACCTCTGTCTATCCTGGAGCAGCTTACTTAAGCCCTGCTTTCCCCGGCCTGTTTCTAAATTCTGCGTCCATAATTTTCAGGATGCTTCTTCCTGTTTTTTCCTAGGCTTCCCTCAATGAGGTAATTTAAAGCTGCCTTTTTCTGCTTTTCCAGCTTTTCTACTTCTTCCAAATTACTTTCCTTTTCATTGGAGAATTTAGATTTTTCCTCTTTAAATCTAATTCAGAATATTCCTTTCAAGGTTTTCTGAAAGGTTTTTGGGAAATTTTTACCTGTTCCATATCCTCATAGATCAGATTTATGATCTCTAGTCTCTTCTAGTCATAGTGCACACATAATATTCTATTTATTTCTCATTAATAAATAATTAAATAAAATCCACACAATGTTTCTCCATTGGGGTCCACTTTCCCCTTTGGATTTTGTTCAAATGTCAATTTAAAAAGCATAGAACTTGGGGTGTTACACATTCCCCCTCTAAAAATTAACACCGTCCTCGGTGTTAACAAGCTAAACTAAAGCAGTTCATTGTGAAAATAACAATGGATATTTTTCCATCATCTCAGTTTCTTTTATCCATCACATACATTCTGAGCATATCTTCCAGTATTTGATTGGTTCTCTCTATTTGACCATCTATCTGGGGTTGATAGGCAGTACTAAAATTCAATTTAGTGCCCATGCCTCCAAACAAACTCTTCCAAAATGCTATTGTGAACTTAGCGTCTCTATCTGAAATAATCATTTTAGGAACCCTGTGTAGCCTTACAATTTCCTTCATGAACAAATTTTCTACTTGGGCTATCCAAAAAGTAGATTGCACAGGTATGAAATGTGCATCCTTTGTTAAAGTATCTACCACTACCATTACTGAGTCATGTTGGTACTTTTTTCTGGGTAATCTAGTTATAAAATCCATAGAAACAATGTCCCATTACCATTTTGAAATTGGTAAGGGGTTTAGAAGGCCAGCTGGATGTTGATGTTCAACTTTGACTAGTTGACATTCCATGCATCTGGCTAAGTAGTTGGCTACGTCGTTTTTCATTCCTGGCCAAAAAAAATTCTTTTTCAAGGCTGTAAGTAGTTTCTGATATCCCAGATGTCCAGATTAAGGTTGTTTATGATATTCATCTAGGATTTCCTTTTTTTCAAAGAGTCTACATTGGGGATGTACAATATTTCTTTATAAAAAATTAGTCCCTTCTGATTTTGTGTATACCCTTTCATTTATTTTTTCAGCATTTGAATTTGTAGTTTTTCATAGTTGGGATCTTGATCTGCTACCCTTTTTACTAATCCTTCTAAGTCAAAACTGGCACTACTCCCAATGTTACTTATGTTTTGGCAAGCATTCCTGCTTAGAGCATCAGAAATTTGTTTTCTTTTCCTTTGATATGTTTTATTTCCATATCAAATTCACTCAGAAAGGACAACCATTTGGCTTGTCTAGCATTCAAATTTGTTTGGGTGAAAAAATACTTTAGGCTAATGTGATCTGTCATCAAAATAAATTTCTTTCCTAGAAGATAGTGTCGCCACATCTTCAGAACATGAATTACAGCAGCTAACTCAAGATCATATACACTGTAATTCTGTTCATGTTTCTTAAGTTTTCTAGATTCATACGCAATAACATAATTCTCTTGCAACAATACTCTGCCTAATCCCTCTCCACACGCATTAGTACACACTACAAACTCCTTATCAAGATATGCAATCTTCAGAATAGGTGATGTAGTAAGTTTAAATTTTAGTTGTTCAAAGCTATTTTGGCATTTTTCAGTCCATTCAAATTTTGTACCTTTCCTCTGTAACGAATTTATAGGATAGGCTAGTGTAGAAAATATTTCTACAAACCTTCGGTAGTTCCCCGCAATCCCCATAAATGATCTTACTGATGATACATCAGTAGGTACATGCCATTCTATGATTTACTTTATCTTTTCAGGATCAATAGCCAATCCTTCTTCTGATATTATATGTCCCAAATACTGAATTTTATCCTTTTAAAATTCACATTTTCTAATCTTGGCATACAACTGATTCTCCTTAAGAGTCTGTAACATGATTCTCAGGTGTTCCTTATGCAGGTGTTCCTTATGCTCTGCCTCACTTTTTGAATATATTAAGATGTCATCAATAAATACTAGTACAAATTTATCTAAGTATTTATTCAAGACACTATTCATTAAGCACATAAAAGTGGCAGGCGTATCTGTCAATCCGAAAGGTAGGACTATAAATTGGTAGTGTCCATACTGTGTTCGAAATTTTGTTTTACTAACATCTTCCTCCTTAATTCTAAGTTGGTGATAACCAGTTCTTAAATCAATCTTAGAAAACACTGAAGCTCCCCTAACCTGATCAAAGAGGTCATATATTCTGGGTAATGGGTACCTATTTTTGATAGTCAACTTATTCAATTAGCGATAAGCAATACACATTCTGAAGGTACCATCCTTCTTTTTCACAAACAACATCGGTGCTCCCTAAGGGGATACACTCGGTCTGATGTAACCCTTGTCCAACAATTCTTGTAATTGCATTTTCAACTCCATAAGTTCAGGGGGGCTCATTTTGTAAGGGGCTCTAGAGACCAAAGTTTCCCCAGGTACTAAATCAATTGTGAAATCGATTTCTCTTTTGGGGGGAAGATGAGGAATCTCATCTGGAAATAATTGTTTAAATTCTCTGATCACTGGTAAAGTGTCTAACATATTTTTTATCTAGTTGTTGTTCTAATTCTTCAACATGTACATCATATACTTGATATCCATTTCTAGAAGTTCTTTTTAATTGAAGGGCTTAGATCTGTCTCACAGAAATAGGTTTCGGTTTTCCCTTTAGTATGAATGGTTTTCCTTCAACATCTATGCAGTGTAGTGTTTTGTCCCAACAATTCATCATGGCCTTTTTTTTCTTCTAACCAGTCCATTTCTATCAGTAAATCATAGGAACCTAATGGAAAATGCTTAAATTTACTTCTGTGTGATAATCATTCAATTTAATAGTTTTTTGAGGAAGCTTATGAGTTACTTTGCGTTTCATTTCGGTGGCTAACTGGACCAACCAAGACCGTTGAAACTTTTATGTTCTGATTTTACATTTTTCTACAACTTGTGGACTAATATAACTCAAAGAAGCACCCAGATCAATTAAAACTGTAACAGATTGGTCAATGATCTTACCTTCCATCTCGACCATAGTAGACTGGTGTTCTGCTTGTCGGTTCTCCAAGGCTACACTAATAGTGGGGATGTTCCTTGATACGTCATTTACTTTGGTAGCTTCTCTATCTCTTAGAACCATCAGAATATTTTGGTGTGGACAGTCCCTCAAAGGATGAGGTTCTCCACAACCCCAACACTTCAATGGTTCCCGCATTTTCACAGTTCCTTCCTTATTATTATTTCCATTTAGTGGTTTGGAACCAGTTTGAGATTGAGCAGTTTGGTTATAATTTGTTTTATTAAATTTCTTTCTCTGATGGTTTTTGCCAAATTTTTTCAAGTAGGCTGGTTTTTGTTTCCTTCCACTGGAATCACCTTTATTTGACCAGTTCTTTCCTTGCTCCATCTTACCCCGAAACTGCTAGTAGCATAATCTGGCTTTCCTCACCACTTCATCCATTATTTTTGGATTATCGAACTCTATTTTCTCCTTGTACACAGTAGGAAAACAGTTCAGGAACCTCTGTACCTTTTCTTTCTCCTCACAAATATAAGGAACATATCGTAATAGATTTGTGAACTTGGTGAAAAACTCATCTATGGTGAGCTGTCCCAATCTAAGTTCATGAAACACTTTTGCTTTGTCATCATAGTAGCGTTCGTTCAAATACCGGTTTTTAAACTTGACTTGAAAATCTTCCCAAGTCACTGTTTTCTCATAAATGGCATGAACCATTTTTGTTTCCTCCCACCACAAGGTAGCCTTACCTTGTAGTTGGTAGATGGATAATATGGCCCTTAGATTGCTTTCATACTCGTAGACCTAAAAGTACTTAATCATATTCAACAACCATGCCTCAGCATCCTCCTCCTTCTCTCCATCGTAGGAGGGAAGTTTTACTTCCGGAACTCACCCTGTAGTTCCTTCTTCTATCTATACTGCTGTCTAGTAGCATCATCTTCCTAAGATTCCTTTGAGAAATTGACTCTTCATTTTCTCTTTCTTTCGGAGCCTTCACCTTCTTGGTTGTTTCGCGAAGTCAGTTCTCTTATGATTTTTTCTTGCTCCTCACTGGCTAAAGATAGCCTGTCATTTTGACTTTTGAGCTGAGCCATATCTTGTTACATTATATGCAACATAGCCATCAAGGGAGCATTGGGATCTGACATGTTTTTTCCACCACCCAGATCTACATACAGCTCGTCCTCTATTGTCATGTTCTACAGTTGTTCTTTTCAAACTTGTTTTCACTGTACAGTAAAACAACATCAGTAATATTTTTAACATTCATAACAGTTATAGTAGCATATATTTCCTGTGTGAGCACATAAACTGCCCAGTTTTTCAACTAGAGATTTGATACCATTTGTAATGTCTCTCATTTATCAACAAATTTTTTTTTTCTAACTATACTTTTATTTATTTTATTCAAAATACTACCATGAAACTAAATAATTTTTCTTATTATAATGCCCCTACCACAAGGCTACCACAAGGCTACCACAAGGCCATTATACATATATCTATATTAATAATAAATGAATTTATATATTGAAATCCATTTAAAGGAACGTATAAGATTTCGTGAATATTCTTCATACATTCTCTTGTAAGTTTCATACCTATAATCTATCTTAGCTCTTGATTTTATCTTTTTTTATTATATTCTTTCCACAAAAATAAAAATTAAACCCTCCATAATTTAAATACGAACTTTCAGAGAAGCTCCCACATTTTATATGTATCCATGGCATTAAAGACTATACGAAATTTTTTTTTGAGCTTATAGTTTTAAACACCTTTATAACTCCATCTAATTAAAATCGTTTAATTTACTGTAGTAAATTGCATTTTGATTAAACTCATAAATTAACTTCTAGCTATCAATTTTTCGATGGGACATCAACTTAAATTAAAGTTTTAAATTGAAATACCGTCTCCATTTAACACTTTGAAACTCCTGAAACCCCAGGCAATTTATTGTAAGCCGTATTGTCAGGTTACCTGAAAACGTATATATGAAGATATGAAATGTACTAATGAAATATTTTAATAGTTATTTTCATCCTTCCCCATGTAACTCAGTACCAACGCATTTAACTCGGAGATTCCCTCATTCAATTCCTGAGATTTTTAATTAGCCTTGGATACAACGTTTCCCAGTATTCGAGGTCATCTCCTCGATCCATACTCCGCTTTCCATCTTCCGCCAAGTGTACACTACAGATGATATGGAGGTAGGGTTTCTGATAATAAATAAAAAGGGCATTTTGACATGTTACTATTCTTTCTAGTTCTCATTTCTGCTATTCATTTACAGAGATATGAAGTCGAGAATATTGTTCTCCATATTTTTCATTGTGAGTCTTAGAAGTAGCAGCCACCATCACTTACGCGTGAGGTGCCCAACCTTTTAGGTAATGCATTCACATTTAATCTGTTTGGGAAGAATCCTGTCATTTCTCATTATTCTATCTGTTAACTTTTTCTTGAATCGAATGGTTTTCAATAAAATTTCTATTAACCATGTCCTAAAATTTCCTCAGTAATCTTTCTCAATTTGTAGATTTGAGCATGTGGGTGTTTTCAAATCATAGAGGCTTGAGCCCGAGATTTCACCTTTCACCCGACGTTCGTTTTCAAGCTGCCTCCTTAAACACTGGTATTTTTCTCTTTAACGTTTTTCTGTTTACCTTACTGTACTCTTGTAGTTTTATTTCTAAATGAATTAGTGCATTTCCTCTACATTTTTTTTTTGGTTATGTGATGAAGTTCTTAAACCCTACGATTTAGAAATTGTATATACGAAGCTTGCTCATCGTTACCTAGGCAACTTCGTAGCCTCGTTGCTTCTTTAACGATTTTATTTAATTGTTTTCTTTGTATATATGCAGGTAAGTCGAGATATTATAACAATCGTTGGATTTTGATAGGATACATCCTATCCCATCCAACCCACGTTGATAATGCATTTAAATTTTCGCAGGTCGGTACAATCCCACTTACCGTTCTACAATTCCGACAGTGAATATGTCGCAGCCGCATTTTATTTTCTTTCTACTAATGTTAAAATTTTTTCAACTAGCTTAAGACAACTATGTGATAATTTTATTTCGGCCGAAACTTTTATGTATCCACCGAATTGGTTATTGGGTCTGTATTATTGGGTTTTCCCCCAGAACCTTGATGGTTTTTCCTTCCGTTCTACTATGCATCATTATAATTTCTCTGAATATGTTCATTTCAGAACAACTTGGTATTCCCAGGTTTTCATTTATACTCTTTCCCTAACTTAAATGTAATAACATTTAATGCACTGTTACGGTTTTACAATATTTAGTGTAAAGTCATTGTTTACTATCATCACTAGTTTACTATATAACCTACAGACTACATGGAAGTTTAAGATAAAAAGCTATATTATTTTAATTGAAGACTTTAATATCATCTTCACTTTCTAATGAAATAAATATATATATCTTGGAAAAAAATAAGATAACAATGCTTTACGCTTTAGTGGGTTCCATCCTTCTCCCATATACTTTTAATATATTAATACATACATACATATATATATATATATATGTGTGTGTGTGTGTGTGTGTGTGTGTGTGTGTGTGTGTCTACACTTCTTTCCTTTATAATATTCATTTATTTGTCTTTTTGCAAAATGACTAATTTCCATTACCATGCTAATATTAGAATACTCTCCATCTAATCTCTTTCATTTAGTCATACAATACTATTTTCTACTGTTGTTTCTATAATAGTCTAGAATATATTATATCGAAATCAACTATTAACCTCATACCTTGAGATTAGTGTATAATAGCAAGTATGATTACATGCATTAATAATCTACATAGAATTTTGTTAATGGTACTGTTTTGTTGTTCAGTTTAGTTTCGGTTCTATTTTATTTGTTCTGTTTAATAATAATTCTAAACATATGATATAATGATTTATAGTTGGTGAGTACTACTTTCATCTCTGCTGTCTCCATGATTTTAAATACAGTTCCATTTATGCAACAGAGAATAAATCGCTATTATAAAACTCAGTATGATGGACAAGAATAATAATAACAATTTTCTATGAAAGTGTTACTTCTCTGGTTCTATTTCACATTTATATTCTGCAATGAAATTTGATATTTCAAGAAATATAATTCAAATAAATTTTGTTTACTGCAGTAGTTCTTTTATAACTATCCGTTAGAAATTTATATTGCAAATAAATATGTATAAGATTTGTATAATACTATTGTTTAAAGTATTTTGGCATTAGTACAACTTTTGGGTATAATTTCCAAGAAGATACCATTTCATATCTTCTTTAGCCTGCAGAAATATGTTCTACAGTACTTACTTTTCAATTTATTATATTTGTTGTGTTAAATTTTCACAGTGCAAAAAAATAGTAATTTCTATAAAAATATTACCAACCTTAATGGTTTAATGCTGTATAATTTTCTGAAGTCTTTTTGACAAATCTAAAACTCTATAGCAGATTGATGTTTATTATAGAAATGAAATTGAATCACTATTTAGCATGGAACTTAAATTTTCTTTTATTACAAAAAAATTTAAACTTTATAGGTGAGAAATTAATCTCGATATTTAAACCTCATACAGGTTTAGATATTCTAGTAGATGGGTCTCTTCCTGATTCTCCCATACAACTATACAGATGACAGAAAATCCTGTCTAACCAATTCTGTTAAATGTATGGGAAATTTTAACACTTCAATACATAATACTTTAATTTTCCTAATTAAACAAGAATAGGTCTACACAAAATTAATTCTATAGATGTGTAAAATAATTTATTCTAGTGTACATACTAGTTAATATGAATAGTCCTCCCAACCTTAGAGTTCTTTATCTCCTGAACTCACCCCCAAGCTGAGATCTTCTAGTGACAGACCAACCTCTGTCTATCCTGGAGCAGCTTACTTAAGCCCTGCTTTCCCCGGCCTGTTTCTAAATTCTGCGTCCATAATTTTCAGGATGCTTCTTCCTGTTTTTTCCTAGGCTTCCCTCAATGAGGTAATTTAAAGCTGCCTTTTTCTGCTTTTCCAGCTTTTCTACTTCTTCCAAATTACTTTCCTTTTCATTGGAGAATTTAGATTTTTCCTCTTTAAATCTAATTCAGAATATTCCTTTCAAGGTTTTCTGAAAGGTTTTTGGGAAATTTTTACCTGTTCCATATCCTCATAGATCAGATTTATGATCTCTAGTCTCTTCTAGTCATAGTGCACACATAATATTCTATTTATTTCTCATTAATAAATAATTAAATAAAATCCACACAATGTTTCTCCATTGGGGTCCACTGTCCCCTTTGGATTTTTTTCAAATGTCAATTTAAAAAGCATAGAACTTGGGGTGTTATAATGTGCATATACATAAGTTGGACGTATATAGAAGATATATGAATATACAAAATTTGTGCATATCTAGAGACTATTGTATATGCACGTGATTGATGTTGTGCACAACCTATGTATATGCACAACTTTTGTGTTTGTGTATATAGGAAATTTTCACATATACAGAAGATATTCACATATACATAAGTTGCACATATACAAAATATATGCGTATATACAAAATATATCCACATATAAGGAAGTTGTGCATATACGTGAGATATGTTCATTTTCATTATATGCACAAGTTTTGTATATACACAACTTATGTATTTTCAATTTCTATTCAATTTCTACATTCTTTCAAAGCCCTAAAATCACAATAGAAACCGGTTTCTTGAACCTCTCCTTTAGAACTTTCAAATTGTAGCTTCAGTGAAGCAATTTTATTCTGTGTCAAGAATATATATTTCAAAGAATCGAGATTGGAGTATGTGGATATACATAATTCATCGTATATATTTGCATATATATAAATTGTACATATATATAAGATAACTTATGTATAGGCACACCTGTTGTATAGGCATGCATATATGGAAGCATGCATATATGGAAATCACACATGAAGAAATCTAAGTGCACTTATGAAAGTCGACTTATATATATATATATATATATATATATATATATATATATATATATATATATATCCACAAAGGTATATATATATATATATATACAAAGGCCCATACATCAAATATGGTTTCTATATAGATACAGACGCCATATTTCGTATACGCACGCTTCCATAACTATGTGCATATACATAAGTTGCACATATATAGAAGATGACTTCCATATATGTGAATATTTTGTATATGAGCACATATATAAATATATATATGGAAACATGCATATACAAAAGATAACTTTCGTATATGAGCAAATTTTGTATATGCACATGTATATATTGAACTCATATTCACCCAAATTTTGTATATGCACGGAGATGCAGTAGAAATAACACTTCATTTCATTAATATCAAAGAACTAAAATATGGTTAAAGAACTGTTATATGGTTCAGTTCTTTGATATTAATGAAATGAAGTGTTATTTCTACTGCAACTCTATTCATATATAGAAGTTGGGTGAAAATGAGTTCAATATATACATTGCATAAAATTTTTTTTCACATATACGAAAGTTATATTCTATATATGCATGTTTCTATATATATATATATTTATATATGTGTGCATATACAAAATATGCACATATATAGAAGTCATCTTCTATATATGTCCAACTTCTGTATATACACATAGTTATGGAAGCGTGCGTATATGAAATATGGATTCCATATCTATATAGAAACCATATTTGATGTATGGACCTCTGTATGGACCTTTGTATATATATATAGAAGTTGAATTTCATAACTGCACATAGATTTATACATATGTGTGATTTCCATATATGCATGCTTCCATATGTATGTGCATATGCCGAAGTTGTGCATACATGGAAGCCATATTTCATATATGTATGTTTCCATATCTATATGCATATATGTAAAATTTACATATAAAAAAGTTACGCATATATGGAAGCCATCTTCCGTGTATGCATGCTTCCATATATACATGCATATACAACAATTGTGCCTATACATAAGCTATCTTCTATATATGTACAATTTATGTATATGTACATATATGGAAGCGATGCCTTATGTATATGTACATACTCTAATCTTAATCTGTTGAAAGATATATTCTCGACATAGAAGAAAATTTATTCACTAAATTTTCAATTTGAAATTTCTAAAGGAGAGGCTCAAGAAACTGATTTCTAATGTGATTTTAGGGCTTTGACACAATGTAGAAATTTAATAGAAATTGAAAATACAGAAGTTGCGCATATACAGAAGTTGTGTATATATGGGAAATGAATATATCTTCTGTGTATGCACAATTTTCGTATATGTGAATATATTTTGTATATGCGCATATATTTTGTATATATGCAACTTCTATATATTTTCATACCTTCTGTATATGTGAAAATTTCCTATATAAACACATACAAAAGTTGCGCATATATAGAAGTTGTGCGCAACTTTAGTCACGTGCATATACGATAGTCTCCAAATATGCACAACTTCCGTATATGCATATATCTTATATATATGCACAACTTACATATATGCACATATACTGTAAATGCGCATCTATTGTATATGTGGAACTTCCAAATATGCACATATACACAAGAAATGCACATATAAGGAAAAAATTCACATATGTAGAATAAACACATATACAAAAGATATGTATATATATAGAAGTTATGCATATATGAAATATTTGCACATCTTTTGTATCACATATCTTCCATATATTCCCAACTTCTATATATGCGCATATCTTTTGTATATGCAAAACTTTCATAAATGTGCATATATGAAAGTTGCACACATACAGAATAAATGCGCATATACGGAAGTTGCACATATATAGAATATATGCGAATATATGGAAGTTACACATATACAAAGGCTACGTATATACGAAGGTTGAAGTTTTTCACAACTTCTGTGTATGTGAAGCTTCCGTATATGCACATATATGGAAGTTTCACATGCAAGATAGATGCATATTTATAGAATTTAAGCATATATGGAAGATTCACATATACATAATTATGTAAAAATTCAATCACTATATATATACAACCTCCATATATGCACAATTTCTATATATGTGAAACTTTCATATAGGTTTATATGCATTTGCGCATATACAAAATTTGTGCCTACAAAAAGGCTAAAATTCTACACAAATTTTGTATATTTGCAACTTCGGTATATGCACATATCTTCTATATATGTGCAACTTCAGTATATGCACATATATGGAAACTTTACATATACAAAAGAAATGTACAACTTTTGCAATCTGCATATACGATAACCTCCATATATGCATAACTTTCATATATGCACATATCGTCTATATATACACAACTTCTGTATATGTGTAACTTCCGTATATACAAATATCTTCTATATATGTGTAACTTATGTATATGTGCATGTGTCATATATGCACATATCTTCGATATGTATGTAACTTCCTTATATGCACATCTTCTATATATATGCATCTATCGTATATGTGCAACTTCCATATATGCACATATACAAAATATATGTGCATATACAAAATATGCAAGATACATATGATATGCACATATACGAAATATGTGCATATACTAAAGTCACGCAACTTCTATATATGTGCATTTTCTACATTGCATATATGTCGTATATGCACAACTTCTGTGTATGCATATATCTTCCATATATGTGCAACTTTCGTATATTTGTATATATGAAAGTTTCACCCATATGGATGCTATGCGCATATACCATTTTTTTTTATATATGGGTATTGAAGTTGTGCACAGATATGTGTATATATGGATGATATGCGCATATACGAAAATTGTGCAAATAAAAAAGATGTGCATATACAAAAGAAACATAAATTTTATATATGTACATCCTCTATATCACATATCTTCCATATCTGCACAAATTTTGTATGTGCACATATCTTCTATATATGTGCAACTTCTATATATGCACATATATGGAAGTTTCATATACGAAAGTTGTTCATACATGAAAATTGTGTATAAATAGAAGTTGTGCATACGAAAGTTGCACATATATGGAAATTGTGCATGTATCAAAGTTGTGTATACAAAAATTGTGCATACATGAAAATTACACATATATGGAAGATATGTGCATATGCAAAAGATATGCGCATATACGAAAATTGTGTATATATGAAAAATTTAATTGAACATCATGTGTGAAATTAGTTGAACCACATATCCTTCTTTATGTTGGAAATTATAATTACTCCCGCATGAAAGAGTTGGCTAAATTTGGAGAGTGAGTTAATTGAGTCAAGTCGAGTGAGTTTGAGTTAATTCATATTTTGGGAAAATTCAAATTTAAAGTGTGTGTGCATGTGAATTTACTAGATGAAAAGGTTTAAATACCACTCACTAGGTTCATTATAGTCATCAAGTTTGGTTGATCAATTGAAGAGTCACAACTTGTGTTATGTGTATAAATTTTGTACTTCTCCTCTTTGATTTTTCAGCAATTTGGTATTATAGATGAGGAAAGAATACAAGATATGTGGAGCCTATAGAGCTAGTGAGAAGAGGGCCAAGTGAAGAAGGTCAACAATATATTTTTTTTAAATGCATTGCAGAATTGTCACACTTTTTAAGGAGTGAAAAGTGAACAAGTTGGGTGTTAAATTCATACGTACTTAGTGTATAAAGCGCGACTCTTTGGGCCAAAATTACGTCGCGGAAAATTTTTGGTGGTTGTCAAAGTTTCCCAAGTTCAGAGTGTGTGTAAGCCGCGAGCAAAAATAGTTAAAAATCCCATGAAGAACTTTGTGAGCAAGCATGCAAGTTGAATTTTTTATTGGTGGGCATACTTTTTGATGTTCATGTGGACCATGTTGAGTCAAAATCCATTTTCATAATCCAAATTAAAAGGAATCACGTGAAACCCATAATTCATACATGCATATGGATAAAGAAGATGCAACAAATATTGCAGAGAGAGAAGTTGAAGTCTCTATGTGTGAAATAGAGCAAGAGCATATAAATGCTCAAGGACACCACTGTAACGTGGATGGTGCAGATGATGGTCAATCCCACCGTGAAAAACACATGTGGATGATGAATGAAAAGTGAGATAGGCATTGGTGAATTCAACTGCAGTTGATGAGTTTGGTGAAGTTGAAATTGTTAATGAGAACATGCATGTTTGGATATCCCACCATGGGGTAGATGAAAATTATTTTGATGGTATGTGTAGTTTATTTTTTGAAATAGAGATTCATAGTTGCAATATGGTAAGTTTCATGCTTCATGAAGAATTAAAGGTTGAAGTTGCCACTATAACAACAAGTTATGAAGCAGTTGGAACTAATCATGAAGTAGTGTGTGAACAAGAAACAACTAATTTTGGAATATATAAAGAAGTCAATAGAGAAAAAATTGGTTTGGTGTATCCAACAATTGGAATTGTTGAAGTTAAATTTGATGAAAAATTTGCATTTAGATATTAATTTAACTAGTGTCAGTGTGAGATAATCGAATAAAGTGGGTTGTAGTTGCAGTCTCTAAAGTAAATTAATATTTTATTATTTTTTGAAGGAGTCGTGAGCAGCCTGAGATTTTCCATAATCATCGTTGTCACATCCAAAGTAGACAATCATGCATCCATTCCCTTCTTGTTTGCTAAGCCATTTTCGTGCTTATTCAAAGGAGTCAAGCATGAATTTCAGAGAGTTGTATATCATTGTCGAAAAATCGTTTCTATCCAATGGGAGCCATTGCCACAAAAATACCATATGATGCCTTTATAAATAATGGAACTTGGAAGCTAGTTGGTCCTCCATTAGGAACAAAACCAATAGGCTGCAAGTGGGTCTACAAGAACAGGTATAAATATGATCGCTCACTTGAAAATCATAAATCCAGGCTTGTGAAAAAAGTTTTTACACAGAAGGAAGGGGTCAACTTCAGGAGAATTTTTACCCCACAACAAAACGGGATACCATCCAGGCACTCTTTTCCTTGGAAGCTCAGAATGGTTGGAAAGTCCATCAAATGAATGTAAAAATTGTTTTGTTGAATGGAGATTTGAAATATATATTTTTTGTGTCCCAACCAACCAAAATGATTTGTTGCGAAGGGTCAATAACATAAATTATTCAATCTTGTAAAATCCTTGTATGGCCTCAAGCAAGCACTGTGAGCCCAGTATGAGAAGTTAACTAAGCATATTCTGAAACTCAACTTCAAAAATTATGATATTGATGATGCAAATTTTTTTGTTAAGAAATTTGGAAAAACAATTGTATATCTTTTGGTGTATGTAGATGATATGTTGATGAGAGGGAAAAATGAAAGCTAAAGTTCATCCATTTGAGGAAAGGTTTTGAAATGAATGACTTGGGCTATATTCACTATTATCTTGGTATTGAAGTAACTCAACATCCGAAGTTTATATTCCTCTCTCAGAAGAAGTACATTGGAGATTTGTTGAACATGTTTGGTATGGCCGAGTGGAATCCTTTGACTACTCCAATGGAATAGAACTTAAAGCTCACATCCATTGAATGAAAATAATTTGAGGATGAAAAAAAGTATAGAAAAGTTGTAGGAAGTCTCAACTACCTCACTACTACTAGACCAAACATTTCATTTGCTATTGCAATCCTCTCTAGGTTTATGCAAAAGCCTTGTGAGGGACATTGGTTTGCTACAAAAAGCGTTTTAAGTAATTAAAGGGAACTTAATACTTTTGACTTAAGTATACATAGGTGGGTGAATTCAACTTAATTGGATACTCTGGTTCAGACTTCGATGGAGATAAATAAATTGGGGTGTCTACTTCAAGTTATGAAATGAGTCTTGGATGAGGAGTTGTCTTCTAGAGGTCATGAAAATAATTAGTTCCAACATATTAAAAAATTGAGGTAGAATATGTGGCAGCAGCTGAAGCAACAAAGGAAATTGTGTGGCTCAAGAAAATTCTGGAAGATTTTAAGGAGAAACAAGTGCATTCAACTCCTCTCATGATTGGCAACACTTCTGCAATAAATTTGGCCATGAACAAAAAGTTCCATGATCGAACAAAACACATCAATACAAAATACCATATGATTCGACATCATGTTGAGGTCAAGACAATTTACCTACACCATTGTTCCATAAATGAGAAGATTGCAGACATCTTCACCAAAGCGCTTGGAAGATAAAAGTTCGAAAGATTCAAAACAATGCTTGGACACACCAACATCCCTTTAGATTAAGGGGGGGGATGTTGAGACCTAATCTTTGGGATTAGGTAATCCATATAAAATAGTGTAAATAGAAAATAAGGAGAATAGGAATATGAAGAGACACTGGGAGATGAAGCCCAAAATACTCTCCCTCCATGTGTGTGTGTATATATATATGTGTGTGTGTGTGTGTGTGTGTGATCATTATTAATGCAAAATCAATCTTTTTTTTTTAGGAGTTACATTATGGTCTAGCAATAAATAAGGTAGAGAAAGAACAGGTAGAACATGAAGCTCTCATTCAAGAACACAATGAAGATGTTTTTAACATTGATTGAGTGTGTAGGTAAACATAATAGCAGTCCAAAAAAAAGAGAATATGAAGAACATGATGCAGGAAAGAACATGGATGTTTTTTAAAACAAATATGAATGCATTGAAATCATTTTTCAGCAATGGAGTCAAGAAGAGATAATATTCTTCTATCAAGAAATATGGAATAATGAAATACAATAATATGAAGCATAAGAATAAGATCAAATAATATAGTTCAAAGATGAATATTTGTGGCAAAAATCCATATTTGAATGAATCTTTGAATAGGAAGTTGTAGAAGACAGGAATAGATTATTTTTCAGCACAAATTCAAGACAAGTCAAGGAAACATTGCAGTAGCAACAAGTAAAGAAATAAGGAGCGTACGACAAGAAAGCACAACTAAGAATAAATCAATTTTGAGGATATAGAATTTGGAAAAAAAGAAAACGAAAATGCAAAATTGCAAAAAGTTTTGAGTCATTGTAAGCTTCGATGAGACATCTACCAACATGCATGTTTGAGTGATGATTGAGTCAATTTCTATTGTAAGACTAACATACATAGTTGATTCATGTTTGTCAAGTTATGCTGAGTCATACGATCGTAATTAAGGGGGAGTGTTGGAAATTGTAATCACTCCTACATGCAAAAGTTGCCTAAATTTGGAGATTCCGTTAACCGATTCAAGTAGAGTGAGTTAGAGTTAATTCATATTTTGAGAAAAGACAAATTTAGAGTGTGTGTGCATGTGAAGTTATTTTGTGTGAGTCACTAGATATAAAAGTTTAAATACCGTTCAATGGGTTAATTGTAATCATCAAGTTTGGTTAATCAATTGAAGAGCCACAACTCATGTCGTGTGTGTATATTTTGTAAAAAAAAATTCTCCTCTCTTCATTTCCAACACACTACTCTTTGAGAACTAAGTCACTTTTAGTGCTAGGGGTATTACTAAGAACATATGGTAAGTGAGGCCTATCTGAACTTTCCATTTGTGAATATTAACATATAAGGAATTCCTTCCATATGAGAAATGTAGATGGAACTTCCTACATATTAAACATGTGGACCTAGAGTTGACATCATGACATTGATTAAGAGTTGTATTTATACGTGTTTGTTCAGGGAACAAAACAAGCTTACTTGGTCCTAGTCATGGTCATCAAATTGTAATCCAACTCCAAATTGGAGTGATTAGCTCATGTTACATATAATAATGAAATGAAATGGCCACAAGCACTATATATTTCCAAGGACACCTCACCAATATGAAGTAATACACATATAAATGAAAAATAATTCCATGCATATTACAAATGGTGTCCAATGAAAAATACTACCATGCACATTACAAATGCACTGCCCTGATGAATGCACACATGTTAGTCTAGTAATAGAGAAATGTCATGAATTGAAGAATGATGGTGTCCATTACTAAACTTGCAACACCCCTTTCCAATGAAGCATTGAAGTGGATCTCTTTAGGATTGTCAAATTACTAAATGGGTTGGTGAATGAATGCAATGAGTATACATTACTTTGCAAAATTTATATAACAAGTACATTTATGAAAGGTGACATCTATATTTGTACATCCATATACAGAAGTTCACACATGGAATACCATCTCTGTATAGATATGGAAGCCATCTTTCTTATATGCACACTTCCATATCTATGTGCAACTTATGTATATGCACATATATATATGGAAATCATCTTTCGTATATGTACAACTTCACACATATATGTGAAAGCCATCACTTTCATATATATGTGCATATACAAAAATCACACATATGAGGAAATGCAAGTGCATTTATCAAATAAGACTTCTATATATGTACTTGCATATCTATATGCATATACATGAGTAATATACACATGGAATATGGTTTATATATAGAGTATTGACATGTAAAAAAGACATTGCTTGCATATATAGAATTTGTGCATATACATAAGATGGCTTCTATATATGCATGTATATATGAAAGTGTGCATATACAAACGACGACTTCTATATATGCGTAACATTTTTATAATATGCACAAATTCTCTATATGAAGTGTTTGTGACAACGTTGCGAGAGGGTATGATGGAAGAAGAAACACACAAGAGAGTATGGTTTCATTTTCCTCAGAATTGATCCCCATAGACCACTCTAAAAATAGAACCGTTGTGGCTGAGAAGGCAACATCGTGGTTACAAAAATTGAAGATAGCAAAGGTGAGAGTATTCACTGATTTTTACATTCTCTCATGTGTTGCAAGAAGGGGAGAGAAGACCAGATGTTCACAAAGAAAAGAGGAGTCTGAGAGGCTCCTGTGAGAGAACATGAAGAAAGGGGGACAAGAGGCTCCTGTGAGAGAGCATGAAGAAGGGGGGTCGAGAGGCTCTTGTGGAAAATAAGGTAACATGTTGAATGGTATATGGGAATTCATCCACAACTCATATGAAAGACACAAAGAGAGAGCTGAACTAGAAGCTTGTGGTTTTTGAACTTGTCAAACTAGGGAGAGGGAGAATCACATAGGTGCTTCTCAGGGTTGTTGAACCATCAAGAGTTCCTTGGGGTTGAAACTATGGTGATTGACTTGTTGTAGAATGACCTAGAAAAGTGGTTTGTTACCAATTTTACCATAGTATTGAACCTTCTTGTTAATGGGATTTCTTCTCTTGAAAGTGAGTTGGAGTTATTTGCATAGTGAAATGCCTCCTAAGAGGTCCGCTAGTGATTCTTTTTTGAGAGCAAGGCATGCGATGAATTTTTTTTTAATAATATTCTGATCCCTATCTTCTCCTCAGCACTAGTCCCACATTGATGTCAAAGGTCTGAGTTTAGAAGAGCTTGGAGGTCAACCCCTTTAATGGTATGAATTCATAAAACATAATCAACATGTTTTTCTTCAATATATTTTGTTTAGACAAACCACCACAACATATATAATTGGTGAAATTGCAAGCATATATATATATTTGTTTATATAAATAAAAAAATTGTAATTTGTAAAAGAGATATTAATTTATATATATATATATATTTTTATTTTCATGTAAATTATCAATGCAAAAATAAGATGATGAATGTTTCTCTTATAAATTTAAAATTCCTTAACAAGTCAAAAAAATATATTTTGAGATACTAGATTAAATTTTGAGCTACTACATAGTGACCTCTACATGGTAAAAACATATAAATTTTCATTATGTTAATATTTTTAAATGTTACACCAATTCTTGACATATAACTTTGGATTTTTTTTCTAATTTTATTAATTTAAGAATATAAAAAAGATCATTTTTCTTTGTGAAATTAGCCTCACAATTGTATTCCTTGTCCACATTATATATATATTCTTCATTTAAGTGGTATTATTGCAAGCAATACAAACACTTAACTTATACTCTCTTCGTAAAAAAAATTATCATTTAGAAAAAAAACAAAGTCCATATAATTATGGAAAAAGTAATATATATGTGTGTACAATTTTCTACATTCCATACTTAATATACATTCTTTTATAGACATATTAAAATATAAAAAATATGAAAATCATTTAATATGTGAAACAACACACTCTAAATTTTTATTCATTTATATTCATCAGAACTTACATGTTATATACATTATAGTTATATTTATATTTGTATTATTATATTTAATGAGTATAGAGCCCTCAACAATTTTGGGTGCTAATAAATACTTACTTGCACATATTAACAATAAATGGAAATTTATCCCCATATGGAAACAATAATAATTGTTCTCCCCAAACATGTAAAATAACCCCAATTGAATATCTATTTCTAATAAAATTCTAAAAATGTAACATAATTATTATACATATTCATGAAATATCTTCATTAATTATCATTTCTTACCTTGAACATAATTAAAAATATAATAACATATATCATCTATCTAAATAAGATTTTGGAATATGCTTCTTATTAAAAAAAAAAACAACTTTAATAATTTTTTATTAAAGCTAATTAAAAGTAAAAACAATGAAGTAACTCTTAATCAACAAACAATTTTATACCATAATCTTATTTGAAAAAAAAAAAAATATGAGAAAAATTTCATTTAATAAAAATTTAGAATCACTTTTCCAGATCCGTTGCATTAAATCCCTCCGTGTATTATAATTCCTTCCTTTTTAAAAGAGAAAGGAAATATCTCTCCCTGTATTATAATACCTTTTAGAAGAAAAAAAAGGAAAGACGATGGACACGCAGAATATTTTTTCAGAAATATAAAAAATAGAAATGACTTAAAATTACAAAAAAATTCATTTTTCTAATTAGAATATATATAATACTCTTTGTATACCATATTTTTCTAATTCAGAATATATATAATAATCACTGTATGGACAGCTTTTGTCTTGGACTGGTTCAGTTTTTGCTTTGCCCTTTCTCAGCGGGTCTAGTAGCCGGTTTTGATCTCCCTTCTGTGTACATTCTAAGTAATTTTTTTTAAAGATTTTGTAATGATTTTGGTTTGATAATCAAGATGTTTTTGGTACATTATATACAATCAGAGTATTTTTTGTGTTGAAAAAAATAAAAATAAAATAATAATCACTGTATATCATTGGGTTATTTTTAATTTTTAAATGGAGTTGTGTACTTATCTAATAGAATAGTTTGGACTGGAATAGTTTGAATAGTAGTTTTTTTCAAAAATCTGATAAAAAAATTTCAAAAAATCAGATAATTGGAATATTTGAATTACATTTTTGAAAGTAAAAATATGTTGAATTTTAACTTCAACTACAGCAACGCAAAGAAGGACAAACGTTGTCTCTTGCATGCAACTGAAAATGAAAATCTGCATTTAATTAAACCTATAAGTATTTTGTTTGTTTGAAAGGGCCATGTGGAGCATTAATATTGGATCGCATGAATTTGAACGGAATCTGAAAACCTGAATCAGACCCGAATTTTTATAAGGCAAATTCTATGGAGTTTTCACATTACAATTTAGGCCGACGTCAGCATCTCATTTTGGAACATGATTTTGGAATTGTGTTTTGGTTTAATTTCACCTTGAAGTCCGGGCATAAGTTTTATATTGTGTTTTTTTATTAAGGTTTACAATATGATGTTGTTTCGCATGGCATGATGGAATTTGAGTTATATATATGTTTTAATATATACATATGTGTTAACATATGTTATATATTATTTACATAATGTAATGTGGGCCTCCGAGAAGTTTTACCATAGAGTTTAGTTTTAACTTTATTTTTTTAAAAAGGGTATGTTATAATGTGTTTTATATGTTACGGCAAATAAAAACAAAAAGGGCAAAAACCATTGTAGTTTTTTTTAATAGACAGTATGTACGTTTTTTTTACACAACAACAGTGTGTATAAAAAGTGAAAGACAGAGTGTAACTTTTTTCAGTGAATGCACAGCCGTGTGAAAGTGAAAAACACAGCAGAGCGTTTTAGAGACAGAGTGTGTTTGTTTTGCACAGACAGTGAGTTGGTTTTATGCACTGCATTTTGTAGCAGTCATAATTTTGTAATCCCTCTCAGTGAGAAAGAAGTGTAATAGTTTTTTTTTTGAGTTATTGAATGAAATAGAAGTTCATTTTCAAAGTATTGAAACTCTGTCTCCTGTCAAAGAAATTTTTTATTTTCTCCGTGTTAGAGGAAGGGAGTTTTATTCTCTATTCATTATTCTGGAATTCTCAAATATTCCAACAAAACATATTCAACACCATCAAAACACTATTTCAAAATGTGTACACTTTTTTTTGAAATTAGAAGATGTTCACTTCAAATTATAAAGCTTTCTGACTTCCTCCCAATCAATTAAAAGGAGAGCTTTCTGACTTCCTCCCAATCAATTAAAAGGAAAGCTTTAGGAAATTCAATTCTCTTGGCATTATTTATTCTAAATGTGAAACCTAATGAGATGAAATGAAATTAATGTTAATTCGAAAATTAAAATCTTAATCTTTTAGAAATTCAATTCGCTAGCTCTTATTCCTATTCCAAACGTGTGAAATCAAAGAATTAGAAATACAGTGAAAATTTTCACTTCTATTCCTTGAATGTGAAAATAATATAAATATGTACCAACTTGATATGCTTTGTATGTTAAAAATTATCCACAAAGGCAATGGAATGGGCTCCAAACAACGTCTACAATTTTATCTACAATTAATTCCTACTGAAATTTAATTCATATAAATATTACTTCTAATCTGTAAATTGAAAAACTTTTCAAATTTTTGAAATCGATATCCCTCATGCTCCCGATCAAAACGACTTAACGACCGTAAGGTTTAGAGATGCTCAGGTCAAATTAAAATGGCTCTTAACTTTATTGGCCTTAGGAATGAACTCTGTGTACAAATAACTTTACAAAAAGGTGCAGATTCCGACCAAATGTGGATGAAGAAAATGAAAAATTATTGTTCAATCAGAGATTGCAGCAAAGTTGAAGTGAGAGTTTTGACATCTTCTTTGAAGATGTATGGGAAGAGCATGCTGTGGAATTGTTGGAGAAATTGGGTGTACAACGACTTGTAAGGGAGCACTCCAAGTCCAAAATTATTGCCAGTTCCCAGCATCGCATTGCCCTGTAAAAAATCAAAGTGGAAATTAATTTAAAGTGGGAGCACTCCAAGTCCAAAATTATTGCTAGTTCCCAGGATCGCATCGCCCTGTTAAAAATCAAATTGGAAATTAATTTAACAAGCCGAGAAGTCGCAAGAAAAATTAATTTAAGTAGCCCAAAAGTCGCAAGAAAAATGATGAGCAGTGGAATCATAGCAGACATGATAAGCGTCGTGCAGGTTCTATTGGACGCCATGGTAAATGATGCAATCCATCTTACGATGGAGTAGAAGTCCAGAGAAAATGGTAAATAATGAAATTTATGGTAAATGATGCAATGCATGTTACGGTCAAGTCCAACAGAGTTACTTTATTTTATTCACACGACATCTGTTTTTATCGCAAATAGAAAAAAAAATATCCGTTTGAGAGCACAGGCATAGCCAGCAGGGGTGGGCAAGATATAGAGATCAAGCTACACTCAAAAAAATATACACAGAGCAACTAGCACATCGATACACAAGGGCTAGGGCTAAGCACTACTACTGATAAAGCTATCAACACCAAGCTAGCTACGGTAGTAGGCTTAGATCGCTGCTAAGGTATAAGGCTGGGCAAGCTTATGAGGTAACAGGCTTAGCTTTTTCATGAACTGGTATGGCTCAGCGTATAGTCCCCACTTAGGTGGACCAGGCATTTTTCACGTCTGTACCCAAATAAAGCTTGAGGGAATTCTTTCCGAAAGATAAGGAAAGGCCTATTCGCTGGGGTTGGTTTTCGCTGGTGGTTCGCTAGTGTTCGCTAGTGATTCCCTTTGGAAGGCGCATCCATACATCCATTCGAGGAAGCGCCCTACCCATCCCGTTCCAATGCCAGGACCAGCATCCTCATTAGTCCCATCTCCACTAAGGAGTGTATAACAACTCACCTGCCAAATCCACTAGCCCTGAAAATGGATGGCATTGAAGCGCGCAACCTATACTTGACCGTCGGAGCAATTTCCTGGCTTTGATGAGTAGGAGGTGTTGAGTCTCAAATCTGCATCTTTCCTATACACCTTTCTAGACCTTTTTCATTCACCTGAACCTTCTAAGTCGTCAATATCATTTCATATTAATTGTAAAAGAGCATCTAAAATGGTTTTTAACTATGTTTTGTGTCTGCTGTTTGATTTAGATTTTTTCTCATTTAGCTGCAGAATCTTGCCACTTTCCGCAGCTGCTGCAACTTTCCGCAACCATTTTGTGAAAGTCTATGTTGCAGGTGTCTTCAGGCAATTCGAGCCACATGGGCAAGTCAGAAATGATGTGGACATGGATCGTGTCCTATTGGCTCGGGCAAATTCACCTAAGGAGGTTGTGGTCAAAGGTGGCCAAGTGGAAGTCAACCGTAGAGTCCCATGGTGACAGGACTCTGTTTCTCATCACGTGAAGATTTGTATGACCGTTTCTAATTTACGGGAGACACATCAACACCTGTACATGGCTCCATAAGCCGAATCCAACATCCACTCTTCATAGATTTACTCCTCATCGCAGCCATGATGCTGGATCTCTGGACGTGATGGTTCACGTGTCTCTATCAGCACAAACTTTAGGGAATTAGTTATATCACCTTTTTTATAAATAACGCGTTTTCATACGCATAATAGCTAGCCTCCATATAGCTCTGTAATGTAATTGCGTTGCCACTGTGCTGTAATATCATTTCTCTGTTATGACTGCATTTTAATATATAAGAAGACTCTGTTTCCAAGCGTAATTCGTATTTGAAGGTTGTTGCCCGAGGCTGGTGCAGAGGGCCCCTGCACACGCTGAGGTTTTGTGCATTATTGTATAGTTTCTTGTTTTATTTCTTTAAGCTCATTGTGCCATAAGTCATTCACATGTTTATACATTGCATCTTTCATGGTATTTATGCTTCATCTCTGTTTATAATCTTTCATGCTTTACATCTTACTTCTGTCCATAATCTTTCATGTTTTATGTTAACTGATCAGTGTTCTTGTTTCATATTTCAAATAGGAAGCCCAGGCATTTGCATATCTTTTGACTAATGACATGGAATCAATATTTTTCTGCTGCTAATTTACTTTTTGTTTAATTCCAGCACTGCTTTGTTTATTTCAGTCTTGCACATTTGTTTCAGTAGTTAGATTTAGATATATTAAGCTGCTCATGTCATTTTCAGTTACCTCCGAAAGCCACAGCTGGACTGATGGTGAGGGATTGAAGTATGAGTGTAGTTTGATATTAGTTTACTTTCTGCAAGTTAGATATATTAAATTGCTCATGTCATTTTCAGTTACCTCCGAAAGCCACAGCTGGACTGATGGTGAGGGATTGAAGTATGAGTGTGTAGTTTGATATTAGTTTCTTTTTCTGCAAATTAGATATCGGGTTGCTCAAGTTGTTTATGGTTACCTCCGAAAGCCATAGCTGGACTAATGGCGAGGGATCAGAATATAAGTTGATGTAATTTGATTTAGATTTACTTTGTTGCAATTCTTGGATTTCTTTAAGCATAGTTTCTTTTGTATTTGGGCAGCAGCAAGGATAATGAGTTTCATGATCAGTAGTTCACTG